>CM052341.1:555834-684784 GCA_028455595.1 Lasioglossum vierecki | reverse complement strand
AAAATTTCGAGCGTCTGACTTATCGTTGACTTGTACTACTGGAATAGAAAAATTGACAAAATCGTAGAAAATTTCGAAAAGTAGTACAAGTCAACGATAAGTCAGACGCTCGAAAATTTTCGAATTCAGTAGTACAACTCAACGGCAAGTCAGACGGTCGAAAATTTCGAGCGTCTGACTTATCGTTGACTTGTACTACTGGAATAGAAAAATTGACAAAATCTTAGAAAATTTCGAAAAGTAGTACAAGTCAACGATAAGTCAGACGCTCGAAAATTTTAGAATTCAGTAGTACAACTCAACGGCAAGTCAGACGGTCTAAAATTTCGAGCGTCTGACTTATCGTTGACTTGTACTACTGGAATAGAAAAATTGACAAAATCGTAGAAAATTTCGAAAAGTAGTACAAGTCAACGATAAGTCAGACGCTCGAAAATTTTAGAATTTCAGTAGTACAACTCAACGGCAAGTCAGACGGTCGAAAATTTTCGAGCGACTGACTTATCGATGACTTGTACTACTGGAATAGAAAAATTGACAAAATCTTAGAAAATTTCGAAAAGTAGTACAAGTCAACGATAAGTCAGACGCTCGAAAATTTTCGAATTTCAGTAGTACAACTCAACGACAAGGTAGGCTGTCGAAAATTTTCTAAAATCTCGAAAATTAAACTTTGTATTAGCAGAATATGTTGTGTTAGGAGGTGATATTAATCTAACTCTTCTATGGAATACTCATGTACATGGGAAGGGAAGAAATGACACGTGAACTGTGGTCAATAATATTCTTTATTTTTCACTCAATAAATTACAATGTACAAGCTGTATATAAATATAATATTTTTGCTGATCTGCACAAGCAAGTAATGCTTGAACCTGCCCATGTGAAAGAGACTGTCATAAAATTGCACTGTGTTGCCAATGAGCTTTGTTATCTTGCCAACGTTAATTTAAAAAAAATAACTTGTGTTTTAATGGCATTGTGAAGCACAAAGTGTCCCCCTTGGTAGATCGAGGATTAACGGGAAGCCACCAGGCGAATCTCGCTCGCCGAAAACCTCGTACCGAGTCGACGTCCCTTATTTCGCCCAGCATCCAGCGGGCGTATCGTCTGTATCGAGTACAGACAATTCAGAATTTCCCTCATCCGGGGATCAGGGGATGCAGGGCTGAATGCAAAGCAACTTCGAGACACGCGTGTGCACGTATATATAGCATATTCCGCGCGAGGAGGGTGTCGTTTTTTTCCTGGGTGAGTCTCCAGGGGTGGAAGGGCTTTCCTTTCATCCCGCCGGCAAACGAATTCGAGCGAGCTGCGTGGAACGAGGAGGTGAAACGACGAAAAAAGAAAAGGGGGGTTTGGAAACGCGGAGGGAAAAAAACCAGACTCCTTCTTCTTCGTCGAAGAAGCAGACGAAAGGACACGGGTGAAAAAAGACAGAGACCAACGCACCGAAGGGCGAGAGGGGATGGAAAAGTGAATACCGTCGCGGCAAAGGCGATTTCCTCGAGTTTCGTTTGTTTCACTCGCAATGAAACGAGAAAGAGGGGCTGCGGGGGAGGAGAGGAGGCCGAGTCTCTCGGTGATCCTTTTTAGGGGTCCGTGCGCGGAAGAAAACCGGGGGACAAAGGAAACAAGGCGAGAACTGGCGGAATGGGCGAAGGGCTCGAAAGAAAGAACCGGTAGATAAGAACGTCCACCCCCGCACGCAGATTAGAGAGATGTACCTTAGAAGAAGGGCCACTTTGTCGTGGGCCCGCGAACAATGCCGGCCCCGGACCATCTCAGCCGTAACGAGATATAAATCGGCGACCTCAATGGCCGATTACTTCGAATGGCTAAATACGAAACGCTCGGGCAACGTGGCTCGCATACTCTCGACACTTTTCATTGCTTAATCTTCCACGGGGCTACCCCCCCTTTACGAGCCCTTCGAGAACGACCGTAGACGACCGAGGATATCGCTACACTGCCGGAGATAAGAAGCTCCGTAATTGGCGACATTCGGAGACCTCTTTTTTTGTCTTACCCGGCGCGCCCCGCCGAGGACCGTACTCATACAGTTTTATAATTTGATGCGGCTAATGGGACGCGTTTTATACAACCGCGATACCGAGACGATACCCCGAGCTCTGGAAACTTTGTCGAGCATCGCCGAAAAGTGGCTCTTTTCAACCTGCCTAATGGCTCTCCGTAGTTTGACGCTTTGTGCAAATTGTTTTCTCTTTGTGTTCGCGTTCTCTTACCGTTTCATAGTTGACGATACAGTATTACAGATGTTTCGGAGAATTTAGTTAATACTATTATTCGAAACAACAGTTATAAAAGAAAAATTGTTACAATGAAATTGATTCTATCAATGCTGTCGAGGCTTACAGTCGTTAGAGTACTGTGGCTCAAGGGTCAAGATGATTCGTCACGATGACGGTAACTCTGTCGAAGGGGGATGAAAAGAGGGTGTGTTTATGCGATTGACGAAAATTCGCCGCTCCCCTCGGCTTCGCCTTTGACTGTCGCCGCTTGCTCGCACATACCAACCACTTCCGGTCGAGCGACTTTCTGCAAACGAGTTTTCAAGTCCCTGCTTCGGGGGTTGAAGGGATCGCGAAATTCCACAGGTTGCCCCTGCCATGACAACCAACCCCTTTAACTTCTTCTTCTTCTTCGACGTCTTTCTTTTTTGCTTTTTCTACTCTGTATTTTATTTTCGCTTTTTTTTTCTTCTTCGGATACCTCTTGCTTCTGGTTGCTGCGTTATCGACTGAAGAGAAGCAAGTTTGCAAAGTCCATGAGATTGTTCCGGATGAAACAGTTTGGCATCGAGTAACTGATTAAGCAATGGAGATGAATTAAATTCACTTCCGATAACGTTGTCCATCTCCAGTTTGTATTTCTGTAAAAATATTGTGTTAACGTATTAATTAGGCATTCGTTCTATCGGAAGAATGTATTTATGTAACGCGTAAAATCTTTATCGGATTAATTTTGACAATTGTAAGTGAAAATTCGAAATTGATCTCTCTGCTTATAATGTATCGCGGATTGATTTGACAAATAATTGTAAAATGAAGTGAACAATTATATATTATATACTAAATATTAGTGTAATATAATATACAATATTTTGACCAACTGCTTCGACGACTACTGAGCAAAAATTTTAAGAAAACTAGATTTTCTTAAACAGAAGAAAATCGTTCAGAATTTATGCGACACGCAGAAAGTTCTTTCCCGAGTAAGCAAGCGGGCTGTAGCGTTCGTAATTTCCTTGACACGCTCGTCCTCGAGAACAACGGTTCCGCGAGGGCCGCAAACAACCGGCTCGAGAATTGGGTAAATAGTAATAACACTGGGAAGTTTCGGCTTGATGGAACTCGGCGAGAGCGTGAGGTGGGGGGGGGGGAGAGAGAGAGAGAGAGAGAGAGAGAGAGAGAGAGAAAAAGCGAGAAAGCGTGAGAGAGAAGAGAGAGGGGAGGCTCGCGCACACTCACGGCATTACCCGTGAATTATGCACGTCGCCTCTCAAAACGTCTCTGAAGATGCTCTTTCCTCTTCTGGTCCGCTTGCTCTTCCCGTGAGGGGAGGCGCGCGGGTGGTTGCAGGGGTGGTTTAAGCGTCGGCTTCGACGCTGCCCTGGGGCTGCAGAGCCAGCGAGAAAAGAACCCTCTCTCCTCAGGTTCTTTCCGCGGGAAATATTCGCCGACGGAACCGGGAATGCAAACGGACGAGCCGAAACGTAAACTCCGCGACGTTTTCGAGAAAGGGCCCCGGCATTTGCTTAGGTGCACTTAACGTGCCTCTGAAACGCGTGTACCATATCCGGAATTTCGCTGCCATCGCCGCCACACTTGCCACTGCCGCCGCTATCTCTTCCCGGCTGACTACCGCCGCTGAATTTGCACGATGCTCGCCGGGTATTTGGCAGCTTTCAGCAAAGATTCTACCGCCCAGCAGCCGTTTCGCGTTTCGAACGCGTCGACAGATATTCGGCTATTCGGTCCAGATGATCGTCCGATGCATTAATGTCGGCGAAAATTTCGGGAGGTTTGTTAGCCCACGCTTCGAGGGTCCGTGGACTTGGCAGTCGAGACTCCCTTGGATCGCTTCTGGAGGTGACGATACCGGATGTGCACTTCTGAAAATCAAATATTTCATTTCTCAGGAAAAATTCAAAAATAGTATTCGAAATATCATCGACATATTTTAATTAATTTAATTTATTGTTTCTCTATTTCTGGATAATTATTAAGGTAAAGCAACACGAATTGCTAACATAATTGACATTTTATCGTTCCAGGTTATAGAAATCATTGAAACAATTCTGAGATACTTGTCGAAGCCTCTAACTTCCAAGTGTTAATTACGCGAAATGTTTATTAAATTGTACAATAAAGATTAATGTAACGCATCCGGTGGCTGGCTAAAAATAGGAAAGTTTTGTCAACGAATTTGTCCATATATCTTGCGCATCTCTTTTGCGAAATTTGTACTATACCCGAGACATTTAGGTGGCGCCATTTAGATGCGCTATTTCGTGTACGGTCACTTTGCTCTATTCGTCCGGCTCGCCTGAAATACCGCGGTTCAACTTGCTGAATGTAATGTTCTCGCGTCGAACCCCGTTAATGCATGATAATAACTAAATCGCTCGCCGGTCCGTGCCGATCGAAACAAATCGTCCATCTGGGGAAACGAGCATTCGTATGCGGGGAATCGGTCGCCTGTATAATTCGGCGGTAAAGGTTAGTCGCTGGCAGACAGGGAAGTTGCTCCGTGTATGGTCACCCAGGTCGAATCCACAACCAACTTTCGACTATTATCACTATTCGCCGGGCACTGCTCCACTATACGAGCAATAACTTTCCCGTCAGCACGCGGCTCTGCTGCTGGTGACGTCGCAACGACTGTTTCTACTTCTCTAAAGGGTCCTCGTTTCGCCGCGTTTCCTCGGTCCCTGGCCTTTTAATTACCGATCCAACTACACACCGACGTTCTCTAATTTTCTTTCTCTCTTCTCTCTTTTCTTTTCTTTTCTTTTTTACCTTTTTTTAGCCATCTGGAGCCTCGTATGAGATTTCACCTACGGATACGGGAAATGTGGGTAACGTGGAAAATGTTCCAAACAGTGGACGGAACGATCAATGTTTATAAACGAAATGTTGATCAATGTACTCAACGAAACACATTACGTGTAACGCGAATTATGTCCAATTAACGACTTGCAAATTTTCCAAACAAAACACTTCCTCGTGCACACTGAGGTTGTTTCTTTAGATCGTTCAACCAAATTCATTTTGTACATTTTACCACTCACCCATTATGTTTCTTTGCCATTCTCACCACGCGTATCCATACAGAATAGAGGACAATACGAAGCATGCTCACAGAGGCATAAATATTACTGCATCGATTTCTGTAAATTGCTTTTGCTGGTGTTCATTTAATATACGAATCTGCGAAATAACAATTTCTAAGAGATCTTGCGGGAGATCTTTTTGAAAAATTTCCAGTAAAAAGCATCTAAAAATGTTCTTGAAAATTGAATTTAATTATGATTACGAATTTATCGGTTACGGTGACATACGAATAATGATGTACCATAGAATGGTTTACTTTGGAAGGATTAGCGCGTCCACGTTCGTAATTGCAGAAACCAAACTGAAATCTGAACAAACAAACTCGCGAAGGCGTAAGTAGTAGCAACAACCAGCGGTTAAGTAGTAACAACAATACCGGGTTAAAAGCAGCCGACGCTCACAGGGAAATGTTTACCGTGAGGTCGGCCCGTCTGACAACAGACGGACTATTCTACTGGCGGCCTTGTTCCCTTCTCTTACTCCTTTCCCGTGCGTGCCGGTACAGTCTCATTCATAAATTAATTCATAAAGCTTACCACAATATTTGTTCACCTACACAAAATACATAAACAGAAAAATTGTAAAATATCTACAAACACCTTTTCACTATTTTAATTACCGTCAGTTCAAAAATTGGGAAACCTGCTCTTTTATAAACAGATATCGCACAAAACCCTAGTTGAGATTCTACTGTATTATTGAAGAACGAAATGAAGACAAAATGGCCACAGAATCGGAAGAAGAGGCTCGGATCACGAACGAAATGCATTTTGGCAATATTTACGAGGTGGACTGTACAAGCTCTCTTCTCTTTCGTGGCTGCGCATCTCCCTTTCGTTCTCTGATACTCTGCACAGAGAGTGGGCGACAGGGAGGGAGAGAGAGAGAGAGAGAGAGATTCCTCTTTACGCGGAGAGGCTCGTCCGAGAAGGGCTAAATACACACGCGACCTTACTGCCGCTGAGAGGCTGGCTCGCGTTAACTCCGGGAGAGTCAATATTTAAGTCAAACTAGTTCTCCCCTCTTAAATTAACGATTTACAACGGATACTAGTTACGTTTCCGCTTTTCGAGTCCGGGTCTGGTTACATCTTATTGGTTCACGCATCGCGTGCTTGTCAAAGAGAAACCTAGCGAACCGGACCGTTGCGCGGAGAAAGTGCTGGACTTTGGTGCAGTGTCGTCACTGGATTAAAGGCTTCGTTATGCAGAAGTTGCTTAGACACACCCATTGTTTGAATTTCTAGGAATTCGGGCGAATTTCCGAGTCGTTCAACTAATTAAAAAACCGGTGAGTCCGGCTCGGGAATAATGAAGAGAAGAACATCGATAACGTCCCTCTTTCATTCTTAGCTAAGTACACAATTACATCACCGCCATTTTATACAAAAATATACCTCCCTGTCAAGGTGTTAAAAGAGTGAAAAGTGTCTTCAAAATTATATGGAGAAATTTTAGCGAAATACTGCGTTGCCTTAATTGACAAGGAAATGTAATTCTCAACTCCTAAAATTATCAATGTAGACAATGGTCGATAAGAAAAATATCTTGTAAGTAAAATAAGATCATGGTCTAATCTATGAAGTTTAATCGTATAAATATTCCTCTCGCTATTTACGATCGCGAGGAAGCTTGGTCTAATTGCGGCATTAAGCGTCGGGTTTAATAACAATAAGCGAAATAGCTTTCCCCTAATTGTCCTGGTTTCTTTATCGCCGCTATCAGCATAAACGTTCCGTTGTTCTCTTTCATTCGTGCTCCATCCGTTGATTACCGAACGTGTGTAACGGAGTCTTCTAATAGTAATTATAGGAACGTGGATAATAAGTCTCGTTGATCGTGCAATTTTATTTTCATTTTCCGCGATACCCGGCACGGTCTATTACCGTCGGGGTCTTCCTTTTTCTCCCCCGTTGGCATAATCGTCCCAGTTTTCCAAATTAGCTTCTAAAGTTACGAGCGCTTCGTAGCCTGCATACAGTAAGTTAGAACGGCCGTATTACCGTCCTTTTTAACAGGCCCATGTGTCGTTTAAGTACTAAGACAGCTGGAAACTTTTCTGGAATAAGTGGCTGAAGTGTCCTCACACATATATTTCCATGCGGAGCGTCCGTGCGCTAAGACGCGAAGCACAAGCTTACACGTTCCCCACGCGGAATAGTTATTACACCATGCTTACGTATCTTCATAAACGCCATGGCAAAAATTAAACCAGCTGCGGCTGCGGTGGAAACTTAGGAGTGTCGTTACCGAGATCACGTGTACACCGGGACATATAAAACGGCTGATAAAAATTTCATTTAACCGAATTATGGAACAACGTATTTAAACGCGGAGATTAGAAATGAAATTGCTCGGTCTGATGCGCTATCGGCCCACTATGTTGCGATACCGTCGCGTGCAGCTGATCGCCGACTCTTTGATACCGTTTTTCTCTGGTAAAAATGCATGTTTACAGAATTTGTCTGACAAACGTTCAATCTTGTTCCTCCTTTTTCTTCAATAGAGATAAGTTCAGTGATAAAACTCGACATATACGAAGAAAAAATTAATATAGAAATGAATATGTTTGTCTTTTAGCTGATATACACAATAAGCAAATTAGACATTGATTTAAGAGAGAGATTTCGGTCTTCTCCACATATTCAGAAAATTATATAACCACGATTTATTTCGCATAAAAATCAGAATGGGTTGGTCGAAGTGTACACGGTTCTCACCGAGGAAACTGAATTTTCGAAGCCTCTTTTCTAATCGGCCGAGTCGCGCGAGTCCGCTCGGAAACTTCCGCTTTTCAAGGCAACGCGAAGCGAGACGGAGGATTTCGCAAAGTTACCGCAATACGTACAGCGTGCCGCGGTATTGTTTTCCCTCCTCGAGGCGAGCTCCCTTCGCCAGGCGTGCCAACACACTCTGGAATCTATTGCCAAAGACGCGGAACACTCGCGGAAACCTCCGCTAAGAATGTATTCCGCCTTGGAATTCACTTTAGCGGGGTGTAATTTGTTTTTGGGGTGAATGGAAAATCGCGAAGCACACACGAAATTGCGTTACGTCGAAATTAAACTGCGTCCTGGAAACGTGACATCTGTCGCAGAATTTTTTTATACTTCTTTTTTGCTAATGATTAGATTATAATTGATTCTAAGAAAATTTTACAATTTTACAAAATTGTTTTTTGATTTCTCAGCATTAATCGATCGAACCGTAATACCGAGAACATTCAATATTTAATATTAACAACATTACGATCGATATTCAAAGACATTTATTACTAGAAGACTGTGACACGAATTACGAGACCGACCGTGTGTGCCCGAGCGTACCTTGAAATCATACTTGGCTGTTTGGAATCGATACTAATTGAGAAGGATCACGCCCATCGCCAATATTTAGTCAGCAGACTGGTTCAGCGTCACCGAACGCGCCAAAACGTCGACGTTTATAATGGAGGTGGTGTGCGCGACGTATCGCGAAAACGGGCGCGAAACCGTCTTTCGCCCCCGCATCTCTACCCCGGGGGCATTATCTTCCCATGTGTGTTTGTTTCATCTGCTCTATCTGAGCTTTCCATTCGAGTGACTTACGCGTATTGATCGCGTTTCGATTCTTTGCCGCCCTGGACCGGCTGATTCGCGGTTATCTGGCACGGGCACAGCCCCGTTCCGTGCGAAACCGGCGCGGATCTGTTTGACGAAGAAAAAACACGGTTATCGGGCTTAAAGCCCCTCGCCTGGATAGGTTCCCGACACCGGCAGCTTTCCGTGCATCGATTGCCCCGCTCGTCCCGAAGGGTTGTTCGACGTTCGACGACCGCCGCGCAGCGAAATATGACAGTCTCGACTTGGCTTAGGCGAGTCCATGTTTAATTGAATACGCCCCGTTTCGAGAATGAAATATCGACGGCTGCTTCGATTTTTCCTTCACCGCCGATGTCTCCGGTGAAATTCGAATTCTCCTTGCTGCTCGACGCGTCGGCCGTTCATCTTTCTTTGTCTAAGACAGTTGCCTCGAAGGAGGCAAGTTTGCTAGTTTGATTAAACTTTCAACATTTCGATCCTAACATGGATCCTTTTCAAGAAAGAGGAAACAACTGCGTCTGTAAATTTAAGTATTAATGTACCGAACAACGGATCTCTGGGATGAGATGCGAAAAGTTGCTGCATTACTAAAAACATTTTAGACATTACGTAAATATTTATCTCAGCATTGAACGATAATTTGAACTTCCTCGACTGAAATGCATAAAGTTTGTATTTAATGATACAACAATTCAGTGGCCTAAATAAATAATAGACCCGTCCAGAAAAAGTGACACCAAGGGCCTGGAGCGAACTAAAATTTTGAGGTTAAAATATTTTCATCAGGCGATCCTCGTCTGATGTGTATTCGCGCGGCCCGATCGTTACAGCAACAGTACGTTCAGCGGCGATACGGGGCTGAGAAAATACCGTTGCCTCTACACGACCGAAATCAGCTGGAAGCTCATGTATTCGGAACGCTGATAACTTGATTGATCAGATTTTATGAAATCGCGCAAAGCCAATCGCAGAGAAACGATTAAAATAAAGTCAAGGGTGAAACGATCACGATTCGTCGGGCCCATTAATTTCCCTGTTTAAAACACGCGAGAGCGAAGCCAGTCAATCGATTGGAGCGGCTTCGTTAAACAGAAAAATGTTCCGCTGGGAAGGGGGCTCGTATCGTTATAAGCGTCGATTAACCACTTTTTTTCACGAGGATATTCCCGGTCGAGTTTTTTCCCGCGGTCGGTTCTTTCGCTTCTCTCTTTTCGCCGATTCAACGGCGAAAGGTGGCCGTCGTAATCGCGGCATTAAAAGCGCGAAATGTCTCGGCTATCTCTCACAGGTTCTCGGTGTCCTGGCAAAGGACGGAAGTCCGACGTTACGACTTATTAAACCTAACCTGGTGCTGTTTCTCCGGGTTTCCTAGCCGTTGGTCAGCGGAACTAGTAAAATCCTCCCTTACGTCTGCAACCCCGTTTTCGCGGGGGCGACCACGCCACACGCGAACTCTCGTAATTTAACGGCGATTATCCGCATATTCCGGCGGCTGCGACGCGTTAATTACAAGCCGGACTTTAATTTCAGGCGGTCGCGATGATTAGAATAAGCTACGGCCGCAGAGGCCGGCCAGAGACCTCTCCGCGTTATTACGTTCCCACGAATCCGCGCGCACGCCCTCCGGCCTACGCGATCCTATTCGAACTCCATTATCCACTTCTTCGTCCAAGAGGATACGCGTCATGCCACGGAAACGGCGACTCCAGCCGGAGAATTTATCGTGCGAAATTCCCCTCTTTCGGTTCCGCGATTTTAGAGAACCACTTACAGTCGCGGGCACAATCTAGTGAACACCCTTTACACATTAATGACTAATACTTTTAACACTTTTTTAAAATTGGACCAAACGACTCGAGTTTCTTTCCAGAGAACTACACACAAATTTTCAATCTGTGCACGTAGCGAAAATTGCAACAAGTAAATTAACTGTCGCCATTAGAGTTTGTTTTTCCAGGGTCGAAGGAGAAGACGAGAAATAGTAGTCCGCACGGTCGCCAGATCAGAAACACACCCTGTATGTCGCGTTGAAACCAGCGCCGACGGGATCGCTCGTCGCCCACGAAACATCGGACGACCCAATTCCGACGGACATTAACCGCGATCCATCAAACGCTCCCCGGCTACGAGCGACGGAACAACGACCTCTCCGCTGGCTTTTGTCGGGACCCGAACAACGAAATTATGGGCCTGCCACCGTTTTACGATATTAAAAATTCGATCACGCGCTCCGGGCTCTGCTTCGAGCGACTTTCATCAGAACCCGAACGTTCAGAGCCGGATAGATTTGACACTAATCTTACCTTCATTTCAGAATCCTTGAACGTCTCCTTATGAAAGCATAAAACGAAAATCGGCAAAAATATAAATGAATTTAATTTATTCATTTTTATAGAGCAAGTCCATTGATGTGAAAGAATTTGGTTTCAATTAAACATCCACCACGGAACAGCTACGATAACCACTAACTTCGATTCTAGCCGAACATCTCCGATATCGAATTTTTTCCATGATTGAATGGAGATCGCCGTTTGAATGGAAACGAAGAAAACATTGAGCCGCGGCGGAATGCAGCGCCCGCGATCGATAGATACCGAAGAGTCCGTAATGCATCGCGTTTCTTTGCGCGCTACCTTCTTTATATATATATGTATATATATAAAATTCAGTCGATAAACGATATTAATGGCTCGTTTCTAGTGGACCGCCGGATATGAATCTCTACTCTACTCACTGACAGATATTCCGGCATGGACGCGAAATGGAAGCAGCGGCCGCGATAACCGATGAACACACGAGGGTGGGAAGAAAGGGGTTTGGGGTTGTGTTCAGGGGTGTGCGCGAGGGTGTATGGGGTGTGCTGTTGTTTCGACGCGTGCACCGCGCTTGTCTCTGAAAGCGATTAAAAACTACAAATGCCTCCGCGTCCGTGACGAGATACATGCATATATCCCGTTGATCATAAATCTATCACGGATGAGTGGACGTAATTCGAATCGGTTGAAAAATTCGGATTTTACCGCGGTCATCCGTGCCGTTCCATTGAGATATTTTATTTAAACGACCGGCTGGCGCGCGGCCGTATTATACCCTCTTCGGTCCGTGTTATAACCCTGGCTACAAAGCCCGGCAAGAACCGTGGGCATTTCGTGGCCAATAATTCCCTTCTTTGCCACCCTTGCCTCTCTGGTATCGCGCTTTGTGGAATTTTTCAATGCGAAACAAAGGATCCGGAGACCCGTTCTAATGTCTCCGAGTTTAATCTGCACCCGATCTGCCAAAATCGCCCTGCTCGAGTCCAGGTTTCGCCGAGAATTCGACTCCGAGTATCTTGCAAAGTTTCAAATTAAAATTCGAGAAGAAAGAATTTTATGAAAACTGATTTTTCATCGGAAACGAGCAGGTGTAATTTAGAATAGCTAAGATGTTTTTTAGAAAGCAAACGAGAACTTGTTGCAGAGATTAAAATCATGTGAAAATTAACAAGCTCGAGCGCTTTATATAACTTCAAATAAAAGATCTATTTCTACCGAGAACGAAATAAAAATGTTATTGGTGTGTTCAAAGTCCGGTACGCACCGTAAACGCATAGACGACGGCTTGAACGTGTGGTTATCTTTATGAGAATATTTTCCTTATAATTTCAGCAGGCGCGGAGGAAAAATCGACTCGGGAAAAGTGGCGCGGCGAATTTTCTTTGAACGAGCACAGGCCAGGAGCGCGTGAATTTTAGTGTCAGCGGCGTTATATTACGGCAACAAAGCCAGAGACGTTTATATATCGTTGCCGCAGGAGGCACGCAGCTTCCTCCTCTCGCCATTTCTATGCATCGTGCCTTTCTGCGATTCGCGCCGCGTCCCACGCTCCGCCTCTTTTTCCTGCTCGTCCTTCTGCTTTCTAGCAGCGACCGGCAACATAGTTTTAGCATAACAATATGCTGCTGCCGGGGGATCGGGAAGGCAGGTCTCGCTGCAAGCGACGAGCGACGGTAAAGTCTGCGCGACGATCAAACTTATTGCTTCAAATCCGATGCTGGAAATTCGTGGGAAGTTTGCCGAACCATAAATCAAAAGGAAAATCGAACCAGCTGAATAAGGAAAATCGCAGATGGATTACGTTTTCGAAAAAACGTCGAGGCGAGCTTTCTGAAAAATTGATGCAGCGAACGTAAAGAATTCGGAACGGTTCGAAGAATTAAAAGAAATACCAGTGAAGCGTGTACGGTGAATGATTAATCAGGAGGTCTTCCAGTCAGCTGTATTAAACTTCTTGCGAACTCCAACGTGGCTGCGGCACTTCCAATAAAGAAAAAAGGTCAAACTCGGCGAGAGTTAAGATTTTCGAGCAAAATGTGAAGCTACTAATAGTGTGCATGGAAGAAACATTAATAGTTCGACAAACCAGGTCATCCGCGGACTGACAAATGATCGTCGGAGGGCAACGATTAATCGTCAAGACAAAATATCCTAGTAAAAAAAAAAACAAATTAATTATAAACGCTCATTTGACACATTGTGCGTCGACGCGTTAATTTTCAAAATAATTAGTCGAAACATCGTTGAGGGGGTGATCGATATACCCGAGAATGTCCCTTGTTCCTCGTCAAAAGCATAGCGCGGGAGTCTCGAATCAGCCGGCCGGTGAAACAACGTTAAGCAATAACCAATAAGCCGTGTGCGCATCGAGAGCGCGTCAAATGTCATACCGGCGTGCAAATCGCCTGAACCCCTCCGATAAGCCTCGACGCCGCGCGTCGGGGCCATATGGCCATGGCTGCCGATTGGTCGCCGAATTACGCTAAAAACGCATCGGCCCGCCCGATATATTCACGATTGACCGGATAACGCGGTTTCCAATCACAGGCTCGTCCGCGACGCTGACACCGAGCGTAATCGGCACGACGTGGGCTCGACACACAATCATCTTCCCTAATGACGCACCCTCTTCGCCGTCCGAGGAAGGGTCGTATCCAACGAGGGAAAATCAGCCTCTCTCCGCCTCGAGAATGCAAATTTTCTACCGCAGAAATGATTATTGATCTGCCTCGCAGAATACGCCGCGCGAGGCTGCTTTATTTCGCTTGATAAACTCAATAGTCCAGTCGGCAGCTCGAAAAAAGGCGTCTACCTGGAAAGTATTCCGAACATAATGAAATTCTGACGCGTCATTTAGGGTTACTCCGGGGTGTCGAATCCGAGTTTTCGACCTCGAGGACCCTGTTCTAACTTGAGGAGGGGGAAAAGCCACAATTTTTATTACCTTGTTTTGGTTTTTCGCCTATTCCTCGAGGTCGGAAATTCAGATTCGACACCGCAGAGTAATCCTAAATGGCGTGTCAAAATTTCATCAAGTTCGGAATACTTTCCTTCCATGTTGAGGAACCAACTTCTTTAAAGTCTTTAAAAATCGGAGCTTGTAATTCCACTCTGAAAAACTACACGATATTTTACCAACAAAAAGCTTCTTCGCTAAACAATAAATAACAGCTTCTCGAAATTACATCCAGAGACATCGGTCAGTTCCGGACAGAAATAACAGATTGAATTCGAACTGATATGATCGATTGTGCGGCACGCGTGCAGAGACAGCCAATTGTCGAAACGAGAGATATTTCACAGTCTGATAAATCGAAGATGTCGATTACGTGTTCCAAAGGTTTGTTACGACATTAACAGATTTAATTGAACAGTTCGATCTTATCGTTCGACGATTCACGTAAAAACCTGTAATTTGCAGAAACTATAAACATTCAGGAACGCGCAGTTGTCGAATGGAAAAAGTGTTGTTTCGTTCCTGGTTCGAATTGGAAACACTTTGAACAAGGACCCGTCGATTTGCGAAAGGAAGTGTAAATTTCAGGGGAACGTTCGATCGGCAATCCATCTCTGGCACAGCCGCCGATACGGGAGGAAATTTTTCGCGTAAATTCTGCCGCTTGGTGGCCGCTGGCTCGACGCGTAATTCGTGCACAGCCACGGCAACGGCATTCCTACGGGGTCGGGGAGGGGGTGACATTTGACGTGCACACGATGCCATCGCACGGCTGATTGGTTATTGCTTAACGGTGTTTCACGCCACGCTGGACTCGATCGTCTAGTTACTGGCTGTAGCAGCCAATCGGTTACACAGGAGCCTCCGGAACAAGATGGACCGGCTCGATATAATTATTCGAGTGTCTTGCAGTACTGCGCGGAAATCGGAAACCTCGTTCACGGCCAAAAATTCGCATATTTGTCAAACCATATCCAACGCGACAATCCAGCTTTCGTTTCTTCCTGTTCTTCGAATAAACTGTTGATCGAGAACCACAGGCAGAAAACGTACTCGTCAACGAACAGGCTTGTTGAAAACTGCAGAATCGCGCGACACGAAAATTTCCGAATGAATTATTTATTTGTGGAAGCAAGCCTACGGAATAGATGAAGACATTCCACCTGGCGGACGTCGACCGATGAAAAGTTTAATCAAAGAATCTCGTGATTGATCTCCGGCTCGGTCGGAACGGAAAAGAGACGAAAACGTTGTTTCGACGGGGCTTGGAGCGCGGGGATCGGGAAAAGAGGAGGAAAATCCGGAGCAGACGGCGCGCGTAATGGAGGCAATAGCTTATCCTGATTACTTTTAACCCGAAACTTGTCTTCCTTACCCCCGATCCGTCGCTATCGGATGTTTTCCCGTGGCCGTTCCGCCGTTCTCTCGTTTACCGATGCAAGCCGGTCCTATTGTTGCCCATGCCGTCTTTGTCGAGAAAATTCTTCTTTTCGATTTTCACCTTATCTCTTAGACAATGCCCGTTCCCATCGGGGTACGTCTGCTGCCCTCTCTTCTCGCAGACTTCTCTGCACGGCAAACATCCGAGGAAAGGGCCCTCCTTCTTCAGACGCTTTCCATTAGGCGGAGAAACGCTCGTTGCTTAACCCTTTGTGGCCTGGTCTTGGCTGCGCGTGTGCCGAATCGTGTCTTTCGTGGACCAATGCGATTCTCCGTACTTCGTTAGGCCTCTAACACCAACAATCCATTTTTTCTATTTTAATTCAAAGGAAAACGAAACAAACGGTGAAAAGCTGACCGAGAGATCTTTAACGTGTTTTGGATAATACAAAATTTATTACCGATTGTATCTCGCAACTAGGTTTACGGGTTTCTAATATTTTTCATTTACGATTATTCCGATCGTAAAGATCCATGCACGAGAAATTATTTCATTTATTTCTTTGGGCACACGTTATACCCTAATTTACCCTCTACGAATCAAACGTGATCGTGTTCCCATCGCGAACAATTTCAATGTTTTACCCCGGGTTCGAATGTTTCGACGCATTATTGCCAAAGTTCCGATGCATTTATAATAGACTATAACGAGGCGAAACGATGTTGTTTAATCCTCCGTGGCCCGGATTTGCAATATTCACGGCGAAACGGTCTAATTCGTGGCCATTTTACCACCGCAAAGATCTATATTTCATTAGATCATTACTAAAGTCCTGATACATTTATAATACGCCAGACTCTCGAACGTGGCGAAACGGTGTTTGCTAAACCCTTTGCGGCTTGATTTTGCCATTCGCGTGTTAAATAATTTGGCTCGGTGGTCGTTTCGCCACTCCGAAGATCCATAGTTTATCGGGTCAGCGAAAATAACAGCGGCGATGTCCATATTTCTTTATTTGTGAAACGAATAGACGAAAACACGGGATATGGATTTTATACAATTTTATACAGCTGTCACGAAAAACATATTTTACACTAGTAAAGTAAATACGAGTTTTAATGAATTTTAGTGGAAATGTGTCAAACAGAGGAACAGACACGATATTATTATGTATAGAGATAACGCGTCAAACTGCAAGGAACTCGGCGAAATAAAACTTTGCTAAGCGTTCCATAGAATTCATATTTCATCGGCAGTGTCTGAAAATAGTGCCCATAAAAGAAATAATGGCGGCAGCGGCACTTCGACGAACAATAGAAAACCGAGACCTGAAATGCTTGTTTCCATCAATTTTTGCTCGCTCGGTGTACTTGTCGCACCGTTTGATGGCAACGATGAAGTTATTTTATGTCTTTCAGCTAGCAATAATTTCTTTCGCTGAACAATAGATCCTCCGATCGATTCAAATATTTCTTACTCAAATGATAATACTATTATTACTATCGATTTCTATCTACGCGTCTCAGAATTCTGCCAATTTTCGCACGGACTCGTGCGCGTTTCATTTTGAGAAATGATTTGCGGATAAATCCAAGAGCGTCCCGTCATTTTGTCATGGAGCGTAGACACGCCGGGCACGGCAGTCAACGGTGTTAATGGAAATTATCGCGCCACACTCAGCCGCGTTGACTGGCAATAACACCGGCATTCTCCCCGAAACATTCGACATTTACCGCACGAATGGAACGCGGCGGCATTCGGCGGACAATTTTCCAAAAAAAGAGATAAATAAACAGAGAATTCCGAAAGTTTCGTAACAGCGAGGGAATATCGAGCGACGCGGACCCAGATATATTGGAACCGAACGACGCCACTTAGCTCGCGGATAGAGCTCGTAAACGCTTTCGTAACAAACTCGTAGCCGCTCATGCCGCGGATTGGACAATTTACGTATCTGGCTCGAGTATAACGGCAACATTCAGGGAATCCGGCGTCGAAATACGAGCTGTGATAAAAAGGAAGCCGCACTCTGTAAACTTGCACAGCGCACAGTGCTCGGAAACCGGAAATTCGCAATTCAGCATCAAGAAGAAAGAAATTTCAAATTAAAAGAGATATGTTAGAAACAGGATTTTTTCTCACGATAATTCCAAGAACATGAGTGGCTACACTCGGGAATATGGCGTCGATGAGTGAATCGAAGAAAGGGCCCTCGCCAACGCCCCTCGAGAGAGATCAAGGAACCTTGGAATAAAAAAAAAACTATCCATCTATCGGTAATTAAATTAAAGACGCTCGGGGCCATGAGAAGCGTGGCATATTCGAACCTAAAGAGAGCATACTTTCTTTCCATATATATCACAATTTATTAATACAAGAAAACGCGGTATAGAAAACGAATAGAGAAGGAAGAGCCTGATACGTGTCAAGAATACGCAATCAGAATTTTCCCAGAGTTGGAAAGACCTCGCGAACGGTATTTTTTACGATTTCGACCGTTAGTGGCGGCGGCGACCATGGCGTTTCCCATCACGCTCACCGGGAAAAAGAGACCGTGAATGTTTAACGCGACAAACGATTCGTTTTACTCGGGACGGCGCGGTGGTGGTCCCCGTGGAAAATGCCCGATAAAATGATGGGCGCGAACGTTCGACCGCAGCCGCAATTCGCAACGGTGCGCGGTAGGTTTTTTTTTATTTTTAATTCGCGGCCTGGCCCGCGGCACCGGAGCGCGGCGGATCTCCGCTCTTTTCATTTCTGCATCGCGATTTATGGCCCCCGTTCGCCTATAGAGAGAAATAGAGAGAAGGAGAAAGATGATCGGGGCGAACCGGTGATTTACAGGCGAGTCATAATCGGCCAGGAATCGACGCGATCCGCCGCGGGATAACGACACGGAACGATTCCCCCCCGTCTGTTGCCTGTAACGCCGATTCGACTTTCGTTCTACTGGAAAAAATCTGGTTTGTCTATCGTGGCCCAGATAGAAAATGCACTGGAAAATCGATTACCGACGGTCGACCAAGGCCCTTTGTCCACGATGCGGGGCGTCAGATACGCGTACACGTGCTTCTTTTATTCACGAAACGTATAGCAATTTTCGCGTCATTAAAAAAAAAAATATTAAAAAGATATATAAATATATATAGGCACTTACAATTTCTTTAGAATGTTATGTTCCTCCGTAGGATCAACAGCTACTCTGCCATTTGCGTGTTAATAAGTGTGAAGCACAAAATACAAACACATAATCCAAGGTCGTGACAACGAACGGGAAGAAGTAACTCCGACCGCGGTGAAAATAGTACTGCCGTTGTCACCTAGGTTTTCCGCGAATGACTAAGGGTGGATTTAGGTGGGGATACGTTGCGCTCGTTAATTGGGCATATTAATAATTAGGATATATATATATATATATTTTATACTTGTGAAACTTATTTCTTTTTAATTGTAGATCATTTTGCAGGATATTACATGTGTGTGTGTGGTTTTTTAAAGTCTCGAAAATATTCAGGTTCCAGTTTCTCAAGGGTTAAGGTCTCGTAAAGAGACACATGTCCTCGCGTTGTTCAGGTTTTGTAAGTGCCAGAGTATTAGCGACCAAGACACAGTTGTTGGTGGAGGGCGGGAATGTTGAGCGTCTCGGAGAACTCGGCTGACTTCCGCAGGCAATTTGCGCGGGCAGGGGATTAAGAAACAAGGGATGATTCGGTTTGTCGCGTGGAATTAACGAGCGAGTGTGGTTGCACAACCGTTGATGGTTCTCGTTTCTCGCGGCAGCGTTTTGAATCGTTACCTCAAAGTCGCGCGCCCGACAAAACGTTGTAAACTGCTCGACGGAGTTAACTACCTTAACAATGTTCGCGAACAAGCTTAGTATAACTATGATGGATTAAGTGTTGTAAATGGCGTGGGGCTTCGCGCCCTATCCACCTTCCACCAAACCTTCTACCCCTCCGGTCGCTTTAATGTCGCGAACTTACGCCGGAATCTACCGTACACGTTTGCTTGCACTTCGCCCGGTTCTGATTGTTGGCTGGGAACTTAATCCGAACGCAGTGGAAGCGGAAGCGACGGGGGAAACGTTGCAATAGTTAGTCGGGAGCTGACATAATCGCAGATACAGTGTCCGTCAGCGATAACCGTCCGCGTGCAATGTTAACTAGAGAACTTTCCACTGGAACCCGAGTGCAATTGATTTGCTCAGACCCGAATCGAACAAACACTTTTCACATTTATTAACGTTGAAACAGAGATACGTGTAGTTGTAGAAATATTTACTTGAGAAATTTTATAGTAAAGTACAAAGTTATTTTCTCTTTCAACGTTTCGTTAGCTGAAAGTGATGAGACAATAGTATTTTCATATTTGTCCAATGGCTTTACCGTTTGAAATTATGCCCACTCATTCCTGTTATGAACGCATCAAGATCCGCAGTCTATTAACATTTGCATAAATATCTCAAGTGTAAAATTATTACCGTTCGCTTCTCTACGAAATAAGTCAATTATTATTCAACTAGTATTATTTCAATACTGTGGACCGAATCAAAAAGGCAGGAAATTTCACTGCTCTGTGGCTCCTAAATTGCGAATAAATTTTCGCAGACGAGCTACCGTATCGAACTAAATTTTAGCAATGGTATTTTCGACGATGCCGGCCAACCCGGCATAATATTATTTTAATACAATGCGCATCAAAAGCGAAAATATGAATTCCAAATGGTTCGATGGATTATTGTCTAAATACGAGTATATTCTTTCGAAATGAGGGTTCCGGAGTGAAATACGTGTTCGTATGATTAGAGAGCAGATTCGCTGCATTTGTGATCAAAACGAATAGGTAAAATTGGAAACGGTAAAAATTTAAAAAGTGGTAATATATTATTCTTAATTATTTTTACACGAACCTAATATTTCCTTCAGAAATTCTGTGTAGTCTTTTCGAAATGGAAGACAGCGCACATGCTCGACTATTTCGCGCAGGATTAAAAATTCTTCCTGGAGGTCCCGTAGTGAAACACGTGCTCATTATGACGTCGGCGACGGTGCCTGTGCCAACTGTAACAAATCCGGTCTCATCAATCCGACGGAAGGCACCGTTTCCCCAAATGATTCCCCGGTCCCGGGGACTTTATTAATGGAAACGTCGACGAAAAATTGTAGCCTCCAATATTCAACGATCGGTCCGACACCCAGCGTAGCTCTTTTTCGCGCCGGCCGCGCCGACACGCTCGCTACAGTTTATCGGAATTTCGTTAAATGCGAAAACTCGATAGCTCTCCGCGGAGGTGGTGGGACTGCCAAAGGGTTGCGCGGCAGGGCTTGGTGAAAAAGGGGGGGAATCGGGACCGGTAGAGGTACTAATTTTTTCCGCATAAATGGAATTCTACGCTTCACTTTGCGCCGGTTTCAGAATCGAATGTCACACAGCTGGTTACAATTGCCAATTTCCCCGTGGCGAAACGAAAGAGGGTAGAGGCGCGACCGATTCTTCTCCGGCTTGGTAATTTACGTCCGAGATAAATTGCCGAAATTTGTTTAACTTCGTTTCACTCTGCGAACCATCATAAAAATCACCCATTTTTTTCAATTTTATTCAAACTCAGCAAAGATATTTTTGACAGAGATCATTGTGGATTTTTGTACAAAATCAAAATTTTCTATGTTGATCATGAGAAATGGAGGTTCGATGTATTTCGAGCTTTCAATAAATTCTGTAGTTGGATAGTAGCATGACAATATTTTTTTTAAATGTCATAAAAACTTTCACCGAATACTAGAAGAAGGCGAGAATTCTTCAATGAAAGTCGCTAGACGCTGTTTTACCGTGGACATAGTTTCACGTCCAACTGCAGCAATAGTTGGCTTGGTACGTCCATCTCGGGCTTTTGTTCTGATGGAAAAAAATTTCCCATGGCGTTGAAAGTCGCCAACACCTTCCGTGTCCGGCGTTTCTCGCACGCACACTCGACGCGTTAACGGAAGTCGATTCGGGGCTAACGAGCAGACGATCCAATTATAGAATTTTCATTCGGACACATTTGCCGACGCTGAGCGTCCTGATTCCTTTTTGTACTTTCTCTCTCTCTCTCTCTCTCTCTCTCTCTCTCTCTCTCTCTCTCCCTCGGTCGAACCCTTTCGAGAGAAAAAGATCAGAGAGGGAGAGACAGAGCCCTTTCAAAAGAGGAAGAGAGTGAGAGGGGGATAGGAGAGGTTATAACAGCTCGCCCTGTTAACGCTCTGGCCGGATTTAGTCGGTCGATTTCAACGGCGGGACCAAAGTGCCGGGCGAAAAATTACAGCGCAACAATTATCGCGGCACCGCTGGTTATTGCGCCCCCGCCGTGGCACAAGGAGACCGTTCGCGAGCATGATTTAATTTTCCTCATCTCCTTTACGCCCCTGTCCCTCGATCGGACTAGGTCCGTCCGACCACCGTTACCTACCCCCTCTGACTTTTATTCTTTTTTCATCCCTTCTCCTCCTCCTCCTCCTCCTCCTCCTCCTCCTCCTCCTCCTCGTGTGCTTGCACGTTTATTTTATTTTGTAGGATTTTGCTCCCTTTGTTCTGGAACGTTTGATGGGAAACGGGGTAGAAAGGGCAAAATTGTTCGGCACGGAAAATTATAGTCCCGACGGTGCTCGACGGCGAATTGCCGATCGAGAATCGTGTTTGTAACGGATTTCGTTTGATGGCATCCGGGGAAGTTTGTTGACGGGCGACGTGTTGATGGCGGGTATCGTGGACGAGGGATGCGTTCTCCGATGTTTTTGGTGAACGCGTTCTGTTCATTCTTAATTCTACTGGTATTTGTTCGGTGCGAATGAAAATCGTGCGTTCCAAAATTGTTTTCGCATTAATCAAATCTCTATTAAATATCGACGAACCTCGATGTGCCAAATGTTTCCGAGAAATCGATAAACCAGACACAGCTGACCAGAACTCGATATAATTCAATAACATTTGACTCCATTTTTCCGCACACATCCGCGAAACGAAATTCACGTAGCCATCCGCATACAAATAATTCCGGCGCGCGGCCGTGAAAGCATGAAACGTGACATAAATAATAATGACGGGAAACCGAAAGAAACTCATTTCCATTTGGTAATTCGGGGGTAACGAATATCTGAAGGAGAGAGAAAGGGAGCGTGCGTGTGCGCGCGTGTGCGAGTAACGGAACGAAGGAGAAACGAAGAAGGTTTTCAGAATACGTCGGAGCACGGACGATTCGACGTCACCTAATCAACATGTACGTCCAGCTCGTCGTCCACGAGGACGTGACCAAGCTGCAACGTCGAAATAACGTCCGCGCAACGTGACTCTGTCTAATCTGAAGGATATTTTCCGCGGCGCGAAACTTCCACGGTTGGTGGACAGCTCGCGGGATCACCGGGCTCGTATTCAATTTGCATTTAAATATCCCTCGGCTCGGATCCAGGAACGAGCCGGCTCACGCACCTCGGCTCTCTCGGCCGGACGTCGAACGGTAACACGAGAATATCATGCGAGCCAAACGAATGTCGAAACAATCTCGATAACCCCGAGGCATTAGGTCTCCTCCTACAACTCCTTCGAGTCTACTGTTCCGCCCTTTTTCTCATTAATTCGTTCTTACTTCCACGAGCAACTCGGAAATCATACGAAATATCCTGTTTCATCTCTGCTAGAATTACTCGCGTTATTTAATTACGTCAGAGTTATTTATATATCGAAATATTGAAATTATAACTATTTTTTAAGTAGAAAAATCAAGATTCTATTTCAGTGGTGTTCAACAACATTAAGGAACTCGTCATTTTTTAAGCAAAGAGATCTAAAATCGCATTGCTTGGTTAAATTCCTTATTAAGAAATACTCGACTTCCGAATAGACAACGGATTTTCATACAAAAATTTCGAAAAGCTAAATAGAAAAATTATTATTCACCCTCTACTGATTCTAATAAGCTACTTCTATTAAGCTATTTCTATTTAAAAACTACATAAAATTCAGAGACTACTGATGAGTAGCTCAAAGCTCGTGTGATTAAACGCGACACAGTTATTCAGGATTTTCCGTAGCTTGGAGTACCGGTAAAAATGTGTCGAGCATTTTTTTACAATACGAACGCATCCGCAGGCTGCTCTCCCATGGAGTCGGTGGTGATTCTCATCGTTCGACCGAGAGATGAACATCCCCGATTAAATCGTTCCAATTTGTGTTACTTCTGGGTCCGACAGCATAAATTGAGGCCGGAGCTTAATCCGAGATAAAATGTTGGCAAATGCAATAACCTGTATATAAAAATGGAATCGATATTTAAACGGGCGAGAGATTACACGGAAGGCAATCACGCGGGTCGATCGTGAATTATTTGTCAGAACGTTGCGTTTCATTCGGTCGAAAGATAAATTGGCCGAGATACAAAATTAATCGGGAAAATCGTGGATTTCGTTTGTAACAACAACGAACTTCCGATATTACGTATATCCTTGGAGAGGAAGGCCCCCGCCCCCGTTCGAGGCGCAGCGCCGCGCGTCCACTCGATCGCTCGTTTATGCGAGTTTTCCTTCCGCGTGCTCGGCGATAAGCATTGAATCAAACGGGACGAAATGCTCTTTGAAGAGGACCGGAATATCACTTAAAATATCGCCTGGTGAATATTAACGAGCCAACGCGAATGCATTAAGCATGTTTACAGCGAACTGACAAGAAGCTGTTTACGCAACAATTCTCTCGCGCTGTCAATTAAAAATATTTCGATTTGTCTTAATTCGATTGGGTTGCTCCGGATGCGTTGTTGTTAAAAATTAATCTTAGAGAGGTTGTGTACGACATATTTGTACCTGCTCTATGAATTTCAAATACATTTATAACATATTTATCTCAACAGATTCGGGAAAATTGAAGTAAAAAATAAATGCGTTTACGATGAACGCGAATTCGGAGCAGGAACATAATCCAGGAAACTAACAGACAAGACTGAAGGCGTGAATCGTTCTTCGAGGTCGGACAGGTCGCGGGTTTACGACGTCGTTAAACCGGAAATTCATCAGCGCGAAAACGACGATGGCAATGAAACCAGCCCTCGGCGGGGGTGGTGGTTCGCGGCGGCAAGTATTTCCATTCGCCGAGTAATCTTCTCACTTTCTGAAATTAGCTAGAAGCATTCGAAGAGTTAATCCACGGAACGGCGGAGACGATCCCGCGATGCGTTTCGTAAGTGGATTCGTTCTGAACGCCAGAGCTTAACCAGTTAAGAAGCTTTGACTCCGAGAGATCGATTCCACCCCCTGCCAACCCGTCTCTGAAAACAGATCCTCGCAGCGATGTTTCCAGTGCGCTTTCTCCTTCTTATACACGGTGCATTGAAATAAGAAGAATTCGTCGGCTCCCTTCCTTTCCGATCGACGAGAAATGCTATCACAGTGAAGAGTACAATTGCACGTATCTTCTCGATCTTTGCGTTAAATCGTGCCATGAGACGAATTAAATGGACAGTGTTAAAAATCTCGGGGAATGCTATCGAAAATAAACATCGAGGGTCCTCCTGGTCAACGATCGAGATCCGATCGAGCCCTAAATCTTCAGCAGCTGTGCAACGCGTCCCCCAATAATTACCCTAGAATCGTTACAGCGAGACCGTGCGCTCGCGAGTTTCGCCGTATCATGACTGATCGCTGCAATCATTCCGCCATGGGATAAAACCATGAAACGGTTGGTCACCAGGGGGGAGAGAGGAACGAGCGCCTGCCGCAGGATCAGGAGCAGGGTGGTTCCAGGTTCGGAGGATAATTTCACGGTTCGCCGCTTGAGCGACTAACCGGCTGACCGACGCGACGCGGAGTGCGCTCGCTATCTCTCTTTCTCTCTCTCTCTCTCTCTCTCTCCGTCGCCCTTTCCTGCGGTTATGTGTTATGTCCCGGTGTAGTTTCCGCAGGTGCGTCCAGGCTGCATATCGACGCCCGTGCCGCGCGGTTGCGCGTAATATCGACGCCTGGCGATCGCGAATATGTTCCGAACGTGTTTCCCTACCGAATATAATCCGCTCGCGTGTTCGACTCGCGCGAGACCGCTCGTGCAACTTGCGAACCCGGAAATCGAGTTATGCAACCCCGCACTATACACTCAACCAAACGAGAGGATTATGTAGAACGTTCCAAAACGTACTTCCTTGAAAGAGCTAATTCCTGAGACCGTTTCAAATCACTTTTTCCGTTGCAACAATGTTCTTCACGGCTTTATCAAGAAGCCATTAAGGAAATACGCGGACCAATCAGCGCGGCTACTTCAGTAATTCTGTCACTGCGTTTCGATGCAGTTTTTATCCAAAGATCGGTAAGTTTTCCCTGTACCGAGCTTCGTCTATCCTTTTCCGCGCTAATTGTGAAAACAAGAGAGAAGAGATTCGAGTATTTATATTAAAAAAAAAAAAAAATCGTGGTAAAAAGTAGACTCTCCGGATAAAACCGATAGAAGAGGAGCGGATCGTCCCTGAAAGCGGAGAGCCAACAAACGATCGAGCCAGGACGGCGCGGCGGTGTAGAAGCAAACTGCTCAAAGAACGAGTTGCGCGTTTGCTCTGCGCTCGCCGTCGACTTTCCGATCGCAAAGCCATTAGCGGGCTTCCCGTTGTTCGCACTCGGCACAGATCGATCCCGCAGGCTCATCGTGTACACAAGGATGCACAAACGGATGTCCGTGTAGCGTGTTTATCCCGTGGCCGCAACCGCGGGGGGACACAAAACCGTCAAGTCGTAAAGCTCCGGCGAGAATGCGGGTCTTCACGGTGTCGGTTCCCGCAACTGAACAGAGAGACGCAACTCCGGAACAGGGAGATGCGGCGGAGCCAGAACAGAGACACGACCCAGGCCCAGCAGCTCCCATAAAATTAACGTGGCCCGCTGACCATAAGTCACCGGACACTGCCTGGTTATCCCACGGAACATGCAAATCGCGACACCGCCGCGCCGTGCACCGCCGTGCAGCGCCGAGTTGCAATTTTCTCCGAACGGCCCTATTGCTTTGCCACCGCCGACAGGATTATTACGATAATGTTTATTCCTACGGCGTTGTTAGCGTCGCACGACCGTACACGGTCTACCCGGTGCTTTAGTTAAGCGTGACCGCCCGAATGTCTTTTTTAACGCGACCTATTACCGTGCGAAATTCGTGTTTCGCACGATTCGTCGAGCGTTGTTAACCTTTTGCCCTATAATATCGAGAATGCCGATGAAGATTCTAAACAGACTCTAAGAAACATTATTAGTTTCCTTAAACACCATTTACAGCTATTGGAGAACATATGGGCAAACGATAGATATACATTTTCTCCTTGTTTTAGGAAATTACGATCCACAAAACGGTTCAATTAAACTAACCAAACTGCTACAAAAACTGCTACATTGTTATAAACTATTTCAATAAATATACACTCGATAATTATTGTAATTTACTTTTACTTGTGAATAGAAGGTATTAATTTTTTTACAACTTCTCTTCTTTAGAACATTTTTAACTTTGGTTCACTGATTTTCGAGATCTTGAAAGGTATCAGGACAAATTAAGTGATTCGGTAAACACGAATTCGCACGATAACGCTACTTCGGTGCTGACCAAATCCCTTGATACCGTAAGTGTCCAGTGACTTATGGTCGCAAACGCGTTTCCTAGACAGCTGAGCGGAACGCGAGCCCTGGCTGCGCAGTTTCGCAGAGTCTACTCTTTGTTTCGTAATAAACCAGAGAAGGAAAATTGGACCAGGGACTCAATTAGCTGAGCAGGAAAATTAATTCGTGCCGACGACGCACGGCGTCAGCTTCCACGTTGCTCTGTCGTTCCGCTACCTCTTAAACGAGAAGAGATTCGGCGAGCATCCGCCGCGCCGCCGGTGCGGTGTCCCGTTTGCGCACGGAATTATTTTGCGAACCGGATAGACGAAAAAAGAACGCCGGTAAACTCGTATAAGTAAAAGTATTTTTTAAATTTTCCGCGAATCTACAGAAAATTCCTCGGTCGTAAAATTCGAAACATTGCTGAAAATATTTCTCTGCGAGAATATTCAAGTGTTCGCGAATGAGATAAATCTTGTCTCAGGTGCAATGGAAATATAACACAGATTCTTCCGTTGTTTCAGGCACGAGGATTGCGGCCGTTGATTGGATTCGGTATACGGATAGTTGTTGTAGCCATGCAGGTAAATATGCGGGAGTAAATTCTTTCGCAGATATTTCGATTTTGCTTTACTGTATTACAATTCATTTTGTTCTTGTAGTAACAATATAAGTTTTAACCGTGTATGTTGTACTCCGATATATGTTTGTAATAATTTAAAAACATACCAGTGTCATTCTCGTTGGTAAATCAATCACTTAAATCATTTCAGACGAATATCAATTCAATTGTATTGCACCGTAATATACAATTGCTATAATTAAAAGAGTTAACGCTTCTCCTTGATAATTCAATCATTTAAATCCGCGGTCGACGTCGTTCCCACGTTCAAAAATACCGTGCGAATAATTTCCGTAATTTTCCATTTCAAGAATCTCGCGTGTAACGAAGAAATCCATCGTAATCGTAGCAATCGATATCGATAGACGAAACACGCGTCAGTTTCGCAACAAACTGCCGCACTTCTGGTTCCCGCTCCTCGCCTGTAATTACTCCCGATTCGTCCACTAATCCGCGATATTAATTCTAACGCGATCGATTCAATATCGCGGCGCACTCGTGCACGCATACACATACACGGCGGCAACGATAGAGCTCGTTGATAAGCAGCGATCGCGAAAGGGAAAAGCACCGAAACGCTTCGCGATACAGCCAATTGGTTCGGGGATGCGGGTAATGGGCCAATTCGAGCCCGAAGCCCGCGATCCAGCCGCGTCGCTTCGCGTCCGCTCTGAACGATGTTTCGAGACCTGATTATAAAGCTCGCCGTATACCTTCGTGCCATCCATCATCGGCTTGAAACGAGAATCGTCGCGATATCATCAAGAACACACTGCCGGCATGGAGCGCGCGCGGCCCGCAACGGATCGAACGTCGCGACAAGGAAACGACAGACAATTTAGAGAGTCTTGTTTGTTTAAACGAGTCATAAATCGCTCCGACCCATTACCTTTTCATACCTGCCGTGTCGCTTTATCGCCTATTTGCCGCACTCGTTAATTAGTTATTCCGTCTCGTGTCGTGCAGCTTCGTTTTAAGCTGCTATTTAATTGTTACAAACTACCTGTAGGTAATTATTTAAATATTTAAATGTGTTGGCGTCGGCGACCAGCTGATCGTTGCGAGCCGACGATCGAGTTGCCATAAACAACCGATATTCGTTTACCAACCAACCGACATAAACGATCGATGATACATTTACTGAAACGAGTTAAAATGTATAACAATGAAATTTTGGTGAATAAAATAGTCCGCTCACCGGCGTTGCCGAGAACGGTAGACACGTGGCACATGAAAAGTATATCGCTCTAATTTAAAGAACGTAGTTGACTGAACAAGTTAGTCATCGAGATGGTCTGTTTCAGGTGCCTCACCCTGTGTAGTACGCAATACTTAAAATATTGCGAGTAAATCGGTGGAGTGGGGGGTATTTCGCGTCGCGCGAAGCTCGTTAAAATTTAGCCAACCGGTGTTTTTGATGTTTCGAAGTTTCCTCATTAATAATTCAGGAATATTCGTTCGGTGTGGCGTTACAGGGCGGCGAGCGAGGGGTGTCGTCGGCGTGTACGGGACCTGTTCATCGAAGCGCTGTCTGCGCGTAACGTAATACGTTATTTCGCGCATTATAATGTGGGGAGGCGTGAAAAGGCTGCGGGAATTATTCACTGGGAAATCGATTTTCCATCGACAGGTGGCCGCGGACGATAAAGCAAACGACGTTTGCCCGCTCGATATTTACCGGTTCGGACAAAACGACACGATGGCGTTTCGCGATGGCGTTTTCGCGCCGCCATCGCGCTACGGCCATGGCGCGAGCCAAACCCGCGTGACGGCCGAATCCCGGTGCCTTTGGCGCCAAGTAATTTATTCCCGCGTGATAAATCACGGTGTGTACCCGGGCTGAAATTGCGCGTTAAACAATAGCCCGGCCCAATAACTATAACTGCGCGCGCCTGTCGAACTGGCTCACATATAATTAGCGTAGTTGACCACCGTGTCGGCCGAACGGCACACGGCCGGTTTCGCCAGCGCGCACGCATGCCTCTCCGTCTGAATATGTGCAGTACGCGACGCGAAATTTCATTAACCTACGCGGCCCAAACAGAGGATGAATTTCAACATCCTATTTGTACTAGCCGCGATCCTCGATTAATCGGAAACCAGTCGCGTGTTGTCGTCTAATTATAACCGAAGCATTCATATCTTTGGAAAAATCTCAAACAATTCTACCAACATTTATCCAACTTTCTATATAAATCAGGTTGGAACAAGAGATTCGAGCAATATCTACAGTATTTTGTAAATGTAAATGTCATTTTTTATGGAACTTTCACCAACATATTCGTGGCATTTTTCTAATGCAAAATGATACTAAATATGATATAATTCCAATGATATTTACTTGTGCAATAGACAATTAAAGTTTCGGCCGCAAGGAAGAATATTGTCCCACGGCAGACCCATGCTAGAGACTTCGATGGATAAAATACAAATCCAAATGATCCAAAGGATTCCTGCCCTTCCGTGTTTCCTGCCAAAAGGATCGAGAAAAAATATTGTTTGCTCTCATTATGGACGAGGTCGCTACGAATTTATGGAGGCATAAATTCCGGGTCGACTCGATAATCTGGCCAAGAAATATATTTCCCGCGATAGCATCTATCGCATAATAGCGGCATAATTCACCGGCGCCTATTTCGGGGTCGAACATCGAAACCGTGCGACCAATTTCCAGCTATTCGATTCGCGAAATAGAGAGAGAGAGAGAGCCCAAAGGCTCGTCGATCTTGCTCGTCCCGAAGCAAAAGTTTTACGGGCCGAACCAGATTGACGGTTGAAAAGAAGCAACGGTACAGATCGATGGCTCCCAGCTAGACATCGTTGCTGCGAAATGTCCATGGCTGTCGAATGCTCGACCATAAACCGACCATACAACGTTCACGGTCCCATAGGTATGAGAGCACGCGTTCGTCCGCCGCGCGAATCGTCATTCTCATATTCCGACGATGGGCTGCCGCTCGTTTTTACACCGCCCGATGCATTCCACAGGCTTGCTCTTCCGCGATGGAATCCCGTACGTTTTCTTAGTTCGTTTATTTTTACGTTCGAAACGCCGCGAATTCCGTCTCGATTCGTGGAAACCGTACATGTTTCGCAGCTCGAGACCATTCTCCTGGCTTGCCAGCAGGTTTGCCGTAGTGCGCGAAGGGATGGAACAATAAAAAAAAAAAGTTCGTGAGAATGCTCTTTTTAGTTCTGCGTCGTTGCGGTTTTATACTTTTTCGTTGTTACGTGCTGCTTCACTAGGATACTGTGCCCGCTTAACCCTTATGTCAATAACCGTACATCCATGTTCAATTTCTGTAACATTAAATCCTACCACCGGCAAATCAAACAGTTGGTCTCGTACTTTTTATTCTTTACACATATTTTATTTATTGCAACGAAGCTCGCACAAAATCAAAATGAATCTTGTCATCTTTACGAGGTAACATGTTTCAATTATTTGTTAGAGTTATTATTGTACCTTTTCTATATTCTTGAATCTGCACAGATTAATTTACGTTTCGGATATGAGAATATGCGTTGAAGCTACGAAGTAGAACATCGTTAAATAACATTCGTTCGTTCATACATTCGCATTGTATTCGGGCAAAGTGCTAAATAATCAAATAAATTAAATTTAATGTTATATTAAATCTTAATATATAAATTATTATTGTATTCGTATAATAACCATGCACAGTTTCGGGAACATTAACTTCACGGTTAAAACTATCCACGAGTAATTTCATCGAGTATATTCCAGTAGGTAGTCACAGCACTGCATCTTCCTCTATATTAAAAACTGTCGGGTCTCAAACAAATTTCCAATTCCAGCGGATATAAAACAGACGCGAATTCTGGACAGCTGTACACAGGGCTCGCGCGAATTCCGACGCGCGGTAAAAAGGGCCGCTGAAAGAAGCGAGCGGCCACAAAGGAGTCAAAGTAAATACCATTTGAAAGGTAGGAAACGTGGAAGACCTACAAAGGTTTCCACGCGGTTGTCGCCGTAAAGCCGGTAACTAAACGCTCGTTTCTGTTTGCGGCAAGAGTCGAAATGATATTTTCGCGTGGCGCGGAGCTTATTCAAGGTGAGGAGGAGGAGGGGTCGACCGACGGCCGTTCTTTATAATAACATCAACGGTGCCGCCTCTCGATCGTGCTTTTCCTTGCCGACGATGAACACCACCAACCTCGTCGTCGTCATCTTCGTCTTCGTGGTCGTAGTCGTGTTGCAGACTATACAGACGATCCACAAAGTGACAAGAGGAGTCGCCATTGTCGTCGTCCGCCGTATCGGCCCTTATCGCAGCGTGCAGGGGGCAAGGAACTATCGGGAAGACTGTTTCCTCCTTTCGATCGATCGATCCGGCCCGCGGCGTCGTCGACAACGACGACGAAGACGACGAAGACGACGAAGAAGACGAAGACGACGATGCCAGTAGCCACGAGGAAACGAGAAATGTCGCGGAACGCTGCACAGAAAGAGGAGACGGACAAACAGCATCGACTCGTACCCGAGACAGATAAGACTCTTTGTGGAAGCGGACGACGTCCCGTGAAACGCGACACAAAAAGCCAGTAATGAAAAACGCAACTCGGCCAATTTGATTAAAATCTGCCGACGGCGCTCTCCGCTGCGCCTCGACCATACTTCCCTCTCGCCGACCGCTGTTGCTCGCGAATTTATTTTGCAGTGGTATTTTCCTCGGTTTTTGCATCGACATTGATGACCAGTTTGCGTCCGCCGCGATTTACGGGTAAATGTATTTTTCACACCGAGTGGAACTATTTGTATTTTTTTCTTTTTTTTTTGATACTGTTGCTTTTTTCCGTTAGAACGTAATTTTGAGAGTGTATCGGACGGAATGGGTTTGAAATGTTTGGGCAACCGGGTGCTTCGAAACTGTTCGGATACGATTAGCTGTTGTTTAGGATTGTTGTTGATAAATTGCTCGTGTTGTAAAGACATTTTCATGGTGTTTGTACTATGGAATCAACATTTTTCAATATCGATAGAAAAATATGAAAATATCAAGTATGATTGGATACGGTCGATTGAAACGTTCCGAACACCGATTGCAGAGTTGATATGCTCGTAAAACTGACCTAACTCGAGGAGTGGCGTGACTCGGTAAGTAACTTACAATGAAATGGAAATCACCGGTGATTCATTTTGTCGTTTACCTCGTGGGACACCTTATCGTAATGTTAATTCTGTATGTGGCGAGCTGCAGAGTTGGCGATAAGAGAAGAACTTGTTTCGAGAGGATCGAGGAGTAAAATTATCGCGCCTCCTGTTGGAGCTACAACTCTTGTTCTTACTGTCCTAAATTAACTGTTCCATTGGTTCGAATTAGTACTATTTCAATTGTCTGACCGCATGCCGACCAATTCTACTGGTTTAGCCACAAGGTAGCCCCATTCCACTTGTCTGATCAAAGGTCGTCAAATTCCACTCGTCTGATCACAGGTCCTGGTCTACTTGTTTGATCATAGGTTGACCTATTCTACTTAGCTACGCATCGTAATTCTACTCACGCGGAGTGCTCTCTTGCTACTTTTGTCAACTGTGTCAAACGATGTTAATTTTGAGTGCGTTGTTTCCAAGTATTTTAAAATTCAGTTTTCTGTCGATACTTACAATTTTGGAAAATTTTTGAAAAAAGAGACGTTTCCAAGTTTTTTCATTTTGCATAGAAATCTTCACAGTCTGCTCGTCACTATCACGATACAGCAGACTTTACGATACACTTTACCGATCCCAATTCCGCCAAAGACATTTGCGCAATCGATGCCCATAAATCTAGTATTCATACGCTGCTAGGTTCCGCAGTCTAGTCGCAGCCGACCGTTTTATCTGTAAGCGATATTACGAAGCAAAGTGAGTCATAGCAAGAAGCGGGATCACACTAAAACCGATCGGGCAAGCATTCCACCACGCGTATACACCGGCTTCTCTCTTTACACTGTTCCCGAGCTGCAACGATCTAGATTTCCTCGCGGGTAATGCACTCTTTACGCGATTTCTTAGCCGAAGCTTTTAACCCAATCTTCAATCTCAATCAGCGATTTCCTTACACTAGCTCGCGGGTGCTTGCTCTCTCGCAACTGTTTACCGAGCACGGTCCAATTTCTTTCTTGCGTGTAGACACACCGAGAGAGAAAGACGAAGAGAAAGAGCAAGAGAGAGAGAGAGAGAGAGAGAGAGAGAGGAGGGATTGTTGCACACGAGCGAGCGAAGCCACGAACGCAATCCTCCGAACGCGATTCACGTGATGTATACACGCAACGAAGACGCAAAGGTATCATCCATCAAGCTGTCTCTCGAATTCGTCCTGGCCCCGGTACACGTGCACCCATAAACAGCGCGTGTGCACGGCTCTGTACACGCGTGTTCCACGCCGTCTACATACACGCCTCCGTCCACGGCCAGTATTACGCTCGATACCAGTCGCAACTCGTGTACCCTCGTATCCTATGCACACACGGCCTACGATCGATCGATCTAGGGAAGGAAGCTCTCGCGTCCTCTTAGCTAACCGTTAGATGGACACCGTGTAACCGACAGCGGACCAAACTGACCAGAAAATCTGCCCTTTATAATACACTGGGTGTCACCGATCTGCTATCAGTCACCAGCTAGCCGAATAGGGAAAACTGTACAATTATTGGGACACTCTATATTTTCTTATTTGTTCTTTTTGGCAAAAGATCATCAAACAAAAGCGAAAGTACCTTGAACAAACTAAGCTCTATTTCACCTTAAAACACCGAAATTACTTTCTTGCCAACCCAATATAAATAAGAAGTAATAAAAAATGATTTTCTATACCAGGAATCCTTAATATTTTCCGTTTAAATCAACAGTGCTGATAACTACTGCAGTACCAACAATAGTACACAGTTTACCCTATACGGTAAAAAATAAATCAGAGAATAATGTTTCTTCGTCCCGGCTTCGTTCGCGAGAAAAATGAGTTTGAAAGTCCCAGTTCGTATCGTGCACTCGCGTTCGCAGGATTTTCATGGAAAATAAAAATTGTCTGTTACGGTTGCAAAACGAAAATGTACACTTTCCAGTTCCCTCCGACAATGCGAGAAGTATTTCGTGTTGTTTCTTCTATGTTGCTCGCAGAATTCGGTACCTGTGTTCTCTGGCGCACGAATTACAGAGGTCCACGCTGGCTGGACCATCAGGAGACAGGAGATTAGTTTTATCTACGGCGTTTCGTGGATTCCCCGTGTTAACGGGAAATTCTGTGGGGTTTATAGAGTCCGGCTCGTTTATCCGTGTGTATACGGGATCGGTAAACTAGATCTTTACGGGTGAATTACAATCTCCGGATGCGATGCATTGAAATTGTGATTAAAATCAACCCCGTAAACAAACTGGGAAATGTATTACTAGATAATAAAAATTAGTAAATCCAAGGTGAAACAGTGCATTCATCCGAGAAATTAAATATCCCGTTGTTTCCCATGTATCACGACTGTTAAGGATGGAAATACATTTTTATTTCTCTGCTTCTGCGAATGGCGCAGAGAATTTTTATAATAAATCTTATCTGATTATCACGTAAGGGAAATTGTTGCAAATTTACGCAACAATTATTTCCCCAGATTTTCGCGATTTTCTTTTATTGAATGAAAAGATGAAGAAACGAATAGGCGATTCGTCAAATAGAGGAGTGATTTCGCACTGGCGAATCCTTCGGTGTGCGAGTTCGTCGTTCGTCGTTCGAACACGGTATTCATTTATGCGTTGAACAGGAATATCTTTCATCCGGTCGGCGATACCATATTTTGTGACGTAAGGTTTCGACATTACAATTTCAAATTGGCCGGGGAGAGAGAGATACGCGACGTTAATACTACCGGTGGGGAAGTGCAAGGACCATGAGTATTCACAGGTGGTGTTGTATCGAGCGTGTGCACGGGAATCCGTATTGGGTGTTAAAGGGACCCTCTACCTGCTGCGAAATAGCCGAACAAATATTCCGCTAAACAGTGGAACGCTATTGCGGTTTCTCTCGCGCGTTCATATCTACGTTTCTTCATGAATATAAAGCACGCTTCTCCTTTCGTGCTCTCGAGGAGCAGGATAAAATAAACGGTTTTATTGTTTGCAGTAACTCGGCGAAGGAGCGAACGTCGGTGGTGTCCCTGTCGCAATCTTTACCGGTTCGAAAATGAAAAGAATAATTTCAAGACAAAGTATCTGGCGGGTCGTTGCGAACATTCGTGATAATATTTTACATTAATACGATCGAAAATAAGGTGAAACTCAACTGTTTTAAAGAAATTAAAGTAAAAGGGATTTTCTAAAATAAAAATAAAATTGCATCGTTTCGGCAGGATTTTCTCGTAGTTTAAGAACTCGCGAATAAGAGGGAAGGAGAAAATGTCGGGCGGCGTCTAATATTCGGTCGGCTGGCTACATGAAAGGAGATAAAAGGAGGTTCCAAGGGGGGGGGGAATCCCGGGACAGATCGTTCCCTGGGAAGGAACCCCTAAGCACGACAAAACGCTGGGCGAGGACTTTGTACGATCCCGTGCAAGTTTACAATAAGCGTCGCGTTACGAGCCACGAAAATGGACGACGTGAAACGTTTCACGACCATAATCCGTGGGGAGAACGTATACGATCCTAGATAGGCCCCGCAGCCTCCTTACGATACGGGTCTATGGGGCTAGGGATCTAAACAATCTCCTATCCCGCGCAACGGCAGAGAATCCTGCCCTCGTAGGCAATAAAGCCCGGCTTTCCGTAGCTTTGCCTTTTACCCTCCCGCGGGAGAAAGTAAAAAGCTACCGCCGACTGTTTCGTCCAGGTTCGTTTTCCACGATCCGACTCGTCCTCTTTTTCTCTCTCGCCTTCTGGAATCCCGTCCGCTTCCGGTCCTATCGTCCGACGTGAGATTCCTTCTTGGCTGATAAACAGGGGAAAAGACTCCGGCAAGACTGACGTCGATGGATGATAAAGATCCTCCGGTGATAACGGAGATTAGTCACTCGTCATTTCGGAATTCTAGCTACTTTTCTTTCGGACAGAAGACTCGATCAGGCTCTCTCGCAATCACGATTTTATTTCGATCCTGGTGCACTGGCTGGTTGAAATGATCTTTTTTTTAATGGAAGTATAGCTGAGGACTTCTAAGGATGTTTTCTTTGGAGAACTAGGCTGTTTTAGATCAAATTTTCTAACGAAGCTCGCGAGTTTTGATTGTTCATCGTGGAACAGGGGCGGCCAGAAGACGCGGCGATAAAAATTAAACGAGGCGATGTATTCTCGATCCTGATACGGTCGAGGGTACCCCGCAAGGCATCGCAATTTCATCGCATACCGTTATCGTTTTCTGCTACGAAGTTATACATAGTCTAACCCAGGGCTGGGCGGGGCCACTGGCCGACTAAATCGTCGACGGAGTCAAGGATACCGAGACGCGGAATTGGGTATCGACCTCGTTCCCAAGATCACCGCAGTATTTTCCTATCGACGCTCTCCCCCATTCCCTAACTCCGGTTCCACGCTCTCGTTCTATGGGGCGTCTCGATTTTACGTTGCCCCAGCTAAATGAGAAAAAAGATGACCAGCCGGTACGCTAACGCTCAACTTTCCTCCCGGATGCTAACAAGGGACTTTGAATTTAACGAGGTTCCGTGACAGCGTGTTATACAGATTTCTAATTATACGGATAAAGACCCGATAAAGACCTTCTCAAATAACTCGCTATTTCATTGGTTCAAACAAAAACATTTTCAGGAACTGTTTATTTCCAGTAAAAAATTTATCAATTTTCGATACCACTGCTTTTACAATCTATAACGAGCAGCTCCAATTTTGCCGAAAAGTATTAAGTAAAATTTATGGGGTGTCAGGCAATAATTAATTCAGCATCAGTGAAAATACAGTAATTCCGATCATACCGAAAAGGATTACGATTGGAAAGGGTCAAGTCAGACTGGATTTCGTTCGAAATGAAATACGAGGTGTCCGGGAAATTAGGGAGAGGGAGGATTTAAATATTTTGCTGGTTTCAAATTTATTGATAAAATGCAGCCCTTAATTTTTGCGACTGATCCAGTTAAACGAAAAAAGGCTGTACCTTCTTTAGCAATTAAAAAATTAATTTTTACAAACGAACATTCTTCCTTGCAGTGTCAGGTTATATTATAAACATAAATTCAAAAACTTTGAGCTTCTCAAAATGAACCACACCTCGATACCACATACCACTGAGAATTATAGAAAAATTGGTAGCAATATCTCGTTGCAGATCGGTAGTGTGCAATTTGAAAGAATCGCGACACATTCCCGGAAACTCAGCTCGCAAACCAAACCACGGGAGCTTCTCCGGAGGCTGGAGAATAAATCCCCGGCATCCGAGTATCCCGAAATTCTTGTGCATCCGGCTTGTGACACGTTCGCGACACGGCAGTCAGTGGAAGTATTCGAAAAAGTAACAAAGTGCGCGCGACGTCGTCGTCGGGCGGCGAGAAAGCGTCGCATCGAAATATTCGTCCCTCCGGGCCCCGAGGATCAACTTGCTCTCGACGTGTAAAGTTTGCCGGAAGAATCGTTTCGATCTAAACCCCTCTGTAGCCAGAAAGTATGCGTAAAGAAAACCCCTGGATGGCAGAGGGAGCAGCAAACGCCGAAAGCGAGACAGCGCGAGCGGGAACGGGGGGAGGAGGATCAGGATTTTGCGGCGGAGGCATTAAAAGTTGCCAAGTGCAAAGTTTCTTGCGAGATGATCCCGGTAACGGGCGTGCAGTAGCACTCTTAATCCCGTTACCTGCAGCCAATTTTTCTCCGCGTTTCTCCTTCCTCCTCGTCCCTTGATCCTCTCTCCAGGCTAGTCCTCCCCCTCGCGCGTGTACGCCGACCATTTCTGTCTTTAATCTTTTCATATTCAACGCGGCGGGGAAACACCTCACCGCGATTCCACGTCCCATTCAACCACGCCGACTAGAATTCGAAATTTCCCTTCGAAATGCATTGGCATCGAGACTCGAATGCCATTTGCAGCAGCTGCGAATTAGGATACCGAAACAACGATGATGTATTGCGGGTAGACCTCTGTACAACGCGATAAAAAAATTGTTTAAAAATACGATATACATGTATATTGTGTCGCACCAGAGACATAATATTTTTTAACAATTTTGCATCGCATTTATTTGCCTTTCGAGCGAACACGATTTGGGGATCTGTTTGGCGTTTGAGGTAGCGGTGACATGTTACGGTTGCCCCCAGGTAACGCGGTAAAAGTACTGTCTGAAAAGACTGTACATGTGTATGTAGCTTATGTAACAGTAAATATACGTCACGCGTTTACATTTACGAGAAAAATGTTTGAAAGTTCGTGGAACACATTTCATTAGTTCAAAGGTCTACCTTGGGATAGTGTTTAACAAGACGGTATATCTGCTGGCATTATGTTTATACGAAGGTGTTCAAGAGTATTCCACGAGGCAACGCTGCATACGAAATTGGTGGCACCGTCGTAATAGTTTCGGATTCGCAGATAAACGGTGCTCGATACGGCCGCGCAGAATGTGTACAGTTCGGAACTCGACGAACATAATAGAACGGCAGACACGCGTGACTTGATAGTGATGTGGAAAAAGCAGAAACTCGGTGGAAACAGCGTCGAGATCGAGAGATTCAATGCGCACACCGCTATGCTCTGTACACGGTAAATAGTTCAAGTACAAGAACTAACATAACCGCTCTACAGGTACTAGGAAACTTCGAAAATCCGCCACAGATAATTCCGAACTCGAAGTTTATGACTCGGCAGAACTGATACCAGCATTGCTGCACTCCGAAAATCCGATGTAGACGCTTCGGGACCCAAGGGATTTGGTTTTGGTGGTACCAGACCCTCGAGACCAGAGACCTTGTGCGAATCGCAAAGATTCGGGTTAAGACCCTAACTCTACAAATTATATTTGGTCCAGGTAATCCGGCTCAGTACCAAGAAACCTAACGCACATGCCACCTGATAGATTTGGTCCGAAGAAACTTAGCGGACGTGACGGCAGATTTGGATAACGCGATAAAGACCGTATCGGACACAGGAAGCCTTGCGTATTTCCTACCGGATAGAGAAGGTTCGATAACGAGAAGATCAGAGAGTAACCACACACAAGGAGGTGTCACATCTAGGTAATTTAGCATGCGAGGCCTCAGAGTCAGCAGGTTTCATATCTATGAAATCTAATTTAGAAGACCCACGAAACTTAGCACAGGCTCGACAAACTTAGACAAAAGCATACCAAGGAAACGTATGTCATAGATGCCCTATGAACACAGAAGATGTCAGAGTTCTTCTTTGAGATCATCAAGGAGGTAGAAACATCCAGAAAATCCTGAGGATCTCAAAGTCTTTAAGATCCTGGAAACGTCTCCAGTCACAGTCCTAAAGAATCTTCGGAGTCCTCTAAATCTTCTGGTGTTGGAGACCTCGGGTCTCCGAAGTCTTAAAAGTTTCGGAACCCTGAGGGCAACGCGGTGATGTCAGAGAGGTTAGAAGTTTCAGAAGTCTGGAAAATCTAACAAATCTGTAGGATTGAAGCCTTGGACCTGACCCAGACCTTAGGAGTCCTGGAGCCCTAGAAGACCTTTGAGCACTTTCTTGCCCCCCGAAAAAGTCCACAATGAACGGGATGAAATATCTAACAGGATTTTCGATTTTTGTTAGAACCTCCATTAAGTGTTTATCATCTGACAACACGGTTTTTGTAGTTACTTCAGTCTAGCATGCCTGTTAGCAAAGTTCGGCACGATTGTGCTGGACACAATGGCGCTGCTATCGAACATTTCAGTTATTACAGGCTCTACAACAGCTCTCGCAGATCTAGCAGGCGCATCCATCGAGTGTTGCGGACACCGCCAATGTCCGTGGTAAAGCTCTTAGGTCCAGTGCGACGGTTATGGCATCTAGCAGGTACTGGAATATCTATAACGTGTCTCTTAAGTCTAGCTGGTTGTCTGTGTCCAGTCTCTTCGATCTAACGGTCGTTCTATTAAGTCTCTAAGTCCGAACGTGCTGCCATTGTACTGCCTCTCATCTTCGGCATAGCTCGCTGGCGAATCCTTGGGGTTTGATACAATGTCCATCAAAACCCTACAAGTTAGATACACTCTGGCCCCTGGGTCTCCCGAGTGGGCTCTGCTATCTCTAACGAATTTCCCGGTGTTAGTCTAGTCAATAGCTCTTTCGGATTCGCCGATGTCTGCTTCTGATTTCGGGAATCCATTATAAGGATCATCGAGTTAGCGGAGTCCTTCGACTGAAGTTGGAACATTTTTTTCAGTTAACAGATAGCAGTTGGAAAAAAGATAAAAATTAATTTTCATAATGATACAGTCGAGAAGAAAATTAAGTGGTCACTTTTTAAACTTGTTGAAACAGCAGATTTAAGCTTTTTTGAGATGTTAGAAGGTTTAGTTGTTTACTAGATAATTTCTAAGTGACACTTTTAACGTTTACCGATTTGAATCTAGAGAAGGATGATTTCTTACTAAACATCCTTGAACTACTTTTCCTGGCGGAAGTAGACGAAGAGGTCTGAGCGCGTATTAACAAAAGTCTAAATGTCCGGCTTCTCCCGGTACTTTGGCGGAGCTCTTATTCTGCCAAAGACTGTTCTATTTCCCGTGAAGGTAACGTTCAAGGAGCTCTCTCTTTCTCTCTCTCTCTCTCTCTCTCTCTCTTGCTGTGTGTGTTTAACGTAGCGCAATATAATTTCTCTTCCTGAAGCTGAGGCGGAGCGTCGCGTCGGTGCCTCGAGTACGTTTAAGTTCATAGCTTTTCCGCCGATATCCTGAAAAGTGGGACCACACTTTTATATTGGCTCCGCGCGGCGCATACATACGGCCCGCGTATACATATATTATGTAGATTGTACATAACGGTGCACTTCACCGGATACTCGAATGAAAGTTTTTCCCTCGTGCTGCGCGCGTAGGCGGCGACGGCGGCGACGGGAAGCAGAGGGAAAAACGTCTTTCATCGGCCATGTATGCACCCAGGAGCCAAGGAGAGGGCCCTGAATCGAACACAAGCTGAAACTCGAAACAAGTCTACCCCGCCGCGCGAGACCAGAATACGGCGACGATTCTTTTGAATATGTAAAAATAGTACCGACGTCAAGCGAGCTCGTTACTACCCAGAGAATGCTCGAGTTATTGTCCGTACTCGGTGTACTTTTCCGCAAATAACTTCTTGCTCGACCAACAAGGCAGCCTTCTTCTTTTCAACCTACCCCCCGCAATTTCTATCAACAATTTGCGACCGATTTCGATGCTTCGGTTGATTTTCGAGACCACGCGTGTAGACTAAATATCTCTTTGTTCCAATTTCTTAGAAATCAATTTCACAATCGATTCCGAGTCGATAGAAATCAGCCTGACAGTCAAGGTGATATCATCGATATATTTCATGAAATAATGTTCACTGTAGCCTTCGTTAAAAAATTGATTGCTTCACTTGTAACGATATAAGAAAAATTTTATTGTAATTTGTTGAAATGAAATGATTGAATATTTTACTTTTAGAATTCAAGGGTCATTGTAAGGTTATGTTACGGACACATGCAATTTACAAAACAAATAGTACATATTCAACGCAGCTAGAGTTTTAATTAAAAATTGATTGATTTAGTTGCGATTATATGAAAATCAATTTGTACAGAATTTGTTGGAAACGAATTATTAATTGAGAGCATTAATTGAGAGCATAGGACTCTTGATTTCTCAGCAATGTAATAGAGGAAATAAATAATAAACAATAAGGAAGATTAATTGAGAGCATACCATGCCGCTAAAAGTTGGATGATAAATGAAATCGAGTGCAATTAGAGCTCGTGTTCGAGCGCAAAGAATCCAAATATAAATAAAATTATGAAACGCGAGGGGGATTGAAATAACGGTTGTTGTTGATTCTGCGAGCATTTCCGAACGGATTCGATTTACGATAATCGTGTTTGTACTCTAGTATCTCGAACCGACTCTCTGCGGTGCGGTAAAGATTCCGCCCGTAAATTGGAGGTCTTCCCGTGAATTCGGCGGAGCATAATCGAGCCTCGTGGTTTCAGTGATCCCTGAAACCAACGACCGGTCACGTTTCGCATCGACGAATGTACAAGCGGAACGGCTAAGACAAATAACAATGGATTATACCGGTGATATTGAAATAAACATTTAGCGACGCTTCAACGGCTACCTTCCGCTCATTTTCCACGGATTCTATTGTTCCCGGTGATGCGCAACGCTATACCGAATCAAGAAACTCTGATGTATCTTCTGCCAAACATTTCAGACGTTTTCGCTCTGTTAAAAATTTATGGTACCTCCGAGCCCCACGTTGGGTATTCTCGTTCAGTTGAAAACATCCACGTTTTTCAGGTTTTTAATACTTTATCTACTGGAATACTAGAAAATTAAAACTAAAGTTTGTTACTAGTTTCACAACTTGTTTTCAATTTAATTGAGAAATAAAATCTTTGACAAAAGGATAGACGGATAAATATTCTTTTTTAATCAGCTAACTAAAATCACAAAGATTCGATTAACGGATAAGAAAATTCCTGACAGAAGGGTAGACAAGGGTAAAGAATTCTTGAATCGTTGGTAATTTTCCGAAGCCATTCGAAAGTTACGTTGACATCGGTGTACATCCAATCGATCGAACAAACATCGTTACCGAGCGTACACTCGATCGTTCTGATTAACCTTCGGTCTCGATTATTTCATACACTTCGGTAATCGAGTTAAACTGCGCGATTTTATGAAAACAAATATTACCTAATGCATTTTTATGGAGGCGAACTGCACACAGAAATAATCACCGACGACATAATTTCACCGTCCGCGAGACGAGAACGCCGATGAGAAAAGTTAATTCCATGATTTTCATTAATTTCTGCATTACGAATCGGCCCTCGCTGCGTCCTACGGTTCGCAGCATTATTGTGCGCGATGTCGCATTTTAATTAACGCACGTGACTGCCCCGCCATGTCTATCGGCGCGTTAACAAAATCTTCCGGACGCGAAACGAATATTTTCATCCGCCCCCGAATTATTCTTTTTCTAGGTCTTCGTGAAATCAATGTTTTCCCTGCATTTTTATAAAAAAAAATTAAAAACTTGAAATATTATTGTATCAATAATAATTTGTATTAATCAGCAGGGCGTAAACGAAAAAGTGGGACTTTTAAATTTTTTACTACTGCCAAACCCGATTTGTGTATTATCGAGAAATGAGAACACGAATCCCGCAACCCTTGCAATCCTGGATAGGAGTCCACCGCCTTAAGAAACTTTCTAGAAGGACAGACTGTTATTTTCTCCAGCAGGCGGTGGTTATGACGGTCACCCCCACGTGTTACGGTGTCCCCTGTATCCAGTCCCGAACGACTCAATCTCCGAAAAATCGTCATTCTGTCAGTCATTCCGCTTAAGAAGCATTTCCTGCGGCTGACTGAGGCCCGATGGTCCCTCCCACGAGCATCGAGCCCGTGATAAATATCGACATGACCTGTAACCGTTTGCGGGGCTGTGTGGGCAAAGGTACCTACCAGCAGAGGGGTGAGAGCAAGGGGCCGATGGGAGACTGGAAGGGTGATTTTTTTATGCACCCTGGCCCGGTTCTAAGGGCTCGGGGGCGAGCAAATAGGGAGGGCGAAGGAGGAGGATCCTGTCAGGATAGCTCCATCAATCTTCGGCAAAGGGACGACGTTAATACCCACGAGGAAACGTTTTCGCGGTTCCTTTATCCGGGGGATCGGTCTATACCGTGCATTAGGACGGTCTACCTACATGAAATACGACCGATATTCGTCGGCGCAGGATATCCAACCGCGAGAACGTCCTTCGTCCTTAACAGTACCTTTTCTTCTTCTTCTTCTTATTTTATTCCTGCGATATTCTGTACTTGCAAGGTAGAACGCCGCATGAATTTGTTTTCATAAATTGTTCTGGTAAATACGTGAATCCTACACATTAAAGCTCAATCAATCGTTTGAAATTGTGACTTAGAACCACAGATATATTTACTCTGAAACGCTTCAACCCTTGCACTGTTGTTTGCATTAAATTAGTTTCGTTCGGTGTTATTATGTATTATTATGTATTACTCTGTATTATTATGATTTAAGGATAATTCGCTACAGACGGATTTATCAGATACATTCCATAATATGGACATTCAGTTAATATTTTCAATTGATGAACGTTACACATTGTAGAGGAATAGTTGTAATTGTGAAGTCCGTGAGTTATTTTATACAATTTTTCTCTGCGGTCTCTCGATGAATACGTAAGGGGGGAACGAACCGGAACGCTCGCAATTTCTCAGTTTTCTAATGATAGAGTGCTCGCGCCAGATGATCGAGGCGCCCTATTTTGATGATAAATCCCGCTGACGCTCGCCGTTGTCGATGATAAACGATGAGCCCGCCCACGCAGCCCAGATCCGTCGCTGATGTCTCATTGAATCGTTCCGATACACGCTCGACGACCATACCATCTCGACGATAATTACGCGGCGTTAACATTAGAAATCGGACCGCCAAACGTTACCATTTTACATTGCATTATGAAAATAGAAAGAACGCGTTCGTCAAAATTGTTAACCAATCTGCTTATAATATGTACCCAAAAGAAAAAATTTTAACAGTTCACTAGGAATATTCGTATCGATTTGAACGTTTTACAATTAGTAGAAAGGACTGTATTTATTTGTACTTGATGAATTATGTTTACTTTGTCGGGATTACGACGACAGAATCGAGTGAAACAATGAAATTCACCGGAGAAACTGCGTTTGAGTTTAGTGTGAACCTCGAATGAATATTTTATTGTCGATTATCCTTAGATAGTTACTCGACGTACCGCGGCATTAAATCTTCGTTAAGCGATTATTCATGGTTGCAGCAATACAATCAACACCATGTCAGTTTTAATGCCATGCAAATTGTTCGAATCCTCGAGGTGTTTCACAAACACACGTCAATGAGGTATTGTGTTGATGCTCAAGAAAATTCCTTTGGTCTTTTAACATACATATTCTGAGTGATACGTATGTGAATTTTTATATTGCAGTCTAGAAAAGTTGAAGTAAAATTTTCATTCTTTTTAAAATTTCAAATTCAAACTCTAAACGAAGTATAATTAGTTGAACTTTCGAATATGAAGAATTTAAATGATTCTGGACAAAAAATTAATTCGTCCATCCCTACTTTTCCCGGCATTATCCTGTTTACAAAGCAGCAGACTTTCCCGGCGAGTCCCTAACACTGCTGATACACTGGTAATCCCTCACGCAATCCTACAAGTACCGTTTGCCATTGTGCGCGGAGTCGCACACTCTCCGACAACAATAACAGCAGGCGTGTTTACAAATTCCGCGGCCAACAAATCCTCGAGCGATCTCGCGTTCGGAATTTCTTGCGGTGTACTGTGCTCGGGGCGGTTTAAAATGTAAATACTCCGGCGAGAAGAACCGTGGACCAAGGGCCCGTCTACCGTCTATTAAATATTTATTCGCGTTTGTCTCGGCATTAGCCGGTCATATTTATGCGTATCTTGTTCGGCCGCCATCCATTGTACTGCCACGGAACACCGCGATTTCATTCAGTCGTAATTTTCGATCAAGGATTTATGTGATTATGTTTGGTATCAATTTAATCAGAAAAAAGGCTTCTAAGAACATTGGTAAAGGACAAACGAGTATTATCTAACGGGCAAATATTGTCTTTCGATGTTTCATTCGTTTTTACGTTTTATGCTAGCAAAAGGAGTAGAAAAACCAGCGTACACGATACGAGTGACATTTCGGTCTCGGAGTTTTCGCAGAGATCGAGACGTCACCGATGAAAAAGAATGAAGAATTTGTCCGGGAGACAATTACGTGCAACGCACGCCGTTTAATAGTGTGCAAAGGATGCAGTTTCCGAGGTGTCGGTCGACGAACGGACTTTTGAATTTATCGCTCGTAGGAACAGATTACCGGCGATCCTGAGAAAAAGAAAGGTCCGAGCGGAGGGGAGCATAGGGGACGAAAGGGAGTCGTCGCGACGTGGCAATGGTGGCAGGAAGGAAGACGCTCGCGCGATTTATCAATTTCACGGGGGACAAGGGAACTTTTTAAATTACATCGCGCTGATCAGCCTCGTCTTTCTCTCATTTCCCCAATCTATCTTACCCCATCCTCCCAGCCGCACACAGACTGCGACTCGGACAGCTGGGAAGCTTCCCGGCTCCTCGGCAATCTGTTCGTCGTCGCGCTTAGCGGACGATACTTATTGCGTATAGCGTTCGCTCATTTCCTCTTCGCTTAATCCGACCCGGTTCTTTTCCTTTTCAAACAATCGACTATTTTCAAAGTACAGTAGAACCTCGATTATCCGGGGCTCTCAAGTTTCAATTCTTTATCGTCTCAATACCTTCAAGAAAGAATTAGTGTAAAAATATGTCGGACAAAAATGAACAGTCCAGGTATATTGTTCTACTATCTTTCTAAGCGAAATTATACGAGTATTGACGATATCACGAACATATCTCAAGATTCGACGTCGAATTATTAGAATGAACGGGTAGCAGTTTCGATCGAGCCCCTAGTAGCACAAATATTGTATACACATTCATATAATATTAAAAAGCGATTCAAACTTGTTTTAATATTCAAATGTACATTTTTTTTAAATATGCAGAAAATATCTATTTTTTTTTTAGTTTAAATTTCTTAAACGTGCATGCAATAGTTGGATCCAATATTTATCTCGTATGAAAGAGTTTGGCTTAAAAAATATTTTTCCAATATTTGAGCAAGATATTTATCCAATATTTTTGTGCTACTAGGGGCAGATCTGGCGAGGGTCGACAGTAAAATCGCGGGATGGGATCGTGACGTCGATAATTTTTGCGAGACGACACCGCAGGCCGCCGGACGATAAAATTCTCGCGTAGGTCGAGTATTCGTTGGACGGATTTGGCGAGGACGCACTTATCCGACGGGGCACGGCCATTTTGCGAGTGGATGGTCGCCGTTTCGCCGCGAGTATTCCCGAGACGCGCGATCGACGCGTATCCGTCGTAAAGAAGTTTTCGAACGGCTCGTAATCGGCCGGATGGCTGCTTGGAAGGGCTTCCTTCTTCGGTATATACGCGCCACCATTTACCGTGAAAGCTTTTGTTCGATTTAAAGCACCCTTTTTCCGTGTCTCGAGCGCGGCGAACACGCTCGCGCGTCCAAAGGGACCGCCGCGGGATCAGATAAGCGAAGCTGCGTCAGACGTCCCTTTAAAGCTCAAGATTTCTCGCTACGACTGCGTCGTAACGCTAAGACGTCCAAATCCTACATCGCTATTTTATTCCGAGCCGTGTATAATGGGGATCGAATCAAATTCGTCGAAGGGAAACGATTTCTCGACATTCTTCGCGCTAAGAACGACACTTTCACCTTGGAAAATATGTGAAAACCACAAGAAAAACAACCCACTCACGTTAAAACATAGGTACTTACAATTTCTTTGAAATGTTATGTTTCTCCGTAGGATCAACAGCTCCCTGCCATTTGCACGTGTTAATAAGTGTGAAGCACAAAACACAAACACATAATCCAAGGTCGCGACAACGAACGGGAAGAAGTAACTCCGTGTCCACGGTCAAAATAGTACTGCCGTTGTCGCCTAGGTTTTCCGTGAATGGTTAAGGGTGGATTTAGGTGGAGATATGCCGCGTTTGTTAATTGGACATATAAATAATTAGAATATATGTCGTGGCGCGAGCGGTTGGACGCGAACTTCTGCGTTTCATGTTTAAGAAATGTGAATTGAATGTTTAGAAAATATAAGCTAAATATCCAGAGAATATAAAGCAGATATTTAAAAAATATATAGTAAATATTAGAACGATTGTGAAATGAATATTTGAAAATATAAATTCAATATTTAAATAATATTCCTCCGTGGAGATAGGGCCTTACGCGACAATTACCGCTTCGTGAACGGACGTGAATTATTTTACATTGGTCAGCAGCACTGAATTCGTACAGCAATCGATATTTTGTGTCGCGGACGCTCCGTGGACGGAGGGCCTTAATTTTTGCGAATCGCCGGGGACGGGTGTTCGAGCTCGGCAGGCTGACGCGATTAAAATGATTGAATCACGGGCCCGGGTAATATTCCGTCGCGTCAATATTAGGATGCATAGCGCGGGGAATGGCTCGAATTCCGTTGATTAATAAAGCGCCAGTTGATTCCATTAAAAATTGATTTTGTCGATTTCGTCTCTGGCCAGTAGCGCGGGCGCCGCGCGGCGCCCGTGCTCATTCGAGTGTCCCACGGCTGAAAGACCCGAACAATCCGCCCGCTGATTGGTGGGAATTTTTGCGTAGAATTCATTTCAATGGAATCCGTGCTCGATATCGAAGTTTAAGCATCGTTCATCAGACTTCTCAGTTGCTCACCACGGACACCTACTTCTCTTTATAAAGAACCCTTTCCTGGACTAATTACTTGCACCGTGTTGCCTAATCGACTCGAATATTTCCTCCTAGCTGAGGAACAAATTCCGCGATCTTCGAGATTGCCTGATTTCAACTGGCTCCTAAATTAAGATTTAGTCAATGAATTTTTTATACACGCACACACACACACACAGAGACGGTACAAGCAACATGTTGACGCGCAATCAATTTGTTCTCCGATTTCACAGCTGTTTCTTAAAGCTCGCCGCGATGAAGCGTTTTCCAGCGGCAACGTTATAAAGACAGAAAGAATGTACGTCCCATCCCAATGAATTTAAAGTAGTTCATAAAAATGCAAACTGACATAAACATCCGCAGACGGGTATCAAAACTGATATCAATAAACATTTTCGATGAAAGTCGAACAATTTCAGCTGGGGACGTTACACCCCGTGCACATTATCTCTGTATAAATGGAGGAACTTTCGACATTTAAAAATTATTACTTTGTCTGTTTTTTTTTAATAGAATCGTATATCTTCTTTTACGCGATGCCATAGGCTCTTGCGAGACCTTAAGCATGCATTGAAGTAGATAAATAATTTCCCCGCATAATGAATGAATTCCGAACGAGGCAAGACGGCGAGCGTATGATCTGAAATGATCGATACATCCTCGCGGAGAAATCCGGGAGAATAATTTCCCGGTTGACATTTTCGTGGCAGTCCCGTCGCGGGTCGGATTGCGTCGGGTTCCGACAGCCGGCTGACGGGGCCGGTGAAAAATTGAATTCACAGTAAACCGCGGCAGCCCGAAAATTTATAATTGTTTGATCAACTTGCTGGCTCTCGCGCGGCAGCTGGCGCGTTTCCATCGGAATTCTCTCCGTTCCGTGCTTCCGTTCGGACCGTTAAGAGATCGAAGAATTCTGGTACGCGGATTTATACGGAATCCCATTCGCCGCGCGATCGTTTCCAGAAATATCGGCCGGCTTTTCTGCGAGTTCGGTTGTATTTATGACGTGTACGTAGCCGGGATACGAAAACGGTTCTCGATTTCGAGCTCGACGATATTTCTCGTCTCCTCCTCTGGTCACGGGGAAAAAGCAGATTCGTCGTCTGGCACCGGGCACACTAAATTCCCCGCGATTTCCTTCGACGGAAGCCTAGGATATTCTTATACACTGAAACCGCTCTCGCCTGACCATGCGGCAGAAGATGCCACCGCTGTAAAACAGCAAGTTGATTTCCCGCTACAAAATGCATGGAGTAGCCCGCGAAACTGTTTCATAAAGATTTCGCGCTTAATTACGACTCTTGTACGTAAAGCCAAGAGCTTTGCACCCTTGCCGGTCGACGAGGATTTAAAAACGAGTTTTCCAAACATTACATGACGAAAGCAGGTATTAAGCAAGTATTCGTTCTCGAGAGCGAATATGCGAATATGCGAATACAATAAAAGTTGGATAATCGGCGATGAAGGGAATAGCTCGAAGCTCCCGCGTGGAAGAGCTAGATTTTCCAAATGCGATCGTTAGATTAACCTAATCACCACCCCCCCCCCCCCCCGAGCAGGTACGTATCGATGACATAAACTGCCCTGAGCAATCAGCCAGCAAATAGGTTAATGGGTTCCCTGAAAACGATAGTCTACAGGGCGGTTCACACTTGAGACAAAACCGATGTTTCCCCGCGGACGATCGTTAAATCGTTCCTCCATCTTTCGTGCATCGGGCATTCGAAGCACATAATACACATTTACCTAACTAGATACCGCGATACGAAACTCCGAGAAACTGGTAACCCTGCCCCATTCTCCGTTCGCTCGGAACTTCCGGTCGATCGTCGAGCAAGGAAACACCCGTTTAACCCCGATTCGTCTATCCAGCCACTATCTCGCCGATTAGATCGACAAACGACAATCGACCGAGTAGAACGAATGCACCGAAAAATGCACCGGTCCCATGCAGATCAATTAATTCTAACTTTATTTTAAATTCCGTTTACGCCCCTCTAATTGGAGATTTATTTATTACTCGCGAGATGACGACACTCTATAGAAACCGATCAAGATTATTTGGAAAAGTATCATCTGTTTCCTTCGCGAAGAAAAAATTACAAATTAATTTATATGTCTACTGTTAGGTGTTCAAACAACATCGGTAGTTATTTTTTAAAGTGATACTGAGCTTTTATGCGTAAAGGAATTATACCTTCAAGGAAGTCTGCGAAGAATCGTAGTTGACGACATCTGTCCAAGTATCAGCGCCGCGAACCGCAAGAAAAAGACGTAGCAAATTAAATCCGGCGTTGAATTTAGCCACCCTTTGCAATAGCAGCTGGCTCCGAGTTCGGTAAATTAGGCGAGCCGACGATGCCGTTTCGGATAAATGGAGTTCCACTGTATCAGGAATGGATACTAATTGAGAAGGATCGTGGCCAGATCGGTACTTTTACACCTAGCGCGAAATAGCCGAAATAGGGTAGAGAGATCGGGAGAGAGAGCGCTCATCGACCGGTGTCCCAAGGGCTCGAGAATTTTTCCAGCAGGGTTGGCGGGCTAATCGAGGCAATAGGACAGAAGGGACACAGTTATCCGCGCGGCGATCGGGTCAATCGAGTGAACCGGCTTAACCATGCTGGAAACACCGAGCTGGTTGCCGTTGGATGGGAGAGACGCGCGGGGGAGGGGGTCGTTCGGTAGGTGTAGAACAACGAAGAAGGGAAGGGAAAGCAGACGGGCCAGGAATTTATCATTTCGTAGCTGAAGTGCCGTAGTGGCGACAAGGCTGAAATTGCAGTATTTGGGAGTCGAGTGGAGGCTTGAGCGGAGAGGAATGGAGTGGAGATTGGAGGGCCGGCAGACAGCGAGAGAAATACAAGGACGAGGGACGCAGGGGCGGGGGAGGTTGTAAAGGTCGTACCTGTCTGTAGAAAGGAGGACCGAAGAGAAAGAGAGAGAGAGAGAGAGAGGGGGAGAGAAAAGGAGTACAACCCGACAGAATCTCCTGTGATATAGGGAAAGATAGAGAGACGAACTGTTCGAGGGAACTAACGGAATTCTATTAGATGAACGAGGACAGAGGCTGAGGGAACAAGCTGAGATCCTAAGCGACGATTCCCCGGTAGCCACTCGTGTTATCCTCCTCCCTGGTCGCATCTGCTTTCGATCTTTCTCTCTGTCACTCTTCAGACATTGCTGACAGTAGTCGGGTGAATCGGAGAGCGGCCTGGCTCTGCCTAAACCTCTGCCTACACCACTACCGCACTGCGACAATTTGATAGCTCGATCGGAGAGAGGCCCTCGAGTATATCTCCGGTCATCCCCCTCCCCTATAGACCAGAACCAACCCCCCAACTGTCCCCCGAGCACACACCATCCCAATGAAATCGTAGCCCCTTGCGATCAACCACCGCGAACCCATTAGGATCTCTCTCTCTCTCTCCCTCTTACTCTATCTTTGTGTGTCTGCCTATATCTTTCCTGCTCGCTCCAGCTCACCAGGTCGGTAGTTACGCAGGGGGCATACATCGACAGGAAAATTTAGTTCCTCGGGCCAACCATAATTTTGCGATACACCGAAGGAGAAATATAGTCGAGCGAACGATGAATTGTTGCGGTTGGAAAGGTTATCTATGGGTTAACGGGCCGCTCTATCCGCCGGCGTGTACGCGCCGCTACCGTCGAACGCCGGCTGCTTTGATCTTAATTTAAGATAGCCACCAGTTATCGGATCCACGCGATCTATCCTCGCGTTGCGACCCCCCTTCGAAATCCACGGAACCAACCCCCCGCATACGAACCCCCGGACATCTTCCATCGCGATACCGAGAATGTACATGGTCGCTCGACCAACCGGAAGATTCCCGGCTAAACGAACATCGCCGGCCCGAATTGATCAGAAATATCGAGAAGATGGTCCAGAGCTATTGTTCAATTAGAGCCCTTCCTATTTCCCTACTCGTTGCTCCCGTTTCATAGTAGACACAAGAGACTTTTGTAGTTTAGAGGCCATTGTCTCGCTGGTTTTCTCAAACGTTTTTACGTGTGGCTAACGAGATTATTTACTCGAATATGTACTAGCGATACGACTTCCTCGAATATCATGTTACGAGACAAGAATAATTGGCAGCAGGCGGAAACGGTCGCCTTCGCATACGTAACAATCAAATCAACGAAAAGTGTAAGAAATCGATATTTTCAAAGATTTAGACCAGAGAGCTTGCCGCAGCTCTCCAGGCACCTTGCGCACACCAGTTTTCCATTTTCGTAGATATAGAGAGTGTGCAGAACGAAAGGTGCCCGAGTAAAATCTCCAGGGAGCACGTAGGATATCGGATCGGTAACTGTACAGATCAAAGATATCCACGCACGAGAACCTTCCAATTACAGCGCGGCTGAAAACGAGGATTCCTTTTCATGCAGGGAGGCCGAGAGACCGAGAAGGTCTCGACCGCGTGAAATGCAGCTATACACACCGACCATAGGAGAGTGAAGCAAAAGAAAGAGAGAGAGAGAGAGAGAGAGAGAGAGAGAGAGAGAGAGAGAGAGAGGGAGAGAGGGTGAGAAGAGGAGCGACGTGAAGGGCGTCAATAACGCTCGCTTCACAAAGGGTCGCGATGGGAGGATAAATCGTCGAAGAGGCACGAGACGCCGTTGCCTTTGTCGAAGCAACCGCCTCAAGGCAATGTTCCTACGGGCCACGCCCCGGAAACCTTTGCCTGCCTCGTGTCAATGGAGACGCGGCCTTATTAGGATCGTCGGTAATTTGTCGACAGAAGTTTGCTTGATGAGAATCTCGGCCGTCGTCGCGCCCGCGCGAAACGCTCGCATCCCCTAATAATCGCTGCGGAATACCTAGGGCCAAGCGTTGCTCGCGAAACGATGCTGATTGGCCGATTTCGACGATTACTTATGCGGGCTCGTATTCGAGGCTAGAGTCCTTCTTCGAGGACACTCGTCCGGGCCCAACTGATTGGCTACCCCCGAAACGGACGCTGGTGCTCCACTCTCTCGTTAAGCTAACTGATGAGTCCTCTGGTGGGTCTAGGACGAAACACCACCTTTCTTTCCCCCTACAATTTTATGTGTTTTCCCATATAAATCCAATGTTTGAAATTGATCGAACCATACGCCGATAAAATTAATTCCAATTATATCTCGTTAAGGACACGCGCCACGAGAACGAACCTGGTGTCTTCCCAAAATGAGGTTAAAGTAAATTGGGTATTAACCCAAATAGCACTCGGAGCTATTTTAAATGGAAAATTATACATTTCTTCCAACCTAGAATAATTACCAAGAATACTATACGATTTGCTACCCTTCTTAACTTACAAAATTCATACAATACTTGGTACAATAAGTAACCACAAGTTAGAAAATCGTGTATAGAGATACACGAGGAAAATCTCGGCTTTTCTCTGTTGTCCAGTTCCTCGCGATTCCCGGCTAGAGCGACGATTTCGTTGACGGTTGGTTGGTGTGCGTGGTTGTTTCTTGCCGGACGACGGGACCCGGTCGGGTGGCCGGCAAGAGTAGTCGGTTGCCGGAGCTCTTCAGGAAGATAAAGAGGGACGGGCAGCCGCAAATAGAGGCGGAACTAATCCTAGAGGACCTAAGTAAACCGCTTCTAATGGACCCTGTCACGGGCCTTCAGGACGGCCCGGTGGTGTCTGTGTACTCGAGTCAGTGCCGCGCGACGCGGCCCACGGTGACGATAATAATGGAGAATCGAGTGCGAAGGGAACAAAATGAGATAAATGGAGAGAACTGGGGTAGAGCTAAAGTTCGGGGCTGGCAGAGAAAGCCCGGCTTGGAGGCTAGGCGACGAGGAAATTAATAGGGTCATTCGACAGTCTCCAACTGTCCATGACAAGGGTTCGCGCCCGCGTTACCGTTCTCTCGGATCTTGGTCATTTTTACCCCACACCAGGGGAGGGCATTAGGATGCAGCCGCGTAATTTCGGTATAATGGGACGTGAAATGCACTCGTAACGCGTTCGAACAGTTTACTCGGCTAGCTAGCGGCGCGGCGAGAATGGCTGACGCGTCGTCGAGGATTGAGATACGCATGTTAATGCAGCTCGTACAGACAAACGAGACGGTTGCTCGTGTCAGAACTTCGTTCGAGCTGCCTCCTTCTAGCCAGACAAATTTACCAGCGGGCTTCCGCGAACGGCACCAGACACAGAGAGAAACCCGGCTACCGGATTGCCGCACACGGCAATCAGAGTTTGCATAAAGTTTCAGCTTTGCCACGGGAAACGCAGTTTGTTCCGCGTCGAACCGCGATCACCTGCCGAACGAATTACCGTCGGCAACGGCCAGCTTACGCGGGCTCACTCTACTGTCTTGCGCGAAACTACGTCAGATCCTTCAGTCTAACTCCGGCATTTTAAAGGATAAGCTTTAGCTACGCATTTTCAGCGACAATTCTTCAGCGAAATCTTTTCAAATTAATCGCGTTTTCAATCGTGGGCCAACAAATCGTCCTCGATTACGTAATCCAAAAATATTAAGCTTCCTTTTGCTGCAACATAATTATTGTAAATTCTATTAACAGGCTTTCAAGACATTTTTAAAAATTCAGCCCCTAAAAGCTAGTATTTATATAATTCTCTTTCCCCGTTATCGATGCAGATCATTTTCGCATAAAACAGTCTAATTACAACGTATCTCGGCAATCTACCTTGAAAATGAAACCATTCGTTTCGGCTAGTCCGTCGAGGATTTCCGTCGGAGAGCCTCTCGACCCGTGCAACCGGATCTCACCGGCGCGGCGGCCGGTAGCGGTCCGAAATGGCACCAGTGCAAAAACGTGGCGCGATCGCGCATAAATCAGCCGCGAATCAGGAGCGTAGAGGAGGCCCGAAAAAGCTGGTCCGCGTGCGGTCGCGTGCGGCGAATGCAAACGAGACGGGGCGACGAGTTCGCAAAACCAATAAGAACTGCGTGGCTGGTTCGGGAAACACGGCTAACCGGAGGAACGGGGAACAGGGTAGGTGAACCGGAAGTGGAACGGGGGCCACGAGGAACGAAACTACCTAGAGGAAATACTGCGGCTGCGACGACAGTGAATACAGAATTTGTTTACGGACCGAGGCGTTCCCGGAATGCAACCGGCCATCAAACGTGCCTCCCAACACCCCCGGCCCACCCTCTTTATCCGCCCCTACCGGTTAAATATCGCGCAGCTTCTGACCTTTCAACGGCGACCACCTAACTCGATAAATTATTTTCTCCTTCCCCGTCTTGTTTTGCAAGAGCTGAAATTCTCCTCTGTTTTTCTGGACGTTTTCTCTTTCTCTCTCTCTCTCTCTCTCTCTCTCTCTCTCTCTCTCGCTCTCTCTCTCTCGCTGTCTCGCTCTCTCGTTTTCTTTTTTGTTCGGCGAACGGGTTCATTGTGCGCCGCGCGAAGAAAAGGCGGGTTCGAGTAACAGCCTCGGCCGAGACGGAGAAAATCTCATCGTCCTCGCCAGGCAAGGTGTTAGACGTAATAAACCCCCGGTGGAAAGGTGAACAAGGGGGCGAGAGAGCGCACGAGAGAACGCCGGACCCGCACGGTTATTAAGGGCCCCGGATAAAAAGGGGAAGTCTGACTTTGAAATGCAAAGTGAAATTTTTTTAATTAAGGAACCTCCTTACGCGCGAGCGGCCCCTTTTATCCAAAGGAAGAAGCGGCGTCGTGGAAACGCGTGCGCGTGCGCTCGCGCGCTCGCGACCCGCGACCCGCGACGCCCGACCTGAATCCGTTCGCCGTTCAAATTAAAGTAGCCCTTTGTCGCTTTGATGCTCCCGGACAAGAGAGCTGTACCCGCCACCGTCGAAAGCTTTGTAAGACTTCGCGGCCCGCAAAAGCTAATATGTTACGTTCCCGCGAGACCTGCAAGTGTTTATCAAAAGACTCCGAGGTGTTTCCATTGTGGTCTCGATGGTCGGTGAAAAGCGCGAGGGATGATCCGTTTAACCTGGCAAGTAGGGGTGGGTAACGTCGTATCACAGGTAGTCTGCGAATCTTTTACAACCCCTAGCAAACAGTATGGAAATTTAAAAATCGCAATTTACGAATCGCGAAGAAAAAAGTAAAAGCGAATTTTTTCAATTTTTTTTTATCTGACCCTGTAACGAAACGTTAATCAACGAAAATTACATCGAAATCGGTTAGCGTTGCTACGACTAATAAAAATTTCAAGATGAGAACTTAAAGGTGATAGTCTCGGATGTTCGCCGTTACGTGATCGCATTTACATTCGCCTATTTCACTATTTTAAGTCTTCACGTTTACCGAGACTATACCAATTCTCATACGGCGACAAAAGTTTGCAGCCATAAGATGTCTTGGAATTACAATTACTTACAAAGTTGTTCGTTCTATTACGATTAAGGAGGCCAATTAACATTGCGAGCTGTTTACTCGGCTGGCGGTCTTCAAAGACACACAGTAATTAAAAGTTTCAGATGTAAAGTCTTTAGTAGCGGCTTCAGTGTAATTGCTTTCTTGTTTGGGCAAAGAAATGTGTCTGTTTACTTTCTCCTTCTTTCGAGAGACCTACATCTTGAAATCTTCTTTAAGATATACTCGGACTTGTATTCGTACTTTACGATAGTAAAAAGAACTATGAAATAAAGATGACAATCTTGTAAATGAAGATTTAATTTTCACCATAATACGATCAAGGAACACGTGGTGAGTGTGTGATCGATAGGAAATAGTTGCTCAACGTTATCGTTAAGAATCGGCCGTTTCAAGGACGTCAGAGAATCGCTGGTCCAGCAGCAGGAGTCGCAATATCGCGAGAAAAGGAGAAAACTCGGTCCCCCATCCGGGAGCAAGGCGTCCCGGAAAAAAAGAGGAAGCCTTATGAAACAAAAACGATTCTACGCGGGAGGATTGCACCGAGCGCGCGTACCCTCCGGGATGATTGATGAATCCGGGAATCGTCGAACGGTGGATCCATTTAGGGAAGTTTTTTCCGGCTCCGGGTTCCGGGCTTAATAAGGTGCGTCACTGTGGAGGGAGGATGAAAAGTTGGTCGCTCGCGGCTGTTGGAGCTGTTGGTCCCAGCGTGTCGCGACAGAAGGAAGGAGAGAAAGGATCCGGCGAAGAAAGGAAGCTCTTAATACTTGCCGCGCGTTCCGCCGCCATTACCTATCAACGGATAGTCGAGAGGATAAGGTCGCGAGTAGAACAGAACGGAGCGGAACGGAGCGGACTCGGCTACGTAAATTGGCTTAAGGGATTTGGCCCTCGGTGAGCTTAATGCTCCACGTCCTGCTCGTTATGGGTCCAATCTAGCTGGGTCCGAGGGAAAATCTGATTCCCAGGCCGTGTGCTCGGCGCGTGCACGCGCTGCCTGCGTAACTTCTTTGTTAAATCGCGAATTACGTCGCAAAACTTCGGATTACGCTCCAGCCGTTCGTGCGTGTACACGCCTGTGTGTATCGGCTGCTCTCCGACTGGAAGTTCGATGGCACGCGAGCCCCGTCGAAAGCTAATCACCGGGAAGAACGCTAACGGCCGTCGTTGTTACGGAATTTTCGAGAACCTCCCCGCGGCAACTTCCGGGTAACTGCACTCGACCCGATGGAATTCCGTATACACTTCTTCTGGGTCCGAACTTCGAGGAGACTTAATGAACTTGGGAAATTATTAACACTGGTCACTGTGCTATTTATTTTCACGGCGGAACTACTCCGCGAGATTGCTCCTCGACCTCCATGGTGCAGACAATGGACCCGAATCGAGTAGATGTAGACAGCGGAACTTTCCACGCAACCCGAAACTCCCTGAGATTCGGTTGATCTTGCCGCTGATTGCTACTTTTAAGGTATCGAGCTCGGCGGCGAGAGGAAATTGCTAATTTCGTGCTTCGTTTTGCACGTCACGGAAATATTTGGAATACAGCGGAATTTTGAATTCTGTTTTTCGGAATAGTGTATAGTATATGCATTGGTTTAGAAATCATTAGAAGAATAATATTCGGCATGGCGAGATCATTTGGTGTAAAATGAAAATTTTAAAATATCATAAATGGAATTCGGCTCACACTCGGATAAAAATATTTCCCCAATTATTGGATATATACTACTATAACAATTTATTAAATTATTCGTAAGAGGAAGTCAACATAAAAATATTTTGTATATTCGTCTCCAATTTGCGAATTAAACATAAAAGACCTAGAAACCGTTTATTTGCAGTGCATAAACTTTTAGATAGAAGCGAAATTGCGAGATATCTCGGGAATTACGTGAAGTGTGCACGTCCCGACGTCGGAGAAGACGTTGAGGGTCTTATATCATTAACAACTTGAATCCAACCGCAAGCCCGTGACGCGTAGCACAAGATATGCGTGTTTAATGCTGTTCCGCATTGAACTTAACTCAATCTCGAGACCACCCGTTCCCTTTCCGGATACCTTGGCCTCGTAAACGCGCATAAAGCTCACCACACCGTATTGATACTACGAAACACGTGTACTGGGAAAAGCGACGACAGGACCAATTAAAATTTCTCTACTGCTACAATAATCACAGGTTAATAACAACGATCTTTACCTCGATCCGAACAATCGTCTTAACGAGCACAGCGTTCTGGTAGGTTTCTTTCAGATCTAGCAATTCTACCAATTATTAAATCAAATCAAATAAAATAAGGGTTTCTAGCTCGCTGGCACATATAAGAAACAATAAACAACCACCGGAGTTGTACTTTCGCAGAAAAATCGTGGGACGTATTCAATTAGAAGGGTCTCCAATCATTTCTGGCAGGCCTGCGTCCAACTGTATGAAAGTTCGCGTAACTCGTGTCGAGAAGACTTTTACTTTTGTCCTTCCGTCCTTCGTCGTTCCGTTCTCTCCCCCTTTAATCGTCCGGATGTCGTCAAACAATCCAAGTTACAATGAAAACACCTGTTATCCGGACACCAATTATTGACGTTGGCCTCGATGACACCGGGCACGCGGAAAGAGACACACATCCGAGCATTATATTTTTCTTTTAAAGACGCGGGAACTATCGCCGTGTTTCCCCGAGACGAGCAACGCCTGTTCTATCTTGTCGGCGACAAAAGAGACATCGAAAAGGAGCGGCTCGCAAATAGGGTAAAACCGTCGCGCGCGCCCGTGGCTGTCTGGGAGTGTGAAAAGGCACCCCCGCGAATCTATCGTCGTATTTTCCCAGTTCGCGTACGCCATAATAGACGCTTTCTTTGCTTTCTCAGCAAATAGTCGCGGGCATAGAGCTCATTACTATACCAGTCGTCAAGCCGTCGCAAACAATGACGTGCCCCGGAGCTGTGTGCGCAGCTGTTCTCCGCACGAGACGCGCGTGGAAATTATAAGTTTTCGCGCTTAACGAACCACTAAGAGAACCGAGGCGCAGCCGTGTACATTGAAAACACCCGTGAATTAACGGCTAGCTTATAGAAGAAAGCCGTTCGAGCCGTTCGAGCCTTCCGCAACAACCGTCGCATTAAAATTACATCGCGAACAAAGAAACGTCTCACAAAAATCTTGCCGCGAAACGATGCTTCTTGATGCGTTTAATCGCTCGTTCGGGATAATCAAATACTCTCTTCTCCGATAGAACACCGGTGCTAATTGCGAACTAATACTTTATTATCGTAGAATTGTTAGAAAAAGGTTAAAATTGTCTCGAGAGGATTTCAAAAATTTAATTTTTTGCAAACGACATGTTAGAGAACACCTCGGTGACAAATTCAATGTTACACGAGGTTCGAAGTAGAAATTGAATTTTGCGTAAAGTTCATTGACTCGGTATACAAACAAAGGCCTCGACTATGGGAGCTATCGCGAAGCTATTCGAAGTTGGAGGAGCAGCGACACTGGCAAAAACCGATAACGCGTCCCAGTTCGGATTCAGAGATCGACATGTCGGTGCCGGAGGAGCAAGGACACGATCGGAGAAATGATCCGTCCGGCACCGATAGAATTTCAATAATTGAATTAATCTTTCATCCATTTGGCGCTCGGTCTCAATTAAGTCGGCAACGTAGAATTAACACGCAACGAAATCCTATTACGCGTCGAATCTCCGGCTCGAGCAGCGTGTAGACAAAGCTTATTACAATGACTTACCCGTGCATTAACGTGCACCGGCAGCCGGGCTCCTCCAATTGCTCTCCCTCTTACGCAATCTACCAGCACAAACAACGAGCGTTTATCGTGTTCCCTCGTGGCGGGCCCACATCCTGATTCCCTGCGATCCATAAACCACGATCCGAAATTCCGACGCACCCCGCCGCCGCGCCGGACCGAGAGCACACGCAGGCTTATAGCCGGCCGTCCGCAAAACCGTAAACAGCCCTTAAACGCGCCCTTAATCCTCGCCTGCCCGCGACCAACCCTCTCTCGTCATCTCTCTCTCTCTCTCTCTCCCCTCTCCCCTTTCCCTTCGCTTCTGTGTCTCTGTGTACGCAGGGGTTAGGCACCAGAAAACGCGGACGCTACTTCCAACCTGAACGTCGAACGTCATAATATTGCTCCTGGTACAGCAAGTCGAAATTTAGGATTTACGAGAAGAAGAGATACTTTGCGACACATGGTGAATTTTTGCATGGTGAATTGAATCGAGATTGCAATATTTCATCTAAATCCACAAATAGTACTAACCCGACTAGAAATTTAGTTAGGCACGTCTAAAGACGAATGTGAGCCTGATGCAGAAAGAACGGTGTACGCCTTCACGCAATTATTATCGCAGACAAAAATATGGAAAAGGTTTGGAGATAGCCTCGACGGTAATACCATATTATTGAATCGATTTTCTAGTCTTTTTCATTTTTTTCCAAGCAGAGTTTGGAGCCTGCGAATTTCGCAGCAACGTGGCTGCTCCAGCATTCCCAAGGTTCTTCATAGCGTTCGGTCGACGGAAGACTGATCGATCGGAAAGAAGGATTTGCGAATCGATTTCTCCGGAGTATAACGAGTTCCCGGGCAATTTTTCCTCGCGGGGGGTTCAGAAGCCTAGGCCTGCCGGATACCCAGCACGATTTTTCTCTTGTCTGAAGGGGAATTAGGAAAGCGGCCGACCTGTCCGATGTAACTAAGGGCCGCTCGTTATTGCCGAGATTCCCGCGCGTCCATTTTTTCGCCGGGCCTCCTACCCGGTCGAAGGATATAAAGCGACCGGGCGGGCTGCCCTGGGAAACAAAGAATAAAGAATCCTAGCCGCGGCGCAACTTGCGAAACGAGTTCAGAAGTTGTTCGGAAGGATCACGCGGGGACTCGGCGACGTCCGACGGCGTTGCCCACGACAATGCAATCTCCCGGATATTACAAACGAAACGTCCCGTATTCTCATTTCGTTCTGATTCGACCACTTCTGCCATATCAGAGAGATCCACTCCTCGCCCGAATTATAACCGAAACAAGTTTCATCTCGACGGAAGAGCACGCGGCGGAATCTACCGAGACGTTCTATCAACGGTGAAACGTGTCCCCGCTGCTCTACAGCAAAATGCTGGACACTCCAAAGTATTACTTTCGACTCGGAGAAATGAACAAGTGCATTATTTTCTCGACGTCGGTTCGCCATTTTCGCTCTGAGCCATGCGAGCCGTTAAATCCGGGATTCTTGCGTAGCCTGTACAAACAAAATTATTTGTTTTTCGTGCGAGCCGAAAATGGAACATCTCGAGCATGTGCTTCAGATATTTTACAGACGAATTCTCCAGACTCAAGAAGCTGCAGCGCGTTCGGCGCGATGCCTTTGTTACGAGTTTCATTCGTCGAACGTTCACTGATGAATAAACGGCGGATGTTTATGCAAATTCTAATGACTCGTGTTATAAAGTCTACTACGAGGAACAATGTATCAAGTAGAATATTAGTTACGGTAAGCATGAAGCCACACGGGATATCATTAAATTTTAATTACTTATTTTATACGTTTCCTCTGTGACCTCGAGTGACCTCGCATTATCTCTGACCCGAACGTAACCGATGTTTCGTCTCGGAGATACACGGATGTAAGGTGGCACGTGTTGCAAAGTTTCGGCTACTTAACCGTTTCAGGAGCATCGGGGGCCGCCGAGGAACTCCAATCGAATCGAACAAATTAATATGATAATAGAGTTTCCTTAGATACCGACTTCCAATTACAATCCCCGTGGTCGTTAAATCACTCGACGAGATCCCCGGTCCCGATAACGACCGGCTGTCCCATTTTTATCTAATATTGAAATTCGTTTAAAACTCCTTACCTTCCGCCACGCCGCGTCGGACGATTATAACCGTTCGGATCCTGACCCAAGGATCCTGCGCGATCGTCTCGATGATCAGCGATAATTCATCGCGTTTAACGAAGCTTGATAAGGGCTGCGGACGGTGCCTTGGATCCTGCGGATGCTCCACTTGGGTCGCTTAAATGCTTCATCAGCGAGAGCGAGATTCGATAACCAATCTCGTATCTGTTGATCGATAAAAATAGTGTATGTTAGTTCGACACATATGAATAGATTTGTACAATCTGAGTAGAAATGTGGGATAGGATATCGAAATCACAGCAATTTATAATGTTACACTGGAGACGTTATACCGAAGCAAGTTGTAGAACTCGTCCGCTCGCGTTTGTTTATGTTGTGTCCTCTCCCTCCGGCCCCCTGTCCGATGGTCGCACGCAAGGATGGGTGATTCACAAATAATAACACAACAGCTCTTGCTTATACCTGGCCGCGCAGAACGTTCTCTCCTTGATCCTGTGATCGACTGCCAATCTAATACAGCGGCCACCGGCCCCAGGCCCCCCACCACCGCACCATCGACACCCCGCCGCGGCTCACTTTGTTTATATACTAGCTTTTGCCCATGGCCTAGTACCTTGTACTGGAAAATGCTTATTTCGCAGTAATTTCCCCCAAACACTGAAATGTCATTATTGAATTGAAACGAATAAATTGTTTCATAAATGTAAGATCGTTTTTCTATCGCTGAAGATTGTAGAGCGATTGAAATCTACCCAGTACAGGTCAGTCCGGACCCAACGATCGTCGAAGGTGGGGGGAACACGCGGATTCAAGTGAAGGCCACGTGGCGATCGCGTCTCGTTTCGAGGAAGACAGTGGCATGGGGATGGTAAAAGACACTAGGACCGAGTGATGGGAGTCTCAGGGGCGAACAGGGAAAGGGGGAAGGGAGGCGTCGCGACGCCGAGCAACACAACCACACCCTTCGAAGGACCTACTGGATCGATAGGCACACTACCATCGGCTAAAGCTGAAAGAGGAAAGTGGCGCGAGTCGCGGCCGAGGGGAGGCGGGGGCGGGGGTGGACGGGGAGGCAGAATGGGACAGAAAAGGGGCAAAGAAAGAGGATAAGACAAATTGCCAGAGATCTCACCGCGCTGCTTCCGCCGCCTTCTTTCTCTCGTCCTTCACCCTCCTTGCTCGGCTCTTTTTTCAGCCAGTTACCTGCCACCGACAATCGACGTCGCGCGAAAACTTCTTCGACGTTCACCTCGTCTCTCGCAACCCTCTCCACCTTCTCAACTCCCCCCCCCCCCAACCCCCATTTTGCCACGCGTCCTTTTTTCCACGCGAATTTTCAATCTCGCAGCATATTGTTAAAGTAACGAGGTTACCGGAGCGAATTTACGATCACGTCATGATCGAGCCAGCCGGCCGGGAGAGAAAGGATGTAATCGAGTCTCGGCGAGCTGTTTCCCATTGATTCCGACGTGCAGAATAAAAAAAAAGCCGCGATCGCTACACCGAAACGACTAATGACCACGCGTTATATTGTTTGTTATCGTTTACCTCCGCGCAATTTCCGCGGAAGGATTTTAATTCTCGCGAAACTGGCCGCTGTTGTTTCTCCTCGTAATTGCGGAAGGTGGTGCGAGAGGTAACGCGGTTGAAACAACCATTTGTATCGGTCAGTGTTTGCGCAAACGTAGATCCCCGAAAATTAATTTACCGAAACTTGAATGCGTTTGCCAACAACGCGAACTCGTTCAACAAAGTCGAGCCTTCCGAATCGAGTTTTTCAACGTTCCATCGAGCACATTGCATATAATTATTTCGAGACGAGCGAGAACTGTCCCGCATAGAAATCGCCTAACAGCCGAAGCCTTTCGCGCAATTTCGCCCGCTCGGAACACGTACCACTTATGGAATCGCGGATTATTAACGCACGGCTCGCGGAAATCTGTTCTCGTCGGAAGAGGGAGAGAGACCCGGTTTCAGAGGGTAACGTATCGGGCCATTCCGGTCAGCCGATGTTGCCATTTTTCGAAAAACGACCAAGCGCCCACGACTCGCGCGCTGCGTCCAATTAAAATTGTTAATCCCCGGAAAAGTGCATCGCAAATTAATCCGCGGCAGGGCATGCTTCAATTACCGGTGGGCCCCGCGGAAAATATCGTCCAGACAATAAGCCGCGTTCGTTTGTTTCAATCAATGAACCCTCGAGAACAATTCCGTGTACCGGGGACGGCGGCCGCCTGTCAACGCGGTGTAATTCGCGAGAGCGTTTCCGGCCGCGGCGGTAATACGATTAAATTTCCCCCGTTAACGAGAACGTTTTCATTCGCAGGACTATGCGCGAACCTACAGGGTGTCCCGTTTAAAGACACTTCGTGCGCGCGCGATACGTTTGTTCGTTTCTTTTCTTCCTCGTTTCAATAAATTGCGAATGATACCACGGTGAAAAGGGTTGTGTCCACTTTCAATTTCCTCTTGGAATTTATTTAATATTTTTATTAACGAATAGCAACGTTATTGCAGCTTTTTGTATTCTTGGACCAAAAATTTATATATAAACTTAAGAGCGAATAAAATCTCGTTTGCAAAAATACGAGTAGCCTTGAAATGTCAAGTTCTAGTAAGTTCTTCGTAAATGCGGAGACACCCGGTACGCGTGTGTGCAGGGACGCGCCCCTCCATTTTTCATCCGCAGCGAAAAGTTGCACGGCCATGCAATTTCGCGGCACATTTTCTCGCTCCTTTTCCGGCTGCAAGCCCTCGCCTGTCTCCGCCCTGCCCCCGTCCTGCCACCCCCTGTGTCACGTTCTTCGAGGCCTTTCACGTGTCCCCGGCGCCACCCCCATTGTTCCATTGTCGACCGGAACGGCGACACACGGCCGCTAGCCGGCGTTGATCAGAATTCACACGCCCGGACACCCACGCCGCTGGAAACCAGCCTCGCGCCGTGCGGTGCCACTTCCCGGACGACGAAAACGTAACGCGCCGGCTGCTAAACCGCCGGAGACAATGTTCCCCGAGGACTCGGGGACGCGACGGAAGGACCACCAACCCTTCTGACGAACCAGAAAGACTCGACGAACCGTGAACCCGGCATAGAAATGTAACGAGCTCGTTGCCGTGCCGAAAATTCGCTTGCTCGCGCGAAACCGCAACGATGTTCCACTTGATAGAGGAAAAGGGAGGTTTTTTAATTGATCATAGACTCTACATAAATGGAGAAATAATTCATTAGGCTAAATTAGGTGGTACCGTGATATAGTTCCATGAATCCCACAATTACTATTAATTTGCATTGTTAAATGATCAAAATCCTGCAGACCGAAGGCAAATGACCACGACTTGGAATAATTTTTCAGTTGATCTCGAATACGATTTCCTTTTATCTGTATGATTTTTTATTCTTCTTACAATTCGTATTTTAAATTTAATTTTTCATCTATTGTAGGAGTTCGGATAGAGTTCGTGTTCTAACGCGTTCGATACAATCACTTCCTTTCGAATCGTGGTGCTCCATTTTTCACTGTTAGAAGATGAAGACAATAATCTCCGAGGATCCAGGACGCGACGGAAGGACCACGAACCCTTCTGACGACGTATAAAGATTCGGTGAACCGTGAACTCGACATAGAAATGTAACAAGCTTGCTCGGAAAGCCAACTTGTCCCCATGTAACCTAAATTCTTGACGGTTGTTAGGGGAGAGAGAAATTGACAGTGCTAGATTGTTCTGGTTTACGTTGGGCGAGACGTATGAAAATGTTAGTAGTACAAGTACTTGGGAAAGAAACTTCATACGGTATACTTACAGAATAATTTACAACACGATCCATCTAGTTCTCGTTGTGCCATTAATTATTATTATTATTTATTATTGACGGTCTGAAGCACTTTTATATAAAGTTGTTTACAATAAAAAAGAGAAAGATTCCAGACTACTCGTCTGATAACAAAGAAGGGATATGCACAAAAATAAAAAAATATAATAATGGTACGATCGATTATAAATAGTGCATGATTGTTGCAATAACGTGATTCGTTGGATTAATTAATCCATAAGTAGGTTATGCTTCAAGTGTTTGTAAACCCGGTTCTATATACGAAATATTGCTCTAAAATGTGCGTTCACGGGAATAATTTCATTTCACAGGTTTTCCACGGTTAATTTTGCCAACAGTCAATCCGGAGACTGTTTCGAATACCTGAATTATTCCTGTCGGCAGACGAAATCAATTCCGAATTCTCATCCGTGGCAAATCAGAGCCCAAACCGTGCAATTTGCATAAATATCCGCAGGCTGCGTTTAGCCCATCGATTCCGCTAAACAAACCATTACACGGTGTGCGCTTAACGTCGCACAGATTGTGCAGGAGCGTTGCACTCACGTGCCCCGTGGATTCTATCGGCCCCAGGAGCAGCGTAAGTTCGCGAATACGTCCCGTGGGACGAGTCAGGATAGTCGTGTTACATTCTGACCCCCGTTGCACCATGTAACAATCCTGTTTGCCTCTATTGTTAAGCGTATCCTCTCGCGATCAGCGCAAAAAATGCGAGCTGCGTCTTCGAAATGTTCCATCTAGTTTAACGAATCTATGTATAGCTAGTCTTCATTAGAAACAGAGGAGAGATAATGTAGATCTTGTATTTTCATTTTTCACAACCGAATTCAAGGGACAGCTGAGTGTTGAAAAAATTTCTTTAGTGAACCAAACCAACATGAAAAAGAAATTTGGCGGGAACTTTGTGAAAAATAAGAAACCAGAAGCCAAACGAAAACGTCTTTCTTTGTCTGATCGTTTCAGCGAGTTGAAAGCAATATACTCATAAATTCTCAATTTTTGTTAAACGGATTCGTCGTTTGGCCCACAATGTGACATTCCGACTTCTCTGATTGCAGAAGGAACCTTCCCAAGATGCCGCGAGTTACAGGCCGACGCGACGCGACGCGACGCGACGCGACGGCGCGGCTAGGAAGCAAAACTTTCAGGTAAGTTTAATCTCCTGCTCAAACTTGCGGGGGATTCGCCGACTTAATCCCGAAAAGACATACACGTCGGTTTACGAATCGTTTCGTCCGACATCCACGCCCCTATTCCCGTCGGATTATCATTGAAATCGCCGGCCGATTTCTTCCCTCCGACCATTCGCCGACTGTTTATGGGAAAAGTAATCAGCGCGAGCGGTTCCCGAGGAATTTAATTGCGTTTAGTTGCGCGCGGGATGCCGGGTAACCGAGTCGACCATTCGGCCTCCCGAAATTTCTTCTTTTTTAACGGAGATTCTAACGATCTGCATCGAATCGCGGAAAGCACAGCTACTACGCTCAGCGTCTGAACGTCTAGCGATCATGGTCGAACAATGTACTAATAAATTGTTCAGCTTTCGAATAAAATTAAGTACGAATTGGGTACGCCAAGAAATCGCACTTTAATCGATAAATTTATTTAGCTAAAGATAATGACTATAGTATAATTTGTTATTGTTAAAAATCGGACATTCATACTACTAAGGAATAATTTATTTATTGGCTGCTGAAACTTGGAATAAAATATTCACGGTATACCGTTCGAGAAAAGTATGAAACTTGTCGGAATAATGATGACGGGTGATTCGTGTAATTTGAAGGTACGTGTCGCGATTGGAAGTCCCGGAGACGCGGGTCAAAGAGAAGAAGACACCGGGAATGATAAAAGAAACCGAGCCCGGGCAAGAAAAAGAGACGAGGGGAGAAATTGTGTGCTGGAAGGTTAGGAAAAATCGAGGAAACCGACGGGGGTCAAATGCCGCATGATGGATAACCCGGCGGGAGAGGTTCGAGCGTATAAAATTGATCGGCGAACCAGAATCATTCGATTGTACTTCCCGCTCGTTGCCTCGAGCCGCTCTCTCCTTCTATCGTGTATCTCGTTGCCGCGTTTCTTCCATTCATTTTCTTTCCGCGGCGAGCTTACACGGGGTCGATAACTCTGATTCCTCGGGATCGCCCTATATCGTCCTGTCGGTGGTTTATTCTCATCGTCCCGTTCAATGGCCGCGCGACCATCCACCGATTTCCGATCGAAATGCTTTCCGAAAAGTTTCTTTTTCACCTTTTTTCTACGCGTTTATCGTGAATTTTATGCAAGGACATTTTTGAGAGTTTTCAAAAAAAAAACAATCAATTTATTACCAATCACCAAATTACCTTATTTTTTCATAAATGCATAAAATCTAACGTTGGTCATAAAACTTATTTATTTAAAAACTTATTTTTGCGTAGATTCTGTGACTAATAACTAATCCAAATGTTTTATATTTTCCACAAAAAGTCCACACATTGCGATATTCGTGAAGAAACGCGGGGCTTCCAATTTCGAATCGGAGCGACTCGGCCGATTAAAATCATTTTGAAGTTCCCGGATGACAATATTGCAAGTGTTAGGCAAATACTTGCGAAACAATCTATGTTCCCGCAAACGGAAACGTGACTCCAGGTGACGGAAACTTTCGGCGAAACGTCGACGATTCGTGGACACGGCCCGAACCCGTCGAAGTTGTCCGGAAAATCGCGGATCGGACCGAGCAGCCACGGAACTCTCGGAGAAAGTTCCGGGATTATTGGGATTGTTGTGGGCTTTCACCGCGAACGGACGCAGACCCAGGATCCATCAATAATCATTTCCCCGTCGAACAGAAGTCGAATTCCGCGTTCCGGAACGCGTGGGATGCTCGTGCCGATTGTAGGAACAAGAACGGGAACGCGGTGAACTGATAACGGAATCGCACGACGAAAAGTTACTATTACGGTGTTGCTGCGCGAGGAGAAGCCACGCTGTCGATAAACAGAGAAACGAGGGGAACGAAGAAAGAAACGTCGTGGAACAGAACAGCCCGCCAGTAAATACTTATCAGCGCCGCGCAGAATTCCAACCCGCTTTCTTTCGCAGTATGATAATAAAAATCGATCCCGCTGCAAGCGACTATCCGCGAGGAACACTCCACGCCATGTTGCACATGGAAATTCGCTGTTCGATGGAAATTTATGGGAGAAACGGTGTACACGTCGTTTTACGTAGACGTCATTTACAACCTCGATTGCGGACCAGGACGAACAAAATTTCAACACGTTCGTTGTTAGTAGACTGCGCATCTGTATGCATATAAGACAATTTATCGAGGTTAATTTACTACACCTAAATTTTGCACACATGCTTTTCTTTCTACCTCTTTCTATCGATCGATCCTGTTATCGATTATCGATTGATCGACACTCGTGCGAGCTCCGGCATATTCAACCGAAGGAAGTAAACTTTCTCTATATGCATTTCTAGGAAAATTGAGTAGATGAAATTGAAAAAAAATCAAATATAAATTGACACTGTACATATTTCATTCTTGGATCTCACAGAGCCGTGCACTGAATAATTGATGTAATTTGGCATCGAAAGTACTGAGACCATTTTTTCGCGAAAGGAATAATGCACAGAGGAGGTCGCCGAGAGGTCCTTCGTGGAATACAAGGACGTGATCACGGAGAAGCATTTAAGAAGCCGCGAAATCCCCGAAAATATGTCGCTCGTAGAAAAGCGAGGCGCTTTGCATAAAGCATCGTAATGCATTCAGCGCCAGTTCGCCAAGCGTTCACCACTGAAAGAAAGGAAAAAAAGGAGACGAACAACATCAACAACAGAAAAAAGACAAGCCAACAGAAGAGATAGAGAGACAGAAAGAGAAGAGGGGCAGGGAAAAGTAACGCAGGAAGCTTTGAAAAGTTTCGGTCGGCGAAAAGTTGCGCGGAAATGCGGCGCTGCCGCTAAACGACTTTCGTCGTACGTACAGCTTCGAATTTCATTTTGAAACGTTGAATCTTATTAAGAAGTAAAGTCGTTCCGAAAGTTCTCGAATATTGCGGACGGGGTTTCCCTTATAAATCCTTAGCTCAACGCGACACTTCTTCTTGCGAGCAGTCGCGCCGCGTCGCGCGGCGTCGCGACGGAAGCTGCCCTGGAAAAATCCAATTTGGGCGGATGGAGGAGGCGATTACAAGCCTTTCGTCACCGCGGGACAAAATTCGGTATCGCCGGGGACCCTCGCGTGTCGAAATAAAATGCCAACAAACTGCTTCAATTAGGGGAAACTCGCCGATACCGCTCGAGGAATTTTTATTCAGGAAAGTGTGTGCCATCATTTTTGAAAAATTTTCTACCATAGAAAAGGATATACATTTTTTCTTTCTAACAATCTTTTCGAGGAAACTTTTAGCAACATACCGGTGACATTTTTCTAATTAAAATGAGCTCAAAGACGACACAGTTGGAATCAAATATACTCGTTCACACGTATCGTTGTAAGCGATACAGTAAAATCTATATTATCCACATTAAAAAAAAAAAATAACGCCAGTCAGGTAGCTAAGTAAGATTTCGTCGATGTAAACATTTTTGTTGTAATCAGTTTTTCCCCACGGATGAGCTTGCCGCCGCGATCGTAATTCTGATTTCCCCTCGCACGCCCAATAATCTGTTCGATGATGGTCTGTCGGACGTAATAAGAATTTCATTAGTCGATTAAAATTATTCCAAGAAGTTGGCGTTTAACGACGCGAGATCGCGACTCGCCGACGAACGAGATGAACGATAAAGAGGGTTTGCTCACTCTCTCTCTCTCTCTCTCTCTCTCTCTCTCTCTCTCTCTCTCTATCTATCTCTCTCTTTCCACGTTTCCGCCAATTTTTCTTTCTTTTTTTTTTATTAACAATCAATTCTCTCTTAACAGGCGGTTGGTAAAAGCTTACCTTTGCCCGGGCGCGGCTCGATATCGAGTCGATCTTAATGACTTTCTCGGAGACCTGCCGCATAAAAAACCGAGCGAGCACTTAATGAAGGTAATTTCAAGGGGTCGAGCTAAAGAGATCAGATTTTACCGTGAGCCTCTGTGCCAGGGCGCGGATAATCGAAGCCGAAAGGCTGTAATCCGTCGAACTGGGCCACTGGCTGCAGAGAACAGAGAACGCTGAAGGGAACTCGAATGGTGGGAAACGGGGGCGGAAAATCGAGGGAGGAAAAAAAGAAAGTACACGAACGGAAGGAACGCGAAACAAAAGGAAAATATCCGGAAGACTCTCGGCTTTGTTTGCATTTCGGGTTATCTCTTTAATCTGACCTCGGCTTTTCTTGATCCTGGAGACACAGCCTCCTCTCGCCCCCGTCGTTGGAACGGCCATCTTTAATTACGGCCACTTTAAGTCGCCACCAAGATACCGCCAGCATTCCCACTACCACCCACAACCCTGCTGCTCTCCCACTCGCTGCCAAGGAATCCCCTACTCTCTTCCACCAGCCCTTCACCCCGATGTCTGAAACTTCAGAAACAGGGAATGAGAGGGCGTGCTTCAACCCCTAACGAGAAGATTAAAGGAGTGACGAGGTAATGCCTAATCAATCGTACTGTCACCAAACGAGATCTCTTTTCACGATATCGCCGCCGGCCCGTTGTTATTTATTTATGCTCGTCGACGGTATTGTTTGAATGACCTCGCGCCGTTTCTTCTTGATTCTATTGATATTTACGAGGACAGCATGGTGTATTCTACCACTCGTGACAATTTAAATACATTTCAACCCTTCTGTCCACTGTAGATGGGTAGGCACTTTCAATTTATTTTTCATATTTATTCAAGGCTCTTTATCAAGGACAAATAGCAAAATTGTTGTATCCGTATTCATTTCAATTCGGATGCCAATACTCTGGTATCTATGTTTTAAATATATTTTATTTGTGGACAGCGGATTTTATAAATAAAAACGTCGATTTACTGTCTTGGTTTGGTTTGGTTCTGCCCATTCTCGGTCGCAAATGCATCAAATCCGCTGTCTAATGTTACAACGTATTAATGTGTTTGAATATCGATCGTAATGTTGTTAACAATAAATGTTGAATGTTCTCGGCGCTATGAATCGGCGCTAAGAATGGTCCGTCGGCCGAGGGTTAAAGCATCGCGGTAAATCCGTGAAGAAAAAAGCGACGCGAATAACAAGTCCGCGGACAAAAGAGGCGGGACGTGCTCGAGAGCGGAGCGATGTTTAAACCACGGCAGATTACCGTGTACAAGAAGCGGCATTATTTTCCTGCAAACATCGGATTATTCGGTCGTGTAAAGGACGCGGGGGAAGTCCTCGAGGAGCGTCGATCTCTCTTCGGAGACGCGGCTCGGTATACGTTCGATTAAGTGGCCTATTTACGGGGAGAGGGGGTGCGCATTCTACGGGTACAAACGAGCGAGGTGTGAGTTCGTCCTTGAGTCTTAACCAGGCTAAAAAAGAGCCGTCGATTACGAGCGGCCATTATTTTCCGCGGCTCTCTGCCAACCCTTCTCGAGTTCTCCTGGCAAGGGAGAGAGCCTCTGGAAGTAAGAGGGAAGAGGAGGAAGGAGAACGAGGCACGGAGAAAGGAAAAAAAAGGAGGACACAGGCTCCTTCGTATTTTTAACCAACCCCCTAACGAGCGGCTGGCTTACTTATTATTGGCTCTCAAGGTACCAGACGCAACCCTTATCTCTTCCTCTCTTTTTCGGCCCTCCATCGTTTTTACCGTCGTCGTCGTCGACCCGGGTTTCTTCTCCGTCTGTTTCTATCGCTCGAGCAGCGCGACACGGCCGGCGTTGGCGTCGGCGTCGGCGTCGGCGTCAGCGGCGGCGTCGGCGTTGGCGTCTCTCTACCGTTGATGGAAATCCAACCGTAATTTATTTGCAATTTTATCCCGAGCCCGCGCGTTGCGCCACTGGAGTTCAATTTTCCGTGCGTTATCCGCCCCCGCGTGCTACGATGAATCTTCTCGGGCGCGCGCGCCGGGTGAAAACTCGTTAGTCCGGCCCGCGAAAACGAACGAAGATCACGGAAGCAACTTTTAATATCGAGCCACGTAACCGTCGGGGATATTAAGGGCAAGGCCGACCGATGCGAGCAGTTCCGACACCTGGAAAATTAAATATGGGATCCCGGTTTTCTCGAATTCCTGTCGGAACTTTACCGTGTTTCACCACCCGGTTCGTCATTCTCGTCCCCCCGAACGTATTTATTGTCATATCTTAATGGTCCGAATATATTTTAGCAGTGGTTCGTCGAAGAATTTAATGATCGTTAAAGATCGTTTTAACGAATACATGAAAATGCGATGCTACCCTTATCGTCAAATGCAAAATAAGTTATTAATAGCATTTCTGACAAAAGTATACGAGTACAATTTAAAATAGTGAAAAGATTAAGAGAATTTAGAAACGTCAATGTATTGAAACTGATCCATTGAAATACTTAAAGAAAGGGTTAAATATTCTATGTTCATTGGATATACGGGGTCACGGTTTCTGTTTGTACGAAAAAAGACATGAAAACAATCGTGCGCAGGTTTCCCGGTATATCACGCGAGTTCCCGACCCCATAGCCGTAGGATTAAATAACGTAGCCGAACAGAATTTTCCCCAATTCGACCGTCAAGAAATATTTTTCCAAATACGCGAGCTGCGGAAAGGGTGAGCGGCGTTTATGGGGTTGGCTATAGCAGTAAAGCGCACGATTTGATGTGAACCAATACATTTGAGCTTATCACCTTATCGCCAATGGGTATACCCAGCTAGTAGCATCCCACGGCGGGGGGTTGGCCACCATAAAATATAGAATGAACCCCCTGTCAGGTGGGGGACCACCCCTGCACGAAATCATGCCTGGACATCCCCCTAGTTCTCTCCAATAATTCCCTCTCTACGTCTCTCTCTCTTTCTCGCCCCATTCCTATCACACACGTCCAACACACACGACGTCGCGTCAATCGATCTCGATGATACGACCACTCGCGATCAACCTCATACACAAACACTTTTGTTGTTACTCCTACGATAGACTGTCAAACCTACGCACAGGAATAGCAGCGAAAAAATATTTCATCCCGAATGGAGTTTTAAATCTTTCATCTAAAATACTTTTCATACAGATGTTATTTACTGTGGAGAAGGAAGACAGAGGGGTTGTCCGAAATTGGAGGTTTTTGATTTGATCTCGCGAAGATACGCGGTTTTAGGGCTGGCAATACCATCAGAAATGCAAAAGAGGAAAGTCTTTTATTTTATTGGAACATTTATATATCGCTGGATATCGTTCATGTTTAGGTAAACACGTTTTCAGACTAAAAACGTTGACGTTACATCTGAACAGTTGATCGACACTCGAATACCATAATCACGTCAGGGGTAGCGAATACAAGACCGCCCTTGCTTCATTAGGTTGTTCGGTCACAGGAAGTCGAGTTTGCGCGACACAGTTAAGCTTCCAATCTTAAATAGGAAGACAAAGTCCACAGTCCTCTATAATCGAGTTGCTAGCTGAACGTGTCGTGTAACTATGGCAATACACGTGTCCCAAGTGTCGTGTGGACCGTATACACGATCCACGAGGTGGCAGCAAAGTATACATCCAACAATGGAGTCGTAGAAAAAGAAAACATACAACAGACAGTAGAATAAATATTATTCGATATATGGAATAAATATATTCGATATAATAATAAATATTATTATAATAGAATATTATAATATAATATTTAATACATTATTTAGTAAAGAAAGTGGTCAGTTTTGAAAATCTGTGCATTACCACACCCTGTACAATCATCGAACTGGTGTACCATATCGAAACTAACCCCCTGCAATCCCCGCTGTGCAGATTCAACTGCGCGCGTACATACAGAGATGAAAACGCCATAGGAAAACACCATGCATAGGCGACCAGGTGTGACGAGGCATTTAACACGCAGCCCCAGCAGATGGTCGGGGGTGGCCGACAAGGGTGGCTCGAGGGGGTGGCGCCCCGTCGTTATTCGCAATCGGCCGCAAATATAAATATTTAACGCGGTTATACGGGCCCGCGTATAAAATTCGCTTAATTTATTACCGGCCGGTTGGCAAATTGTAAAACGCTGATTGCTCTCTCGCCACCCCCCGATCTCGCGCCGCGTTTTTGCCACCCCCGCGGCGAGGTGGCGAGAGATCGGGGGCGGTGCTCGTAATCTCGAGGGGCGAGTTTCGTCGAGTACCCGCTCCGAGCGGGTAAAAAGGTGCCTTTAGCCCAGAAGAATGAAGAATTGCATTAGCCTGGATTAAATCAAGAAAAAAACGGCGGGGGGTGGCCCGGAGGGTGATCGTCAGCCGCAAAAAGTTCCTTCTCAGCGCGAACCACTCCCACGTTTTTCTCCTTTCTCGCCACGTCCGAAAGGAAACACGTCGAGAGGTAAAAAATCTCCCGAGAACTTTTCAAAATCAACATCTAGCTAGACCGTCTGTTTCCCTTTTTCATATATCCGGCAACTTTAAATTATACTCGAATTTCGCAAACGAATCGCAAAATAAAATTGTTGGCATCGATTACCATGAACAAGAGACAAACAGAAATTTCTTATTTATTTATTAAAACTTTTCACTTACCTCCTGCTTTCGTACGAATCTTCAGAAACTTCTTTCCGAAACGCTATCGAACCTTCTGCATTGTTGATAGAATATGTTACTGAAAAAATTCAGACATTTCAAATGCAGCAACCTAATATACAAAATCGTGATGAACTGGGAAAACATAAAAGAACAATGGGGACACTAAAAAATTGCACGGAACGAAACAGAACTAGAACTAGCAAACCGAAAACTAGTAACGGAGCTCAATTAACTCGGCTTGATTACAGATTCGTATTATGCCATAACCTCGGTGCGTCAAACAACAGATATTTCTCGAATAATGGTTTATAGTTTGGTTCCATCGTTTTTCCGGAACGGGGATGTACACGCTAAAAACATGCGACACTAATTCAGAATAACTCTGTGTACATTCCCGATAACGTAGAAACCGAAATTCGTCGCTCGTAACAAATTCACCGGATGCATCAGCAATGCAAATATTTCCGACCTATCCTATCCTGTTGTAGAATGTGCGAGGGAATTCTCGCGAATGCATCTATTATATATAGCAAATATTTTTTCGTCGGTGAAATCCAACGGAACCCGCATTGTACCGAAGCATTAGTAAAATAAAAAAAAAACGTGTCACGTCGTGTGTAACGACACGACATGACTCACCGCCATTTGCATTCGCTGTTTTCCGGCCGCGCGTAACCGGCTGAACGCGAAAAAATAACGAAGGATTTCCGACTAATGACGTAAAAGTCTCGAAAACTCAATTGCGAGGGCATTTCCTCGCGAATCACGATTACCAGCAATGACGTAATGTTCGTCATTCGAAAAAGTTCGATTTTCACGAGCACGTCACCCATTTGCATAATTATTTGGAAGAATTAATGGTCATTAGACTCGTTTTGCCATTTTTACTTTACTACGAACGTTAACGTTGATCATAAATGTTGAATGTTCTCGGCGCTACTGCTCGATCAATTAATAAATCTAAAAACAATTTTGCAGATTGTCAAATAATCATCGACGTTTCGATTTTAATTTGAATTGATCTAACCGTAGCGCCGAGAACATTCAACATTTATTGTTAACAATATTACGATCGATATTCAAAGACAGTTAACGTTGATCGTTCGGAAAGTTTCGAGTGCCATTTTTCCCTGCCATTTTCACGATTATGTCTATAATGTGCTACGATAGTGTTGATTTCAATATGTATGAAACAGAAAAACATTCCAATGAAACTGGCGAATGGAAGGGTCACCCGAACGTGTTAGTGTCGCGGGAACTTCGGGTGACGAAGGTATTCCGCGTTATTTCGCCGGGACGTTGAAGAATAAGGGGCAAATTTCCGCGCGACGAGACCGAAGTCCCGAAAGATCAATTCTGCGGTCCGCGCGTATTCGCGAACTGACGACTCGGTTTCCCGGTACTAGAAGCCTTGAAAGCTTTTACGAGCTTTCGGGATCGTGCGATGCCGGGTGGGCGGAGGGGGGGGGGGGGGGCGAGTGTTTGCGCCGTTCGTCTTGTCTTTCCCGGGTGCTTCCGATTTCCCTCGAATTCGAGGATGGCGTCGAACGGGACTGTGGGCTCCATTGTCCGTGAAATTTGAGCCCGGACACACCGTAGAAGGGCGAAGGAGGAGAAGAGTCGAAGGTTTTTGCCGAAGGTTTCGCCGAAGGGAAGAAAGATGGAAAAACGTACGGAAGGCTGTTTGGGCTCGACGTCGCATCGCCGCCGATTGACAGGGCGTCGAGTGGCTCCGGTGTTTACACGCCCCTGGGGGCAGCCAAGGTATCATGGGCTGAAAGCCAACGCTGTACAGTCATCTAGAAACCCGCTGCCCATCCTACTTCGGCCTCGTTCTCCTGCATATTGGAAAAAATAACGCTCGCTCGCTCGCGCGTTATCCAGCTCCCTTCCAGCTTCAATATCCAGTTTCGCGACAGGTCTGCAAGATATTGTTTTAAAGCGGAAATCTGTCCCCAGCGAGCTGTAAATTGAGAGAGAGAGAGAGAGAGAGAGAGAGAGAGAGAGAGAGGAGCAGAGGGACACGCGGGGAGAAACGCTTCAATTCGACCTCGCACCCTGGAGAAAGTGAAACAGAAATCAGGGTGGATGCTTTATGGTAAATGCTCGTCCGGATTTCGAGTTTCATCTTCTCCCGATACCGGTAACTCGCTGAACGCTTTACTTATCGACATTATTTATCGACTGCGAATCTAATAAGAATTTTCTATCCGAATTGCAACAAAAGGGTGAAATAGAAATGTTCTTTTTTTATTTCTTGATATATTCCAGGATTGGAAATAATGTACCAGTATTTTGAAATTCTCCTACTATTCTTACTATTTTCCTCGATGTTCGCAATCAGTACAATTGATGTATTGTGGCCAGACACTCTGGCTTTAACAGTTGGTACTGTATTCAATATTCGCGCGAAGTAGAATAGGTAGTTCATGGTCAGACAAGAGTTAATAAATCAATAGCAATGAGCTCTTTTGGAAAACGTATATCACAAATGGAGAATGAAGCGAATCTTAATAATCTCGCTAAATCGTGAACGTTTCAAAAAGTTTGGTTCCTCTCTCGCCGTGTTGGAAAAAGAGTCTGAAACTTGTTTCCAGAGTTTGTATAACATTATTGAACGGAGTATTTCCGCAGAAGGAAACCCACTTTGAATAATTCATAATAAAGGGTAAAATACGAGAACAGGAGGGTAATGAAATTGTTCAGCACATTCCGAGGCCAAAAGATTGCGCATACTAATAACCCGTGAAGCCAAAGTTTTCGTGGATACTCTATCTGGAAAAAAAGCGTATAAAGCGACTTCCGAACTTCCTACAATCGCTCCGAACAATTCGTTTCTCCGGGTTAAAACAGTCTCGATTAATCATCGCTCGTAACGAATTTTACTTTCTCGGAAGCTGTACCTCTGAATCAACTGTTTCGACTTTTGCATTGAACGGCCGAAGTGTTCTAGCCGGAAACTATTCCGAGTCAACTCCCAACCAAATAAGTTAGCGCTATGTTCGAAAATGTTCATTATATTGTCTCAGTCTTAGTTTATAAGTTATCTTTGTAATGTTGGTATGCACAGTCATGTGCAGGCTGCTAATAATCCCATTTGGGGTTCTATAGCTTAATAAAAAGAAAAACAAGTAGAGACAATGACGTCTCTAAGCGAAAAAACGAAATTACTTTTTTGAAAGGCGAATGACATTTTGGAGAAAGAGACGCTACGCGCTACGCGACGATCGATGGAGACCGTGGACGAGGAGTTTAGGGTAGCGCGGCTCGATTTACCTGCGAATAATCGGCAGTCGGTAGTAACGAGTTCGCGGAAAGATAAATGGGACTCGCATGTCCTGCGACGCGGAAGATTTCCCCCAGGTTTTCAGGAATACGAGAGACGTTTGACGTACGTGCCACGCCGACACGGCCGCGAAATGCGAGTTCAGAAGGCGCGCAGGTTCTCCCACGTGGATTGAAACTCGTCCGTGTCGCTGCTTATGCTTATGCGAGGCCAGCTGGGCCTCCGCTCCCCCGTAAGACCAAGATGGGAATCCAGCACGGTCATTCCAACGAAAGCCACAACAACCGGCAACAATATACACGAACGAGCTCGCACGGCACGTTTGGGAGCCACCGGATCCATTAAAATCGCGCATCTGTAGATTAAAGTAGAATGGCAACGGGCCGCGACCGCGCTGCGCCGCGGTGCATCATACACGGCCAGCCACCGAATGAAATTCATTTTACGGTAGAACGAGACAGATACGAGCCGGAGAAGTAGATACTGGAAATAATCGTGCCGAGCTACCGTATCACCGGTAACAATGTTGACCGTCATCGCGTCCCTGTACGCGTAATCTCGCGAGCCCGATAAGCACACTGTTCCGGAAGTTTCGTTGTTCAAATTGGACCGAGCATTTTTGTTGCCATGGTTCCTAGTGTTATCATTCGAACGCTATTGGAGAAGCGATTTTGCCAAATTTTTAGAAACAATAGATTCTGGTTAGTCACTGAAGTATCTCTTAAACTAATAATTTCTTAATACCTTTTTGTAGAGATTTCTCGTTGCGAATAATGATAATTATTAATAATTTTATAATAGTTAAACGAGAAGTTAACGGGTTAAAAATCATTCGAAAATTGAATTTCAACTGCGATCTGCAAGGGACACGGAAGAATGGCGGAAGCTTAAAAGCTCCGACGCCAAAAAATCGCAAACATTTCGACGTCGAAAGGATCCGAAATATTTGCGGAGCATCGCGCGGAGTAGAATCGCGTTCCGGCTCGCAGCCGGATAAGAGTGGAAAGCCGATATTTGAGTCTGGCTGAAGACGAATTGCACTTTTATTTCGCCGTAATAGAGAATCAAGGAGCTCGTCGATTATCCATTATTCTCGGAGGATCCCGACCTTTGTTCTCCGCGAGACAAAGTGACTTTAAAAAACTTCTGCGTCTCATTCGCAACTTCGTAATGTCTCTCTCTCTCTCTCTCTCTCTCTCTCTCTCTCTCTCTCTTTCTCTCTCTCTCTCTCTTTCTCTCTCTCTCTGATGATGGAAGAATAAGTCGAGGTCCTCGACGACGAAGCGTGGGAGGGGCGCGGCGAGGAAGAACAGGAAGAATAAGAATAACGGTAGGAAGAAGGACCAATTCTCGGCGGTTCATTTCTGCCGAGGATATTTTAAAATTCCCTCATTAATTTCGCGGGGACCCCCGGTAATTTCCACTGTTCAATTACCGAATCCTTTTCACGCGGTGCGGCAGCCGCGTTCTGGGTTACTGACACAAATCCGCGGTTTTCCATACGAGAGAGTCTTGGCATCGGTCCGCGGTTTTTTTCTTCTTCTCTGTCCGGGGCTCCCACGGGCGGGACGTTATTGGTCTGGCCCCGTAAAAGACTCTGGTCCGTTTATTACTACCGCACGGAAACCGGGGAAAAAAAACACGGAAGACGGCAGGAACGGAAGGAACGAAAAGACGCGAGGAAGCATTTCTGGGAGGTTTATAACGAAGCTTTGTTTCGCGAGCGGCTATAATGGCTCGCCTCGTGCACGCTGCAGTTCGCGTCTCCTCCATCTTTTGCCCTCCTTCGATCGTCCCTCGTCTACTTTGCCCCCCCCCCCCTCCGGCCCCTCCCTGGCCCGGACCTCCTAGCGCATTATTTTCCATTTCCTTTCATCCCCCTCTGATCGCTCGTTTCTACGGCTGAAAGACGATAGACAGAGAGATGAATCCGGCCTCCTTTTTTTCCCGGCTTCCCTCTTCTTCTCTTTTCAACCTTAAGCCTTCTCTTCTCCTCTGGCTCGCCAAGCTTCGAACTTCTTTTCTAAGAGGGAAAATAAGGGCACCGGGATGGGGCCGCGCCCGAATCGAATTCGCAGAGTCGACGAACGGGCCTATTTCGAAGGCAGACCTCCGGATAATTGAAATTCAGGAGGCTGACATCGATGGCGGACTTTTCGGTAATGGATTCTGACAATGGGCTCCGAACCGTTGACAGGAAACGCTGTTCGACCGATCCTAACCTCGCGCAAACTATTTCATTTATTCAAGAAATTCGAGAAATTCAATTTATCGTTCGTTTCTAGTTAATGTTAAACCAGAAATCCAATAAACATTCTTTCCTTGTCCCTTAACAAGAAATTATGAAAACGAAACAACCAGTTCTAATTTTCTGTGAAAGAAATCGTAGGGTACAGGGTGAAAAGTGTGAAAAGTAATCGATTAGTCCCGCGTCAGGTCCCGATGAACGCTGTTCAGTGAGCAAAAGTTTCCGTTAGCGTCTCGGGGAATGATGCTCTATAAAGACGGAACCAGATCTCGCGTCTTGAGGACCGGCATGGGTCCGAGGAGCTCGTAAATCCCCCTGAAATCAAATCCGTGGAACGGTGACGGGTGTCGAGACGGAATGGCCCCTAAAAAAGTTTTAGGAGTAAACCGGGCCACACGACGGTTCAACCGAGTCCGATCACGTAGACTCATCTCAGTCATAAAACAAACCCCTGTGCTGCTTTGCTGCTCCCTCTGCAACCTATCCCGACGAACGTATAAACCGTGTGTTCCCGCGCTGTTGCGCGAAACGACGCTGTTGCGAGACCGTCTTATCCGATAGTCACCTCAGACATAGCCGTCTAGCTACTCCGAGGAACATACAGTGCCTCCAAAAAGTATTGGCGCGCTGTCACAATTTAGTTATAAAGATTTCTAGAATACGAAACCTAGACTGGTATACTTGGATCTTTTATGATCCCTGTTTTCTTTCAAATCGCAGAATACATTATTTTTGGAGGTTGGTTTGGGGGTACACCGTTAACGTCTGAAGAGCCTAACAAATTTTCGAACACTATCAGAATTTGATTTACCATTGGACGAACAAAATTCTCCAACGTCTGTGTCATCGATTGAACATCTGCGAAATGATGTACAATTCTTTTTACGAAATTATAACAATTTGTGATTTGATGTGCCAATAATTTTCACAGCCACTTTAATTCCTACAAATTACAGTTTATGGTCCACAAGAAAGAAAGATTCTAAATAGCGTGAAAGCTGTAGGAAATTTTCTGGGTTTAAGCGGCGGGATTAAAAGTAGAAGAAAGTAGATAGTCAGACGGTTTAGAAGGTCGACAGAGAAGATAGTCTGAAATCCTGTTCGACCCTGTGCACGTAGATAGAGAGTAAAGCTCCGTCTCGACCGTAACAACGAGACGAAATAAGTGGGGGCACGCTGATTCTGATACGCTGCACGTACCTCTAAATATGGACGTTCCTGGGTCCGTCCGTGTTCTTATCGAGATCCGCGAAATAAACCGAAAGGTGTGCAAAATTCTACAAACGTTTTCTAAAGCTCTGTTCTCGGGAGAAACCAACGTGGCCTGTATACTTCAGATTTCCATTCAAGAACAATCTCAACACTGTTCGTGTTAAAATTTGATCGAAATATCGAAATTTGTAAAAGAACCTTTATCAAATTCGAGGAAAATCAGAAGTTTACGAATAAATGAAAAAAGTCTTATATTAATTTAATATCTTAATACTATGTACAAATTAATTCGTGCTCCTGCAGTCACTCAATTGCAACTTGTATTAATTTTTAATTAGTTTGTACAGCTAATAGAAATGAAATCACAGCTTCTCCACGGAAAAAGCATATAATTAAACGACAGAAAACGATGAAACACAATCCTATAAATTGTTGTGTAACTTTGAAGTGGTTTTTTAAATACTATTTGAAAGAATTGTAGTTAGAGACTAGAAAAACTAGGAAACTGCGCGGTGCGCTAATCGGAAAGAATGTTTGCAATCGCTTAATCGGGACGGTATTATTCGGAGCCGTTAAAAGCTGCAAAGTTCACTGGATTAAGACCGGCGTGGCGGGAAGACGGCGGCGAACAACGAAGTAATATTTTCCACGGCCCCGGCACACGAAGTGCCGTGTGACTTTATTACGAGCTGCCGCGCAACAAAGTGCACCGTCTCGCAGTCGTTCGTTTCTGCTCATAATGTGTCTAATGTGGCTATGGTCCGAGCTATTCCTAGTGGAAGCCTTTTGTTCGCTGTTCGTGTATGCCTCGGTGCTGGCGAGCCGCATATTATGGTACCGCGGCCCACAGTCGACTCATAATAATCGCGGACAAAACTCGGATTACCGTGCCACTACGTAAATATATATATATAATACCCTTTTTCTTCCGAGAACTGTGCAAATAACGATCCCTGCATGCAACGTCTCGAACGCGCCATAGAAAACGGTGCCGATGTTATTTCACAAGGAGAAATAAGAAAGAGTAACGTTACTCGACTTAACGCGTTCACTGCCTGATAGTCACTCCCATAAATTCCCACGATATCAAAGTAATTCATCTACCTTTAATCTAAACTGTAGGTCCCTTTGCGAAATAATTCTCATAGAAGAATTCCAAAAGCGACGTTAAATAAGGTAAAAAAAGAATCAGAACTGTGAAGTCGAAGTTAGTCCCGAAACTAGGCAAGTCCCCCAATGCGTTTAAATTAATTAATTTCTAAGCTAGAGAATTTTGTATCTGTGAAAAAAGTTAGTTAATTATGCCCACGAGCTTGTTCTTGATTTTATTTGGTTCCAGTGAGCGGAGATCGCGAGGTCTCTATATTAATTCTTGGTGGGAAACTTCTTCTTTAAACTCAGTAATGGCCGGAGTTCGTAAACACGGCTAAGAGCGACCGCGATTAGTAAATATACTGCTTGCCGGAGCATATCCGATAATTATCGCTAACCCGCCCCAACTTCCTAACGAACGAAAAACTGCGATTTTCTATCTCTGCCAGAAGTTTCTACTGGTCCGTGTTTCTACGAAGCGCAAGCTTTTCAATGTACTTCTTTTATCGCTTTCTTTTAAAGAATATTTTTTTTTGTATATTTTAAATTGGGAGATTGCTGGAGAAACAATCTCGGGTAAAGAATTTTTTCATCCGACGCCTCGTATTCGAGAAAATTAGTAAAATTGGTCAAACACGAGAATCAAATTTAATGAACTTTTTCCCGAACAAAAATAATTTCTTTCATTTTCTTTTCAAGGATTAACATTTTACTAATTTTGGCCATTCGATTAGAAGTTAAATAATTTTTCCCTGCGGTTGAATTTCTGAATGTCTGGAAGAGACGACACTCGACAAGCTTGCAGGACTAGATTCCAAGGATAATATATGCGGCACGGTTATTTTTTACGCGGATACAAATTTAGAGGGTATCGAGATCGCGTAGCGGCACTCGTAACTTTTGACGAGGCATAAAGCTGAAACATAAACCCGAAGTCCGCGAGAATTTAATCAACGTCGCCGTATGATATATTAGCGAGGACGGGTTATTGCTATTAGTAGAAGAGGACAGGCGTTACTTCACCTACGAATTAACGCATTTACGAAGCCACCCGTTTTCAACGATAAAACAGCACTCTGAGATCGCTCTCTTGCTCGTTGCACGTTCTTCGTGAGAAAACGGTAAACGCCATAATTCCCTCTTTATGCACGTTAAAGAAACGTTCGCGTTCTTCAACGGTTCTCGATTTACTATGCAATAACGCGTTTTCCATGAATAACATTATTATTCAGAGCACACGCGCACTTATGGCGTAGCAGGATTGAATGTAATTTTTAACCGCTTCCTGTCTATCGATATTGTGAATGCAGGAAATGGATTTCTCCTTACCTATATTGCGATTTGTCCGCAATGAATGTCTGCAGACTATTAAAGCTCATTTTTAGAACGAACAATTTGGCATTACAGCGAAGAATAAAAAAAATCATTCTTTTATTGAATATGAACAAGATATATATATATATATAACGAATATATTCTAGTTCAGATAAAATGTCGGATTCCCAGAGTTAAAATAACTTCGTGTGCAAAGAGTTAATTTTTGCATTATTTTATATAATGTAATAAAAACGTAACATACGAAGTTACATTAAAACTGATTACTTGCAGGACCAGAGGGACTGGCGAAGAAGAATCAGAACAGAATAACAAGTTCCGGCTATGTACAATTAATCGAGAGCACTGAATAAAACAGAATCCTCAAAATGTTCCAGTGGTCATCAGGTATTTTTGTTACTCTCTTTTAAAAATGTGAACGAACCCATACTCGATCGAAGTAGCATTATTAACGTAGACTATTAAGAACCTTACGGATCTCTATTGTATTACTGAGAAAAATTTAATACGGTCTGAAGAGCAACTCTTAACTGTCCCAGAATACGGTGTTGTATCGAGGGAAACGTCGCTTTGTTTATCCATCTTACCCTTCATAAAGCGGCTGTTCCACGTGCAACGTCAGAAAGCCATAATCAAGTAGAGAAGTGTCGCGGTGGCGAAGAAAAATGACCGAAGGCCATAGTCTGGGTAGCGTGACGCTCGGGTCGAGTTATCTGGCGTCCGAAGGAAGGGGCTAAGGGACGAAATATGGGTCTCGCGGCCATGGGGGTAGAAATATGGTGGCGAGTGGCGGCGGGACGGCAGCACAACGGCGTCGGGACGACGTGCAACGCCGGTGCATAAATCCCGGAGTCCTGTGGGGCTGGTAGTGTCGAGAAAGAGAGAGAGAGAGAAAGAGAATGAGTAAAGGGAGTAAAGAGGGTGGGTATAACTCCGGCAAGACACCTCGGGAACGGCATTAAAGGGAGTTCCACGAGCCCTGCACGGATACTTTGGTATTTAAATGCTAGGACGACGTCCCTTTGCCGGCGTAAATGAAGTCGAAAGAGAAAGAGAGAGAGAAAGAGAGAGAGAGAGAGAGAGAGAGAAAGAGAGATAGAGAAGGAGAGAGATAGGCTCGATGGGGAAGGTGGGTGGCAGGGAAAGGTAAAGGGGTAGGGGCGAGGACAAAGGGGTAGCTAGGTGTAGCCGGCCGATGGAAGAGGGTCGGATTCGAGGAAGAAGAGGAGCTCTCGGTGCCGGCAGTGGTGATTTAGGCGAAACAACGGAACTCGTGGAGACAATGGCTGCGAAGAGACGAGGGGTACCTTTCCAGCCGGTTGCCCCCTCACCCCCTCTCCGAGCCCCTATAACCCCCACAGTCCCAAAGCTTGTCACTGTACGAGGAGTACCCCGGCCGCTTAACTCCAAGACGAATGGCAGTAGAAACAGGCTTCTGCACGCCACACACGAGCCCAGCCGAGCCTTTCTCGCCCGCCTTATTTGCAAACCGATTTCACCAGCGACACAGACGACCACCGCCGTATCGTCGAGCATAGATCAACGGTCCCGTCGACGATCCAAGGGCCAGTCTCAATGCCTGACGCGTCGTCTTCCTGAGAAGTTTTTCTGGGTCACAGACAAAGCCGGCCTATTCCCGTTTAGAACTGCATAGAGCTGCACGGGCTTTCAACCCTCCGCACGAGAGGGGTCGAAGACTGCTACTGGGAGAACTGGACAAACTGCATTGTCGCGAAAATCTGATTTGCTGGACAGAGGGTTGGATTCGTTAACCTGTCGACTGATTTTATCTGTACACCCTTGTTCTTCGGTAGATCTTGACACTTGCGTATTTGAAAATTTTGCATCAAGCTCTCTCGGTCTTCTAGCTTCTTTCATAGGTTAAAGGGGTGACTTCGCTCGTTAACCCCCCAAGCTGATTTTAGCTTTACATCCTTATCGTTCTCAAACACATCCGAGAAATTTGAAAAGGTTTGGGAATTGCGCATGCAGATCTCTCGGATTCAGTTTCTTTTGCGAGTCCATTCTATTGTGATACGATGTTGAAAATGAACGAACCAACGGTTATCGAAGACACAGCGCAACAAATGGACTATCAGAATTTCGAGGTAATTCCGGATATATGGTCGCGGTTGATCCTTGGCGAGCATGTGTTTCGATGGCGTCGAGGATTGCGAGCGATCAGTTTAGCACACGGGCTGCATTTGTAAAAGACAATCGCAAGGTGAAAACTATGCGAGGAACCAGGGGCACGCTGTCGAATGGCAGTGTTATCGACGTGTCCGTGGGATCGGGACGAACGTTTCGACGACAAAATGCGAACAGTTGGCCCGGCAATGCGGTCTGGTACACCAGCATCGCGATGAATCGAGTTACGCGTGGGAGGGCCTCTCGCAGAGGAGCGGCCCGGCAATAGCCGCAGATTGAAAGCAAACAGGTATCGGGAGCGGGGCTCGATGTTTACGGAGGCTCTCGTTGCATATGCAAGCCCCGACGATTTTTCTTTTTTTGTCATCGAACACGCTGCTCTCGCCGGGGGAGCTCGATTTTTCCAGCCCGGCCCCATCCGACGTTCGATTTGTCCAATCATGATTTCGACGAGAACAAGTCTTGGACAAATCGCCGTCATAAGTATTCATCCATGTGCGCGCGCCAATCGAGCACACGTATGTAAATAATCGCGCCGAACGGTTGATCATTCCGACGAATGTACGAGCCTCGACATATGTAGTATCGCTTACTTTTGGACGTCGAACAGGGGGGCCCTTTTTCATCAAAATTCAATTTTTTGACTTGGCAATAACAACAGGCTTGAATTCATTCAGATTTCGTAGAATAGGCACACTAAAAAAATTTCTACAAGTTCCTGCCACTACCGGTCGAAACGATCAAAATATTTGATCGTGGAATTATTGAAATTATAAAGATGTTCTCGCGGGAAATGATTAAATAAATAGATTTGGTAGAGCGTGCAGTTCGAGGGGCCGAGGAACGGTCGAAAAGTATCGTTCGTGATCCAAATTACCGTGAACTCGAAGATTGAGATCTCCCCTTTGCAACGAGCTCGTAAAAGTTGAAACAGGAAGCTGTCCTTTACGAGTGTGATTTTTTTATTGGCGCTGGAGCCGCAGTTTGGCCGAGTACGCTCGATCCCGGGCCGATAACGTCGTTCGAACTAGAAATATTCTGGGGCTGTCTCGCGGCGATCTCTATTTCCGAGCGCGGTCGCGATGAATATTAAAAGCCAGGCCCGCAGCCGTCACTTTTAAACGAGGGATTTCATTTGGCAGTATTTTGCGGGGGCGACTATTCGTCTTTCTATCCGGCCGGTCGCTGGCCAAACGAGGGCCAAACGAGAGACGCGGCGGGGCTTTTAATAGCCGTTGATCGAGCCGCGACGCTCGCGCGAATTTCTCGCCTATTACACGCGAACACGCGGACAGCCGCTTCAATTTCTCGGTGAATAAATCATTAAAAACGCCGCTGGATTAAATTTAACCCGGCAAATTTGACCCGAGTATAACCTGCCGCGGCAATGAGTCACGGGCCGGCTTATCGATTGCTCGAATTACGCACCCCCGCGCGTCGACAATTCACCAGCTAACCCCCGCAAAATTTTATCCCCGCTACCCCTCGAGCCCTCGAGCCCCTGCGACCGCCCTTCAACGGCAGATTTGCTTAATTTGACGAGTACTTTTAAGTGAACGTCTAATCGCCGGTGTAATTGCGCGATCGACCGGTGACCATTCGATCGGTTGCGGGACTGCACACGGTTCCCCGTCCGATTTTATTAGTAAGTGACTGTGCTTATAGTCGATCAGTGTCTACTTGACACGATCAAGATATAAAGCTATTAATTCTAGTAAGAATAGAAGAGTTAAACAATTTGTTCCGGTATAAAAAGTAATTTAATGAGAAATCGAATTGAACCACTGTTTAGAATACACTTTAAGTTACTTGATCATTTTTTTATATTTTTTCGATCCAAAATGCTAACTACTTCATCGAATGTTTGCAACATTTTTCGTAGTAAACAGCAAATTGAAAATCGAGCCTGTTGCAGTGACTCGGTACATTAAAATTAAGCGATCCACCTTTCAAGTTTATCTACCCCATCGCGAAAGGAAATCGGTTTTCTCCAGCAGGCAATCTTCGGCCCAATTTCCAATCGGCTGAAGAATTCGGCAAAAATGCGAAGCCCGTGGCTCGCTCGTTCGAGCCGAAAACCCCGATAATACACAACGAACGACTATCGAAATAGTTGGTCTTATTAGGCAGAGATTTTTCGGTTCGTTTCCCTCTAACGACAGTTCCGCTTGTCTCGCAGAAATTCGCTCGGCGACTACCCCCGCCAGTGGCTTCTTCATTCCTTAGGTCCCCGTATCCATCGGCGACGCGAAAGAGTCGTCGAGATACCGGGGAAGAGACTAGGGGACAATCTACTATACTGGGTGTCTCCGCCGAGTCCCTTGAACTAATATTTTCGTTGATTAATATCAAAATTATTGAAGATCATCTCGTGCAACATTGTTGAATATCGAAAAATGTTGGTTATCGACCAATTTGAACCTGCTAATTGATCAACGAGTGAAAAGCTTCGAGTACAAAGGGTTAAAATTTTTCGACCAAGAGGTTGATAGTAATCGAAGGGTTAAAATCCACAGCTTCAAGTAATTTTCTTAAAGGAATATATTGCAAAAGTGAAAAAATCGGAGTTTAAAAGAAAGTTCTAGTCCAGATTCTCGATGTTTCGTCTTGGACAACACCCTGTATGCACGAGGAGTATCAGAGGGTGGCTAGACGGTTAGATAAAGGCGATGCATGTGCATCCCCAGCGCACAGCCTATGTGCGGCTGCAAACGATGCACGTGACACGAGGCTTAGGTGGCCCTGGTGCACCGGGGGTATGCATATTCGAAGCAGGAAGCCCGGGGCGTGCTTAATTTATCGGCGCGGTGTCGTCTCAGCTTTTTTTGTGCCCGATGCTGTCCCGCACCCCCGCCTCATCCAACCGCCGCTGCAATTTTTAAAGAGCTTCCCGCATTCTGACACGGGCTGAGTGCGAATCGGAGAACTAATTCGCCCCCGTGTCCCAACCCCTACCAGCCCCGCAGGATGCAACCGTTCGCCTAGCTAGCTGCTGCTGCTGCTGCTGCTGCTGCTGCTGCTACCAGTGGTGGAACATTCCCCGATCCCGCCGCTGCAAGAGGTGATTCATCCCCGGGGATTCATTTCGCGTCCCGATTCCGTGGAACCGGGGCTAATCACGAGGATTGGAATTAGACGCGCGGGGTTTAGGGAAATAACAATCACGCCGAGGATTAATTATGCATCGTGACGAGCAACTGTCACAGTCTTTGTAGATTGAAATTTAGAGACGACGTGGCCCGCGCGAACGCCCGACGAACGGACGGAACGTTAGCAGTTACAAATGGGGCACCTGGTGACTTGTCCAATAAAGATACTGTCTCTCTCTCTCTCTCACACACACTCACTCTCTCGTTCGTTATAATAAATCACTTGACGCTACCCGGCACTTCCTCGAGTTTTGTTGCCGACAGAAATACCAGAGACGGGCCGCAGCGGGCCATTCCCGTGATCAATACGCCAAGGCCCTTCGTCCACGGAGCGTCGCGTCATATACGCGACAATGTATCGATTGTACGATTGTACGATTGTACGATTGTACGATTGCTGTGCGTTTCCTGAATAAAACAAGTACGTGTACGCGTCTCTGACGAAACTGTTACGGATAGAGAAAATCTTCCGTTCGTTTCCTCACAGGAATCTCTTCCAGATCGTCTCTGGAGGGAAGCGTCATTAGGACTGAGCTCTGGCTCTGATTCGATCGACTGGATCATAAATTCGCAAAAACATTTAGTGTTTGTCGTTTCACTTCGAATAAAATCACGACAAAATAGTGTTATTTCGTTCCTCAAGTGACCAACAAGGTGAACAGAATTTGCAAAAGGGTGAATTTCTGCGCAAGAGGGTTAAATTCGGGATGTGAAAGCTGTATAAACGGGCCGACTGTGCAGTCGGTGAAAATTCGTTTTGGGGTGAATCGACGAAAAATATGACGCGGTGACGAAGATAACGCTCGATTGCCGTGAACCGGTGGAGGAAAGCAGGTGGGCGGGGGGCGGGGTGGGTCTTTATTAAATTCGACGGCGTGCGTGCTCGGAATTAAGGTCACCGGATTCGCCGATGAATTCGGCGTCAGCCAGCGGTGATGTTCATTCGAGTTCTCCCTGCGGACCACCCTCGGTTGTGCATTCGATTCGTGAAACGGCAACGGACTACAGCATGTCGAACCCGGCCAACTTCTCCCCACCGACTTCGGTATCAGTTTCTGACAGTGGACAAAGCAACGGGATTCGATGTCTGCCGCAACGAGCCTCGCCACCGGCCGTAAACGTCGAGCCCCTAAACGCTTCGCTCGCTCAATAAGCGGCTAAACAGTCGTAACGATGCTTGACCGGCGGTCACGAGCACGAGCACGAGCGCGAGAGCGAGAGCGCGAGCATGCCTCGCGTGAGCCACGATAACTTCGAAATAGTCAATTATACGGGACAGTCGGATCTACGTGAATTACGGGATACCCACGTGAGTTCTATTCTTTCCTTCGGTGAAATTATTATATATTAAGTTATATCGGTGAAATAAAAGAAAATAAAAAAAGTATCACGGTGGTTCGATAAAAGAAACATAAATCTTTAATTTAATTAGAAAAAAATTTTATAATCGGCTGTAAGATATCGAGAATTCTAAATTCCCTTAATCTGTAACGAATTTTTGTCATCGATCTAACGATGAATACATCGATGCTCTTAAATAAAGAATTAAAAGTGTAAGAGAGAAAATAAAAGGAACGGTATTTATGTTTCCAAATTATCGTGCAGGAGAGCGAAAATGATAGCGTGAATGTGCCGCGAGAATTATGGGCGTGGACTACTGTGATTTCTCTCCATTTATCACACGCACGGAGAAACACGAGCCAGCAACGCAATTGTTTGGCAAGTTTGACTAACATGTTTAACCTGTTCGTCCATCTAAGAGACTTTTCACGAGAACTTTAATAAATATCAATGATTCGTTTACATCGGAATTGTTCAATGGAAAATAAAAGGGTACAGCGTTAAAGCTCGCAGACTTTCGTGTAGAATAATTAGAATAATAACACGGTAAATGGGCGAGATTCGGGCGTGTTTTAACAGCCTCGTTAATTTAACCCTTTATGCCCTGAGGAACTTTAAAGCGCCATGTTTATTTAAACGCTTCTGTGAGCCAGATTGTACCTAGTTTCCCTCAAAATTCCATTTTAAAACGCTGCTTTCGCATTCAAACATTCACATTTCAATGCCTGTGAAAATCATTAAAATGTAGAACGTTCGTTAACATTCCAATTTGCTTCGAACGTTGTTTTGTGTGATTTTAAATTAGTCATGTTTGGATAAGAGATGAACTACCTTGCAACGAATAAATTTTAAAGGCTTCGCGTTTGATGGTTGTTAAAAAATATTAATTTCAGAATAGGAATATAAATATTATTAAAATAGATACGTTAAAATGGAAATGTAAGTACGATTGAAACGATACCCTTAAGATATACAAGTGGATATTTCAATTAAGATTTGCAGAGCAACACAAAGCCGGAGTCTAGCTCATACGATTCTAAAGGGCAGGATTTCCCCTTTGTGAGCGATCTAGATAAGGAATCCAACAATATACGGAATGAAATCGAAAAAGAACAGCTTCTTTACAGAGCTTTCGTCCTTCTCTAAAAATAACACGAACGCACCAAAAACTTCACCAATATTGAACACCAAATGAATATGGCTTCCTCGTGAGACTACACGGCCCGTAATACTCCAACTAACAGTGTGAAATACTTTCGCGCGCACGCACGCACACACACACACATACTCCGCCTTTCTCTCCCCATTCGTTTACCATAGCCTTTCTCCATTTTCCATCTCTGTAGAACACCGAGTGCCTGGCACAATTGATTTTCCACGGAAAAAAAGGGAGAAAAACCGTGGAGGTAAAACGAGATGTGGTCGATTCTCGATTGGTCGATAACGATGTCATTAAAACTAGGACTCGACCGATTGTCTGATTCACCGAGGAAATTATTCCCACGGGAAAATTCTGAAACTTAAAACGACAATGTCCGTAATATAAACGATTCCTTCTTCTTTTTTCTCTGATACTTTCAGCAATAATGAGATTTTAAGTCAAAGTAGAAAGAGAATTATTGGTAACAGGTCAAACCATTAATGTTCGTTTAGTTTCCGCGATTCCTTGAACAACATTTTCGTCCTCGGATAAACGATTATCTTGAAAAATATTGAGTTTTTCCAATGCAGTGTTCAAACATACTTCGGTATTCGTTATCTGTGATTATTAAAAGTGAAATTATTAAAAGAATTAGAAGATCGCGTTTCAGCATGCGGTCTTTGCAATCAACATGAAAAATGTTTGTGATGGAACTTCGCTTCAGAAAACTAGCTAATGTTAAAACTGTTGAAAACCGCAATTACTTCTCCACGAAATAACCGATGGAGCAATAGATAGGGATCGGTTATCATGATCCGGCAAACATTAGGTCAGCGATATTTCGTCCGTGCGAAAAAACAAAATCGGAAAGCATCGTCGACGGCGGCTTTATTGCCGCGACGAAAATAAATTAGCCGGTTCAGAATGCCAGTGTCGCATGCGCTAATGTGAATTTGTGGCATTACGAGCATGAAACATAGCTGCGCCGTGCCTGATTCCGGCAGGTTCGCATGCAGAACTACGCCGGGCTGCCAGTAGGGACACGCGGGTTTAACGAGAATCGCATCGGGTGCATCAGACGCGGCATGGTGGCGTAAACACATTGCCCCTATCGATCGAATTTCCCCCCAGAGAGCAGAGAGCGTTGTGAGAAATTACAGGTGATTGCATTCCTACCCTCAATAACGCAGTCTGCTCGTTGTCCGAGCGAAAAATCGTATGGCCTATCACAGGGGGGAGGGGCGGGGGAGACGTTGCATTCGTAATGCTCGATTCGCCAGCGGCCGAAAACTTTTCTTCGTTCCTCGTTTAAAAGCTTCGCGTTTCTCCGCGATCGTTGCTAGAAACTGGGGACGCTGAATTTGTTGCATCTCTGCAACATTCTTCAGTTCCGGAAAACTCTAGCAGAAAATTCCCACGTGTGCACTGACAATGAATTTAACTCGTCCGGAATCCAATAAAACAGACAACAATTTTCGAGCGCTTTTTACTCTTATCCTGTAGCTTTTACTAGAGAAAAGAAACAATATATCGTTGCGCGCGATAAATCTTTATTTTTAAGTAAAAATTTCAACTATAGTTAGTAAATTCGTTTGTAAGCACGTCAAGAGTGATTGTGAAAGTGAATTAACTTTCGCGAATATATGATACATGATAATTTCGTATGATTATATAATTATTAATAAAATCGTAATTCTTTTCGTTGGGAATTCCGATTCGCGCCAAGTTGCATAATCAGTGGCGCAAGTTCGTCTAGCCGCGCGAATTCGTGGCGAACAATTCGCGGAAAGCGGGGCCGGGTATCAATTAAGGGTGGGATTTGTTCGGTAGAAACGAGGCAATTTGCAAAGTGTGTTGAAGCACGATCGGCGGGCCGGGAGGACGAACAAGGAAATCAAGGGAACGAGCCCTCGCCGGAGACCCTCGACGAACGACAGCCTTGACACCGTGGCGACGAGCGAGGGGTCCGACGACGGACTTCCGTATTTTCGCCAGAAATCTTACAAGCCTGCAGGGAAACGTTCTTGTTACTGTAGCACGCCGGCCGACAATAAGCAATTACGTAACGCCCGTCGACAGAGCACATTATTCATTCCCTCCAAGCTCTCGAATTCCTCGCTCTTCGTTCCCCGTAATTTATGGCGACAAGTATTCCGAAGTGGCGTACACCTCTTTTTCCACCTCTCTTTCTTTCTCTCTTCCCAGCGGAGAAAAGAAAAATTTAAATTAGATTTACCGGTCGACGCTCGGAGTCACGCTCTTACTTATCCTTCCTCGGGAATAGAACGCTTCGAACCCCTGACGCAACATTTTCATCGGTGGAGATCTTTTGATTGTTTCCAATTGCCGCGGAGGATTCTTGCCGAGTGGTTTACAAATATTTTCTTTCTATGTAAAGGATCAAGAATATGCAAGAATTTCGCTTGCGAAGGTTAACAAAACGTTGTAACACATAATTTCTGGGATACCTAACGGGTTAAAGAGTCCAATGTATTCTGATAATTTGTAGAGAGGGTTGAAAAGAGTTGGTAGCGGAAAGATGAACAAATCTGTGCAGCTGCCTGTGGAAACGGGAATTTTCACGAACATCTAACCAAGTATTACTGAAGCATTCCATCGAGACCCGTCGGAATCCATCGAAGACTCGATTCTGCCGGGTGGTCGACCGTCAACCGGATTCTTATCGCATTTGCAACTGTTTCAACCTGTTGCGAGCGTAGGATGGCGTCGGGTCGGCTGAAAATTTCATCGAAACGTAACCGATGTCCCTCGAGGGGGCGTGAGAGGAGAGAGAGAGAGAGAGAGAGAGAGAGAGAGAGAGAGAGAGAAAGGAAAAGAGTGGAGATAGGTGGGACTTGAATTCCGAAGTTCCGAAGCTTTTGTCCAACCCGGGCCGACGATAAACCGTTACAACTGCCTTGGGTTATGGCCGTGTCTGTTCCTCGTGTGTATGGAAAAGCGCATGAATATGCACGTAACAGGCCACCGTATACGGATACACGGCTGACTGGCCGTTATTGGAAAACAGTTGGTACAAGCGATGGAGTAGCAAACGAAATATATCGACGTTGCGGCCGCCGCGATCTCGTTGGCCCCGATCTGTCACACAAATCACCCACCCCCCTCGACCACCATTCACACCACCCACTTTAGACGCGCCGTGTAATCTCAACCTTTGCCCCTTGTAAATATCCGTTTCCCGCCGATATTTACTAACAAACGGCACGTCAAACGATCTGTGTTGACCGGCCACTGGCGATCCTGTTTGGCTCCGAACGTCACCGACAATGTTCTATGAAAATTATTCGACCTGCCTCCCTGCTCGGTCCCGCAATATTAGCGTACTCCAACAACATTTGGACTTCCGTTTCTCCCAGGCTTTGGAATCGGCCACGAAACGCGCACAGGCACCAAGCAATAATTCCTTATGAAAATATAAGAAATAACGTTTTTTTAGAGGAGCCACCAACTAATTTGTCCACCTAATATAAATCTTGTTCCGCGGATTAACGTATCGAAAACATTGATACAGCAGCCGAAATACTTTATCCAAATTTTCCGGCCACAAAACACATAAATTTAGCAGAGTAATCGATGCAACGCAAGAGAGAACTGTGGTTACAAAATCGGGATTTCGTAAGCGGAATTAGCCGAGCAGAAATCGTTGATCGCGAATCACCGTTTCGCACACAAACGCGGCGCACAATAACGACACGCGTCGCAGCCGCGAAGCACGAGACGTCCAACGATTTAATGACGTTAACTCGGTCGTTGTTGGTATGAAAATCGGCCGGTAATAAAGTCTTGATAATATTTATGCGTGAAATTAACGCGAGCCGCGGGACCAGTACGCGCAGTAACTAAACGCTTGATTTTATTAAGCGCTTGTATACCTCTGTAATTTTCGCGTTCCGTCCGGTAATGTCGCCAAATACTAACTCTCCCGGCCAACGGATTACAATAATAATCCGCCGGCTGTAACGATCCTGCATGGAAATCGCTGATTTCCGTAATTATTTTCACGATCGTTCATTTATTTGTCGACAATGTTCGGCCATCTCGCTAGTGTTACGCGATCCTTTCGAAAGCTTTCGATACGATAATCAAACTTGACGAACTGTCATCTAGATTTCACCGAGAGATTTGATTAGCTCGATAATCAAGCTTGATCAACTACAATCAAGATTTCACCGAGAGATTTCAACGCGATAATCAAGCCTGACCAATATAATCTATATTTCACGTTCAACGACTCCTCTCGTTTATTCGCATTAGAGATTCTCGAACTGCAGCATAATAACATCTGTACTCGAATAAATTATGCTTTATTCCGTTTATCGAGGCGTTCGTTAAAACAGGACCTTCGTTAAATTGATACATTCGTTGTTAATTATTATTAACATACGCGGCTAAAAGTTCGAAATTATTCATCTGGTTTTATTAAAATTACGGGAGACAAACTTCGGTCGTATTTTAATGCGAAACTGAGTTGTTGCCGATTCCAGATGCAATGTGCGACGTGCTCGTTAAACAAACAAATTGGAAGGAGGTGCGCGTAAACAAAATTCCATTTCGTTTTCAATCCTGACTTTTAAAGTTTGCTTAAAATCACTTTTAAAGAACTGCAATAAATTTGGCAATAAACATGGTCTTGAGTTCGTAAAAAAATTTTATAGAAAAAAGCATTTTAAATATGCCCGAATTTTCCAACCTTTCTTTCCCTGAAAACCTTGTTCGAACTATTACGAACATTTTTTTAGAAGAATTAGCCAAATCGGTCCAGCTGTTCTCAAGTGATGCGCTTACCAACTAAAACAACATTTAACTTTTATTTATATAGATGGATTAACGAATCAACTAAGAATTCGACTGAAGCAAAGAACAGTCTGAAAATGACCTTCCCGGCCATAAGTTGTCAGATCAGGAAACGACGTATTTCCGTCGACGTCTGCGCTGCTAAAGCGTATTAATCGCGTATTATCGGCGTCGATAAAAAACGCTTTATCAAAGACCGCCTCGCTTATAGGATAATCCGATGTAAATTCGCAGCATAATGTCAGGTAGTATCGCAGTGTGCGGCGTTCGCGAGAAGGGGGGAGACTGGTCCTGGCAGCGTCGAAGCTTGATACAGTTTCCAATTTCATCGACCCAGGCGACGCTATCATAGAGGAGGACGATATTCTTGAGCGGTTTGTAATACGAAACAAATTGATGGCCACTTCCATAGGCAGGCTCTCGAATATGTGTTTCACGTAGAGAAAGCTGTGCGATTTTTATCGCCGGGGCGTATTAGGAGCCTATACCCCTCTTGTCCTCGAGCGTTCTCAGTCGCGTTCGATCCTCCAGACTCATAAAAGCAATAACTCGCAATTTACGGGGTCAACAGTTTGGCCGCGCATAAGGTGAACCGGAGCCAAGCTGGCACGAGCCGTGCACGCCTACGTTTTTCAATTTCAACAGTCGAAAACACCGTCTGCCGAACGACCTATTGAAACTCTCTCGTAAAAGTCCGTCTCTCCTTCGTTTCCACACGCGCTCCGCCATCCCCTAAACGATTTTTTCCCTCGCGAATGCTATCGGCCCGGCGCGCCACCAGCGAGAAACAATCATAACTAGACTGCGGATTATACGAGCCGTTTAATGCGGAATCGGTCCAATTTTTTCTCGGTTTGCCTTAACACATATCGAGAATATATGTATAACCAACATTACGTGGGCAGCGCAGAATTTTTCAACTTCCGAAGGCTCTAATTAAAGCTAGAACCTTGCACTTTACGATATTAGGTTCTGAGGAAAATTCTAGAGCATGTCGAAAAATTTGTAAATATTGATCGATAGCTCGCAGGGTCATTTGAAGATTTTAACGGGATAACTTTGAGATGATTTCAAAATGTGTTCCCGCAAGAATTTTTGAGCGTGCAAAGGCTCAAATTGAAGCTGAAAATTTGCTCTTTGTCGAAGCTGAAAATCGAAGGATAAACACGAAAAATCCGTCCAGTCCCATCGTAAACCAATCAGAGGCAGCAATAGTCGATAAGAGACGTCGTAAAGAGGGGAATGTTACAGTTTTCGTTCCTCGTTTTCCGCTGAACGGATCGTTTGTACTCCGATCAAGAGAAATCGCCGAGAATCGACCGGTAATACGAGCAGAATGGCAGAACAAGAAACTCGCGATGGATGGATGGACAGGGGGAGGGGGGCAGGGGGGGTAGTTGACTCGGATCGAAGTCACCCCATACAAAGAACGATGATGAATCGCGGCTTGATGACGATAAGAAATCCAGATAAAAGCCGGGGGGCTCTTTGATAGGAAGTCGGTGATACGGCACCGATGAAAGAATCCATCGACTGGGATTGGGGGAGACAAGAAAAACAAGGTGACCGAGTTGATTGAGTCTTCGTGGAATGTTGTCGGGGTGTGTTCTCGTAAGACATGCCGATTTCAAAGCCCGGAAAAACGATTTCTACCCTTGCCGAGGAGCCGTGGATAACAAATGATAGGAGTACCTCTCCGACTGATCTCCTCTCTCTCTCTCTCTCTTTCGTTCGCGGACAAGTTAGCCTCAGAATTTATACTTTCTTTCTATAGATTGATTGCCACTACGTAGATTTTGGGCAAGTCAATCTTGTTGCGAACAACAATGAGTCTATTTTAAAAAAGTTACTTGAAACCTAACAGACACCTCCACCTAGACAGCATCCGATGATTCCACCGTTGAACCCTCTCGCGAAAAATTCAACAAGGCCGTGGTTGTCGCGGCGCGGCATGTTCTTAACAAATTCGTTTATCCGAGCCATTCCGGACGAGCATCGTGCTCATCTCGGCGTCGGCGCGCGGCATAAAGAGAGAATCGTTTCCATTTAAGCGAAGCTTTTCAATTATAAAGTGTTCCCCTTCCGGGCGGTGGAGCACGAGGCACGCTTCAATTCCCTCGTCTCCTTCGTTTTTCAGACAGCCATCAGCGGCAGTAGCAAAAGCAGCAGAAGCAGCAACTCGGTTTCCCGTCGGACTGTCACTCTTTCTTCTCGCCTGTGCGGGCTGTCCTGTTCGCTCCTGGAGTTCCGGGGCTGCATTCCGCGGCTCGCCGGAGTCACCGCAACGTTCTCGCTTCCGGTTACGCGACGTCTCACAGAGGAACCGACATTTCGCTCTGGCTCTTCTTGAAAAATCGACCAGAAGCGATCCCCGACGCTCTTTTCTTCCGCTTCCTTCGTCCCCTCGCCTCGTCCCAAACCCCCTTTTGTTCCTCGTTCACCCCGTTCGCGCCCCGTTCCCGTCCCCCCTTCGACTGCCCGTTCATACCCCCGAAGATGTCTCTCCCTCGTTACCGTGAATGTCGCAACGAGTTCAAGCGGAATTTCAAGGAGGGCCGCAAACGACGTCACTTCCACCCGAGATACGCTCGACGATATCGGACACAGGAGATCGCCGTGATGGATCAAGGAATCGTCTATGGCCTGGAAACGTGCGCCCCGCATCGGCCTCCCATCTCTCGGTACCCTCTATTCCACGTTCCTCCTCGTCCCCCACCCCCTCTTTTTCAGCGAGAGCAGAACGATCCGATTATCGTGAGAAAACACGAGAGCCGCTTTGAAGAAACGCCGACGACTGGGCATTGATATTTTCTCTCCGGCCAGGAAAAGTCCCGAGGAATCGTTTTCCATTATCGAACGGCCGGCAAATGCGATTTCATACGATTCCGCAGCGCGGCGGCGGGTGTTTCGCTCCTGACTGCAACTCCCGTCTACAGCAGCGGCGTCGTCCTATTCAGCTTCCAAAACTCGTGGAAGACCTATCGGATGCTGAAGAGGCCGGGCCAGGAATCCCGTGGCGTGGCCGATCAATGCCACGACAGTCTTCCACCGTTCTCCTTCCTCTCTCCGTCTCTCTCTCTATCGCTCCCGCTCCCCTATCTTTCCCTATCTTCCCCGCTCTCCCTCGTTTGGCCCCCCTACCTACCCAACCTCCATCATCCCCATCGTCATCTTCGCCCACCCTCTCGATGTCGCAAAAGTTCTCTCTCTCTCTCTCTCTCTCTCTCTCTCTCTCTCTCTCTCTCTCCTAGATAGCTAGCTAGCTCGCTCGTTCTCTCACGGGCTCTCTACTTCCGTATTCCCCAACCTCCATCAGTTCATGTGGCGGCCCTCCACCACCCAGGAGGCCAGCTTTCTTCTTTTTTACCGCAGAGAATAGAAGATCCTCACACTCCGGCCGGCACACATCGCACACGACGCGACCATTCACCGATCCGACCCCGTGAATTATTGAAACTGGATCACCGATGCAACCCGACCGCTATGCACGCGACCGAGTCGCCGGCTAACCGCGCTCGGACACACGCGCAATCGCAGCTGTCTCTTACTCGATCACGAAGATGATGATCCATAGGGTTTTGGAGTTAACGCGGATAGATTGAAGCAGTGGCGCGGGAGATTCGAGTGCCGTGAGTGATTGATGCGTTTGCGTGGAAAAGTGTACATTGCATTCAGTTATATTCATTGGGTTCAATGTACGTTGGTCATCTAATTCTTACAACTTTTCAAGAAGGCTCGAGTCTCTTGGCCCAACTTCAAACACGCTATATTCTCTGGAGCGGTGTCGAAATATTATGTAGAGAGAATTACCGCAATTCAGCTTGAAGAAGAAGCACATCTCCGACGACTCGACAAGTTCAGAGCCGTATCCTCAAGTACGAGGAGGTATCCGAAAGTCCACAGTCAACGAAAACGTTCCAAAGACGCTGTCAAAAAGTCGTCCAAACTGTTGGACACTTTCGAACGACATTTGACCAGGATTCGTCGATCGCGGCAGTTGCTGTGCCACTAAGGGTAGCCAGAACTTTGCTCTGGACCCGACACAATTTCCACGTGGGTCGTCCTGCATGGCCGTGAATCCCGGGGATTAAACGATCCCGTGTTTAACGTCGAAGGGCGTCGAGGAGCGATTCGAATTGACACTCGTCAGGCGTCCGCCGAGACAGAGCGGGGCGGGGCAATGTTCGGCAGAGGCAAAGCGAAGCGAGGGACTATTTATCATGCGTATCGTTTCCCCGTTGGCTATGGAACCACGATATCCCAGGAGAGATTTCGTCGCCGGAACTATCGAGTGTTCTCGCAGCACAGCCGCCTCCGTCGATCGAGAAACAGCGGGAACGATCGAGCGAAATTGATTGAACGGGGGCAGCCCTCTCTGCCTGCAGCGTCGTCTTTGATCGGGATAAAGCCTGGTGTGCCCGTGCGCCGGATATGCAAAGGCGCGGGGGTGGTGTGGACGGCTGCAAGACGATGGAAGGGCGGATCGGTTTTGTCTGTTCATTTGCCGGCTAACGAAGTTACACCCGGACCGGCTAACCTAATCATTCGACCACACCAGTCGCGCGCGTCTACCGTGCCCATCTATCCGTCTATTTACCGTGCCAAACGCCTTTGCCGGTCGACGTTTCGATCCTGCTTCCTCGGCCGCGGATGTTTATCGACGAATTAGAAACCCCTCGTAGCTCTTTGACGTTTCCATCGATTCTGCGTCGCTTCGTGTCTTCTCGATCGTTGTAGGCCACGGTTCCTCAATCTTCTTTGACCGACGCATCTCCTTTAAAACCTCTGCTCAACAGCCCTGTCCTGCATCAGACACCAACCTCTGTGTAATCTTAATCCTTGCAACTAGACACGTGCGTTCCGGACTTTGAGAGCAAGCAGGGAAGCGAAACTTTGAAGTATTTTAAACGTAACTTTATTCAAACCCGTAGGAATCTCGATTGGCTGTTGTAGAGGAACTCCGAAGAATCCAAGATTTTTTTATCCTGCAAATTCTAATGAAGTTCCAATCAAGTAGCAATTTAAAAATTGACGAAGAATCGTATCACCCAGAGCCAGTCAAAGGAATTGCTCGCGTCCGTGGACTATGTTGCAGGAAAACGTCAGGCAAACCCACGGAGAGCAAAGGAATCTCTCATTTGGGTAAAATGACGATATCCCGGTCGAACGGGATAGGCCAGCTAGGAGCAAGTGGAACGGGGGCAGTGTATAATCAGACAAGTAGCGCAGAGACTGGGTCTGGTCGGACGTGAAGCGCAGCTGATTCTTGGCAATGGGACCGGAGCATAGTCTGCGGCTTAACAAATGGAACGTGAATAGTCGACTGGTGAATCAAATGGAATAGGTACTTTGGTCAGACAAGACGAGTGGTGGGCATCGCTCTGACCGGAGAACCGAGGCAGTCTTCGGTCAGGCAAATGGAGTGGGACAATTCTTGCTCGGACAAGTGAAACGGGGACAGGCTGAATGGACGTCGCCTTCGGTCAATGAGTGCGGCAATAAGGTGGCTGCCTAGTGGTGTTACAATGCGTTTGGTCCGACAACTGTTCAAATTAACCGTTTCAGTGCTGAACCACGATATATCAACGATCTTGCCGCATCTTGACGCGCAGTTTGCCGGGGCTCGTGTCGTTAGGTTTCTCGCGGTGTCGGTCATGAATACAAAGGACGGTATTACACCCGGATGGAAATGATCTCGAACACGGCCCGCGGTATTAACTTTTTAATGGAAATTTAATTGGGAGGAATAGCGTCGGGCACCGAGCGCGTTCGCGCTCGGTAGGAGCGCAGGCTCGCGCGAGGTGTTCCGCGCCGATATCGAACGTGCAATCTCACGATGATTAATTAGGGCAACATTGTTGCAAATTGCCGGGCAACACGGCGGTTGCCCCGCGAGCACATAATAACGGGGGGAAGAATGCGCGTGTGATTGGGCGTCGCTCGACGCGTCGGTATTGAAATGCAAAAATGAAAAGAAAAGAAATATATAAAAATAAAAAAGAAGAAAGGGGAAAAAAGCTGACGGACTCGGCAAAAATGGAAGAAGCCGGTGACGGCGCGGCGGCGCGGCGGCGCGGGCACGACGGGTCCTTTGACACAGCCTTTCCTCTCTCCTCTCCCTTAATTTGCTCTGAATAGCAGTTGATTGATCAAGATTGAGCAAGACGGAGTAATGCAATTACGTATCCCGGAGATCCTCGACGTGCGCCGATAGAGTTCGCGGGGGACGCAGTTTTCAAACGAGCCCCCAAGTTTCGACGGTCTTTTATGGCGACGCTGATCAAAGGGAATCGACGAATTTCGAGCCCGGTTGGAATAACTTTTCTCTCGCGGAAAAGCCCGGGGAAAAGTAAAGAGAGAAACGCGAGGGAAACGCGACGGATACGAAGGGAAGTAGAAGAGGATGGCCGGAGAAGGTAAGTGTATCAAGATAGCTGAATAGGATGGTAACAAGATAATGGCGGCTCGTTTCCACAATAATTCGAATAGCGGCCCTTCTTTACATATCGCGGTCTGATTTCCAGGCTAGCTCCTCGAGCCACGCACGCGATGCACGCCTCCGCACAGATTTCTCCGGAGTAATGGGCTTTCTTTTGTAAGTAGCTGGCTTCGCCGAGGGAAACTGGTTCGACCGGAGACTAATCTAAAATAAATATACAACGCAGGCGACGTTCTTTCGCGGCGCACGGCGCGCGGCCGTTCTCCGCCGAGGAGGACCCGCTTAAGGATCAAGGATTACGACCGGAGAAAATCTCTGACGGCGAACGCAATCTCTCCAGGATGCTAACGCCGAACACCCCCGGGGAATTGAATGTCTCAGGCTATGATTGTCCAAACGCAATTCTTGTCTAAACGATACGAAATCAAGAATTGTGTGGGGACATCAGCGCTCGAGGCGCGAGTCGACTGCTCGGGAAAGCTTCTCCCTGGAACGACGAGGTAAATCGAAACGCTGCCGTGAGTGGCTAGCGAACAAGAATTTTCCGGGTTGCAACACGTTCTTCTCCTTTTTCTAACATATTTCTGAAACGTGAAGTAACGTTTGTGTCCCAGGTAAGTCGGGAAGCTTAACGCTCTTAAACTGTAGAGGGGTCATTTTAGCAAACAATTATTACCAAAAAATGCATCAGCCATGAAATACCCACGTTTACAGTTTGAGGGTACTGGAAGAACGTTTGCAGCCTAAGATCGAAAGAAATGAATCCGTGATTAGGTTTAAGAGAAGAACATTGTAATGCGTAGACTGCGGATTTTCATGGAAAATAAAAATTGTCTGCATCGGTTTTGCAAAAAAATGCATAAGATATTTGTTTTAAAGTATACTTGTTGAATATCGTAGTAAACAGAATATCTTGCAACATATTCTGTGCTCAACAAAAAGATTTCTCTGTAACATGTTTATTTATAATATGTTTTATCATAAGAGAATGCTGTACGTCGAACAAGCGTCACCGGTTGACCGAGTATTTAGCGAAATAAAAGAATGTCAGGATTTCGACAACGCCGGGATTTGCCTCTCCGGAGAAACAAACAAACAACGAGCGGCCAGCTCCGTTCCAACTCCCCTAAACCGCAGGATCGGCATCGAGCACACAGCTCGTTATACTTTCGGGCTTGAACTCGGGAACAGCGATCCGAAGCGAAACATTACTACCGATATCGCCAGCCAACCAAGTTTCCGAACACGTTCGAAGGAAAACTACTTTCATCCCGCGAGTGTCTCCCACTCGAGAGAGCCACCCATGCGTAGCGCTAATTGTTATTGTTATCCTTATACCGCTCATAACGCGAAACCTATAAAAACGGACGAAACCAGTAAAAAGATACAGCCGTTCCTGTGTTCTACCCGGTGCTCCATTTGGTGAACGAGAGCCACGGTTACGCACGGTCGAGGAAACAAGTCTAATATCGATGAAACGCAGTGACGAGAGTAGAAAATGTTTCTGGTGCGGGAACAGAGCCGGCGAGACTCCGAACGGGAAACATGAAATCCCATGCGAAAAAGTAAACGAGAACTTTGTAGGATTAGAACTAGACCGTGAATATTTATGTAAATGAATAAAATAAAAATTGTTCCGTGCTGGTAGAAATCTTTACTGATTTGTACAATAAATGATATCGTACATATTGTGCCGTTCTGTATATTTTCCATATTTATTTTAAATATATTTTGTTTGTTACAATTTTGCTTTCGCCTATACCTGTAATTCATTCTCTATCTATTCAGCCTGTCCGATTCCACGTTGTCTACAGTTTACACAGGTGAGATGACAAGAGAGTGTCCCTGACAGCAGTGTCGCCTGGGGTAAATGTCGGCTGAGGAGGTACAGAGGGTTGCTTCAACAGTGGCAAAGAATTGAATCGAGTACCGAATAGCAAAATTTTCAAAATTCAATTAACAACTCAAAATCCACGTTGACGCGTTACGGTATCGTCGAACGGAATCTCTGTCGGAAAACAAACCTCGATATCGGCCAGTGTTGTTCTCTCGGCAAACAAGGAAACCGCATCGCGAACAGAGCCGGATAATTCGATAGAGGATCGGGCTTTTCGCAACGGTATAAACAAGAAATCATTATTCAGCAGGAGGAATCCTGCACACGTATGAATTTGTACCTGGTGAGGTAGTACGTACAGATCGGTAGTTACGGGGGATTGACAAATGGCATCGTCAGCACCTCCGTTTCCACCGGGAACAGAATCAGAACCCATTCTTCGGGCTGGGTCCATTCTCTTTCCCTTTCATGTGCACGCCGGGAGGATGGGCGGGGGTGGTGGAGGGACGCGAGCAAAAAGGACCAGGGGCGGAGGGTGTAATGTTCGAGCTGGTAAAAGCGAACGAAAAAATCCAACCCGGAGATTCAATAGTCTAACCATACGAGCTTTCGGCCATAACAATAGGAGAGAAATTCCGTTGACCCGACCATAATTTTCCGACGGAAAAAGGAACAATACCGGGCGTCGTCTGAGAATCGTTGACCGGTGTTAACCGATTTGCTCGACTCGCCCCAACGATTTTTACGCGGCTGTATCGGATACCGCCATGTCCACGCCTCGAGATCCTACCAACGATGTATCGATCGAAACTGTTCACTTGGTTTCTCTTGTGGTGCGATCGTGTTTTCGATTCTACCGCGATGCTGCGGCAATATTTCTCCGATTCGACAGAATCATAACAGAAATAGAATTGTGTTTGTATATTATCAGTGGACTGTGGATGTTCATGCATTTATCGCTTTTCAGAATTTTCAGAACATGCATATACGAATTGTACAGAAATGTTTTCACCTTCAAAAATATTAAATGGTGAGTGAAGAGTACAGTGTCCGTATCTTCACCCGCAATCCCCAACATATTAATGACATTGTTGATACATCGAATAAATTAATACATGAAATCAAATGTTCCGTGAACAGGTTCACAGCAAGATAGGATTCGCGACGAAACAGTATGCAGTGGTAATAAGCAGAGCTAGAAATTAAAGTTGGCAGAGAACTGTTCCAGCGAAATAACTATTCCAGTGAAATAAATTATTCGGAATCCGGGTAAAAACAGTAGAATTCGCCGATACCGTGCCGATTCGTAGCAGCGAAACGAATTAACCGGCTCAAACGAATTAAGCGAACGATCCCGACAAGGGGCGAGTAGTCTGCTTCGGATATCCTACGTCGCGGGGGGTGGCTGGTGGATACGCGTACTCGCAGTAAATCCATCTTTTCGCGCAGCTCTTTGTATTCGTACGTACGTCCCGGTAATCGTAATAAACAGTAAATCCTGCCCGGGAAATAGGAGCACTGATACGAAAATCCTTCTACACGCTGGATAAAGGACCATCTATTTTTTGAACATCATATTTTATGTACGACGTACTTTCGAAAGCCGGGTAATCTGTCGGGCGAAACGAAGAGGAGGAGAAAAAAGGGGGAGAAAGCAGAAGACGAAGAAGAAGAGGAGGTGAAAGAGGAGACGATACTTCCACGAAAATAAGGCGAGGTAAGACTGGTAAAAGAGCGACTATGTATTATATCTCGGCTGGAGGGTGGATGGTTCCACCGCCGAGGCCTGTGTACACACGTATATCGTAAATGTATGCAGACTTGCCAACAGAGGAGGTTAGGAAGGAGGGAAAGGGTGGGTTTCAGGGTGGCGTACAACAAACCGAGGGCTATGTGTGAACACGCGCGGATAAGTTTACGTGCCGGTAGCTGACACAGATACACCCGGATACATTATGCATCCCGGATTTTATGTGGCATAATGCACTTGTTATCTATGCATATACCCGACAACGCCAGCTAAGTTCCCCCCCCCCCCCCCCCACCCCGACGCGCGACGCTGCGCGCCGGCCAAAACTCGAATAAGAAAGTCACCGCGCTGACAACCGCGTCTTTCCGACAAGCCCGACGCGACGTAATTGTCCTGATCTACTCGTTCATTCGGCTCTATTCGGCAAAGGCTATTTTCCGATGGTCTCGCCGAATTAATTAACGTTCAAATTGTTGCAAAAATTCGAACACGTTCGATCTGAGGTTTCAGAATATAGCAAAGCCAAATATCAATTTTCTGTCTATATCAAGCAATCGTTGAAAACAAAGTTCCAATCCGTTGTAGTAGAAAATAATACGGGAACGGGTTGATCTGTATAAAGGCGAGTCCCACAAGTTTAATGGGAAGCAATGCAAGCCAATCTGTCAGACAGAGTTTCTTTGAGGCGTCTCCGCATCAATTGTCAATTGTGTCAGTTACCAGACACCGGATCGATCGTGGGTTCTGCCGTGAGCAGCGCGCGGGGCTTCAAGTAAGTGCTCGAAACGCGATACCATTGACGATTACAGGAATCGGCGGTGACAATCGACGCCTGGACAGGCGAGAAGTATTGTTACGATGGTGTCGGATAACGCGTCGAATCGGCGTGTCGCAACTAATTGATATCAACGATCGAACGGCTATGACAATAGGAATCGGTTGGCTTTTATTCGACTGCGTTAAACGGCCGGTTAACTGGTCATCGGGAACAGGTTACGATTAATAAGGGTTTTGTAATATGGAAAACCGAACCCCCCCCCCCCCCTCCCCCCCCCCAGGTCCCCTGGTACAATTAACCGAGTTCATTAGCGCCGGTATGCTTCAGTTCCAGGAGGCGTATGTTATTGCTAGTTACGCGGTCCTCTGCGCTGCTGATTAATACAGGTGCACAAAAGCACTCGGCACACGCCGGATTCCTCAGTGTTAAACCGCGTGCGATATTAATCGCGATATACATCGTCCGTGGCCGCACCGAGATCCGCTTTCAGACAGAAACACCGCGCCCGGGTTACGGTGAATACCGTGATATTGTTCGATATTACAACACCTGCAAATTTACTGTTATCAATATCGCTGATCGAGACATTATCTTTGAAGTGTCCGCGAAGACGGAGACATTAAAAGGACCTTTTCAACGCAGATCAAATACCGAAATCTCTAACGAGATTTTAATTTATCCAGCACTGAGACGCAGCTTTGTGTTTGTTAGAAGCACTGCGACATTTATATGTTACTGATTTTAATAGCATACACGTCGACTCAAATATATCGTTCAGTTGAAACTGTTTGATTTAGGGGAATTAAAGTGGAAACCAATAAAGTAATTAAACGTTTCAGTAAGATTCGATGGGCAGTCTCCTGAAGAAAATTAGAAATATAAATAGATCACTGCATGGAAAATGAAAAATATAAGAACTAAAAAAATTTGGCAATTTATAGATTGCAGAGGTCGACCCTCGAATGATGGGACTTTTGGGGCCATTTTGACTCAGAATTATAAGCGATCCATGCAAGTTCTATCTTTTTAGTAACCTACTCGTGCGATATACTGTTTGTATCAGGACGAATCGAATAAGTACGTATAGGAATAATTGAGCCACGGGGACCGCCGCGTGCCTACGTAAACCGAAAGAATTCCTAAGACCCATTAAAAGCCAATTAGGAAGCTAGCTCAGCCGTAAATCTCCGCTCGGGAGCCGCAAACAAGAATGTGCGGTCGAACGGACGGAATCCAAACATTTCATAGAGGAGCCGGTGACATAATCGTGTTCCGGCCGGAGTGGCCGAGAGGTCGGGAATTGGCATTTCCATTTTAACACGTACGTTACCGAGAAAGGAAGGGTGCCACTTCTCCATGGAATTTTAATCAGCGTCAATTACTCGCAGGAGTGGCACGTTCTCCTTACGCCGCACTTTCCTCGCGACGCGGAGACAGAATTGAATTTTCCCGCCGTTTCCGGACATCGCCATCCTCTTCGCCACCGATTTCTTATCGTTGCGACGACCCGCCACCGTGTCTACCTATGCCAACATCCTCGCTGGCTAACGTCGAGACAGTTTAATTGCCGAGAAACATAACGAACTAGACCGCAAAAACCGTCAGCGTCCTTTGCGCCCGCTTCTTTCACGCTGCGGGATCACGTCTAATCACCGAAACCAATTTCGATTTCATTCCAGAGAACAACCCCTTTTCCTGCTCTAATTGCAGCTCATCTGGCTAACTCGGTTCTTTCAACGAAATTTTTATGGTCGAGAGACTAGTGTCCTAACTTCTGAATTAAAAGAAAATGCTGCAACTCGATAACAGCAAATATATCTAGATACAAAGTAACAATAGTTAGAAATTGAAATTGTTGCTATAACGATTTTAATCGCATACAACTAACGCGTTGATGTTTGAACGTTCTTGTAAGCTGTCCACTACATTAAATCGCATAAATTTTCTGACGGTAGATGGAAAGTGTTATAAGAGCTGTTCAAAAATCCATCGAAATTGGAACACGACTATGTAAATGCGACAAATGGTTAAAGCTAAATGGCCAATAATGTTTCACACCTCGTGCTTCGAGCATTTCTTCGGTAACCGTAGCGAAATTGCACGAACGCGAGTGTAATCTACTAATTGAACCGGTCAAATTAGCGAAATTTTAAATTAATCTAATTAGCCGTTCAATTACCGGGCCACGATGCGATTACGGTAATCGAATTACGCTGGCCCGTATAATTAGTGTGCACCAATCGCGTTGCGTGCACCCTGCGACCTGTCGAACGATGAACGCACCCTCTAATCCGCCGCCCTTATCTATCAAACAGGATTCCCCGCGATCCTAATCTATCTAAGAGATAAATAACTACGATAAAACTGTTCCCACTTACCGATTCTCCCCTTCTCTGGCCGATGATTCCGGATCAACCTGGGACCGACGTGCTAACTGACACGGAAGAAATCGCTCCCACTCGTCACCGTCATTTATTACAAATCCCTTCCGTTCAAATTATTCGATTGCTCCACCAGCTCGACGTCAGTCATTATTATTACGAACCATTATCGCGATAGACCGATTGCGAGGCGCCTGGAAACCAGAAGAAAAATTTGTTCTACGTAAAACAAATATTTTCGCACGAACTGCTCCATTAATTTATTCGCACAGAAGTTATTTATTTGCACACAATTTTAAGGACTTCAAACGAGCTACTGAGCTTTTTTACAAATATATATCTCGAAAATATTTAGGAAGCAAGCGTAAATCTTTTAATTATTTAACTATGAAACTTTCACCAACATATTCCAGGTGTGTTCGACATTGATTGGTATCGCTTTAATCATAAAAATGTCGTGGATATGAGGATGAACATGTCGCAAAAAAAACATGATTCGGAACAAGAAATTTTTATCATCGAATTGGCATCGTCTCGCCGATACGCTATCAAAGGAGAGACAGTATCGAGACATTACCAACTAAGCCATTCTATCGGCTCAGCGGGTATCCGAATTCGTATGACGCAATTATGGCTGGCTGCTCTCGAGACCCGGTGATCGCGGATAAATCCGAATTTACAACGCGTAAGGGTCTCCGTAGGGTCTCGGAAGAGGCCAGGCAAACGCATCGGTGCACCGAGCGGCGAAAATCGGGGAACGAGAAAGTACCGCACCGTGGAGACTCTTTTCAGGTGAAGGTGAGTATAGCAAGGTGTGGTCTTCTACGTGGGGAGGTTTGGGAAAGGAGCCGAGGATGAGCCGAGGTCCGCGATAAAGCTAGGATGAATCCAGCATAAAAGGACCGAGGCACGAAGGTCGATTCGAGGCACTTAGAGGTGCCCGGTTCTCGTTGAACACGATGATGATGTATGGCTCTCAACGATAGAGAATGTTATGGCGCAAGGACTCCGTGGGTACGACCTCGTTTTCTCTTGGAAGCCCCGAGGCTTCTTTGGACGACCGTAAGAAAAGAAGGAAGGAAGGAAGTGGGATAGGAAGGAAGGATACCTAAAGATGGCCGTCGTCTCATAACTCCTCGACGGCTCTCTTCCTTCTTTCCCGTCTGCCCCGCTTACCCGGCCCGTCTTGGCTAAAGATACAGGATACGAAAGAGAATCGCGGACCTGTGTGTGCGTCAGCCTCTGCAGACCTACACTATCCTCCAAAAGTATCTGGACACTTACATTCCCTCCCCCCGGACACCACCGAAATACCACGCGATGTCTTGCCGTGTCTTTCGTTAGCTCGCGTCATTACTCGGTCATCGCTCTCCTTCTCATTCGTTGCGCGTGTTTCCTCTTTCTACCATCCAAGTATAATAAGCATCTACAGAACTACTTATTGCACCACTTTATTCTTTGCTTTTCCTATTCCTACTTTTTCTTTCCTTATCCAGTTTCCAAATTGCTCTAACGTACGAAACGTGTCACATTTCTTAAACATGTATAGAATAGTTAGATCCAATATTTATGTCGTATGAAAAAGTGTGGCTTAAAAAATATTTTTCCAATATTTGAAAGAGATATTTATCCAATATTTTTGTGCTACCAGGGTCTGTTCCACAGTTCAAGTCATCATATCGTTTCGATAATTGCAAAAAGAAACATTTGGAAGAACCAGTCATTTTGACCGAGACCGAAATCGTTTGAATCCGTTGGGTGTCTACTTATGGACAGTAGTGTACGTCTGACAATAAAGTAGGTACATACTCGCGGCAGCGTGTGCTCGCGCAGCACGTTCCTACGGCCCTGAATACGTATAAGTATATAGGAAGCACGGATAAAGTATATACGGTGTGTCCGTAATCCGTAGATATCAGCTTGTTGTCGCTGCCTTCGTGCTATTGCAAGAGGTTTATCGGATCTCTCTGGGCCCCTAGCCTCCCTCTTTCACGACGCCGCGCGCCGTTCTCCATCCCCCGCGCCGTTCACGGCACTGCGAGACGAGACGAGACGCCAGATTGAACTAACCGATCATTTCTGCCTTATGAAAATTTGTTTGACTATCGAAGGATACCTTCCCGGGGGATTGGCTTCGCCCTCCCTTTAAAGGAAGCTGACTTATACGGACCGATGACGTAGATTAAGTGCTAAACGGAGACAGCAGTCTCCTGGGGATCGATATTAGCGGGTTTTTTACGGGGATGCAGTCCTTCCGAAATTAAAATATAGCCAAATTTCAGTCGATTTCGAATTATGCTTTCACTTCGAAATAATAAAGTCGGAAAACGGAAGAACGTTCCGGTGCTAATGGAGATATCCCGAAGCGAAGGGTCCGAATATTTGGTACTGTTAGTTACCGGATTCATTGTGCTCCGCCTCTCTTTTCCTCATACCTAACATTCCTTCGCGCGCGATGTCTCAATAGAAATAACATTAAGTGAGTCAGAACGCCCCGTGGCGAGGTATTAAAGTAAACGTGCAGGTTGTGGCGATATTAATGGATATCCCGTACATCGTATACAAGAGGCATACACGTGTATGTGTGTGTGTGTGTGTGTGTGTGTGTGAGAGAGAGAGAGAGAGAGTCTGCTAGCGGGTAGTAGCGCCGAGAAAACTATGTTTTCATAGGTCCACGAAGGAAGTGCTCTTACAGCTCGTGCTCGTCCATCGTATTTCATGCCCCGCCCCCTCCCTCCTTTCCACCCCCTTAAATTGCCTCTCTTTTTCTCCCACCTATTCCGTCGTACAGCTCTCACTCCTTTCTCTCGAACAGGGGATGAAGAGCGAGAGGGATAGAGAGAAAAAGAGAGACAATCGAATCTCGGCGGAGGATGGTCGCCTAGGAATTTTTCAGAGAACGATAAAAGACTTATCCGCCGAATAATATTTTTCCAGTCGGAACGAGGAAACTTACATTGCCGTTATTCAGTCGTCCTACCTATATCCAACAAATCTTCGCGGACCATATCAACCGATTCCTATTCCGCTCCTCGGCCAATACTTGAAACAGTACGTAGCAAGGTGAACGCCTTCAGATCGAGTTATTCATCTCCTATGATAAGCTCATCGTAAACAGGATTCCGATTGGACGAAAAGTCTGCCGATATTCTTTAATTTTCTGCGACACTTGATAATTCGAATACGAATCGTTATGGATTCAAGAGGAAAATAAATGCGGTGGACAAAGGGTTACACCGGAAATTTATTCCATCTTTCCTGACCGTTCACCAAAGTCCCGGAAAACCGGCCACACATTTTTCACTCACCTCTGAGACCCGTACGATTATTCCGTCGGATCGCGTACATTTTATTCCGATCCCTCGTTTTATCACTAAAACGGTCTTCTGCCGGCATTCGAGTATCAACGGCTTTAAGAAACACGACTTATCCGGAGCTCGCATGTCCGAAATTTCAATACGATAGTGAAATGGCCCGTGAACGTGTGCCATCCACTGCAATGCAGGCTGGCGAATGCGCGCGGTCGAATGATGAATTCCGGGGGTCTTTTTGACGGATACGTTTCGCGATTCAATCGCATGTGGACTCGGCCTTCCGCGAAAGGGGGTAGCGAGAGAGGAGGGAGGGTGAGGCGGAGGGGGAGATCGGTCAATCTTATTTCTATCCGCAAGGATGCTTTTCTCTCTCCGTATTTGAAGGTAATGCTAGTCGCGTATATACTATCAGGGTACGTTGGCGAGGAGAGGGGCGAGCTGACCGGGGCGAAATACAGGGGCCATTCTGGAATCATACTAGATATCGTCGTTCAATCGTATTCCCCGTGTTCGCTTATCCTATTCCGGCTCTGTCCCATCCTAGCCACCGCTCTCTATCCACCAGGGCTCTATCCAACATTCATCGAGCGCGCGTAATATCCCGGTCTAGGCTGTTCCGCTCGTTTCTCTCGTCCGGAACAAGCGACTACTCGTGTTCCAGTTTAAAAAATATGTATAATCCGACGCTGACGGGTGTCGACAATCATGCTCTCTAACTTTTTCCCGGTGTTTCGAACCCTCGTCCACCCGCTGGAGATCCCCCTTAAACTAATTAACCGCTCCCGCTGGTACTTTTTTCGAAAGGCTCAAACATTTGAAACTTGTTTCGGATTTCCGATCCCTGTGGATTTTTCCATGGTCTCGATTTTTGTTAAAATCAGAATGCATCGCTGAATATATTGGAAACAAATTTTTTCATGTTTCTACGGATGTTTGAATTTGTATAATTTTCTTGTGGAATACAAACACATACGAAAAATCTCAGCGGAAGATAAATAATATATTGGAAAAATAAAGTCTATTAAATATTTTTTTAACGTAGCTCGAATATCGACTATTTTTCAAGAATCACACTTTAGGGATGAAATATATACTTTTTGGATATATCACCCTGAAGATTCGCAATTTAGTTTTGTGTCGTTCTCACAATGTTTCTTCCGAAGAGGAAAAAATTTCTAGTTGATTGCACAAGTTTTATCGTTTTTAGCCATTCCTTTCGTATTATTTGTGTATCTTTTTCTCAATATTTCTTGCTAACGGGAACGCTATACAGTTTCTGGTTGATTGTGGAATTTTCATCGTTCCCAGCAACTTTTTCACGTCAAAAAGCAAATAACTGCGGAACATGATCCCTCCTGGGTATACCTGGCTGGATTTTCACAGAGTCGTGAACGCCAGGACTTACTTTACAACGTAATATAATGCTACATTACCTAAGCACTCGATTTTGTCAGCTAGCCTCCGACCTACATATATATTTTTTTAACTCTTATAAAACATACTTGAAAAAAATGGGAGTTTCATACAGAGGAAACAAGATTGTCGAAGATACAAGAAGACGTCGAGTATATCCCTGGTTCTCAACGATAAGGAACGTTAGTCGCGCGACAGGCTTTGCCATAAATACAGACGCATGAACGATGGAATTGCTTCAACGACGAGCCAATAAATCCGTCGAGACCGGAATTGCGCTTTGCGCTCGTTCTTTACGTTCAATCGACGGAATTTACAACTGGCCTCCTGCGTCCACCTATTCAAATTGCCACCGTAACATTTGTTCGTTTACTGCATGGATCGAGGAAATCATCCGCGATTGTTCCTAAGATCTTGGCTAAAGCGTGTGTCTCTCATCGGAGAGGTTCCGTGTCGACTTCGCAAGAATCCCTTAAATCTCTTATTACGCGTTTAGAGGGTACAAGTCCCTTCGTCACCTTCGTCACTTTACAAAATTTTCTCGCGTTCAAAAACAGAAAGCACTGTGCGCAGAATATTTACCAAGCCATCCCGTAAGTCACTTCGTTTGGTCTCATTCTAATCAGACAAAGGTTCGTTCGAAAATAATTAGAAAGAAAAATATCTTTTCCAGAGCGGTAGTTCGAAGCTGAATAAATCCTGAAATTAAGAAAATCTCAGCCGACTCTAGTTATTAGCGTGCTAATGAACCGATAAGAAAAGAAATTCCCGTCACACTCGGTCGACGGGCGGCAATTTGCGCGAAATAATAATGGTCGCTCGCGAGGTTATCGTTTCCGCTTACATCGGGAGGTGTTCTCCGCTGGAAAGTTATTTTTGCGACGCGATCGCCAGCCGTACACTCCGGTGAGTGGGGAGGGGGGAGGGTGCAAGAAATCTCGTTTATTGGCTGCTCTTTCGAGCCTTTCAACGCGACGCGGACGCGACGGTGTCAGAGCGACTGCGGGCCACGTTCAGTAGATTCTTTGCGAGTTTCTACGCGGGCAAATTAATTCGCAATTACGGGTGGGGGGATTCGTTAATTTTGCGTGTTCCTAGTAAAGGTAACGCTCGAGACGGTAGAAAGTCAAGGCAGCCGGAAAAGCGTCGAGAATTCAACGAGCAATGGTTACGCGGCGGCGTTCGTGATTAAATTGTGATTAAATTTCTTGCGTAATAACGGCGCCAGTAACTGGGGAGGGTGGGGGGGGGGCTATGTTAATTGGTTCGGCACGCATTAATTTCGCGCCCTCCTCTCGCCGCGGCCCTCTTTCAATTTCGTTTCGGACTCTCCTTCGAATGCTCGAATTTTCTTGTGAAGGATCGTGCGGCCCGGCGACGCGTGCCTGATCCAAAAAGCCCGGTAATATTTAATTTTAATGGTCGCACCTAGCCCAGGCCAGCTGATATATGGCCGTGTCGCACGGTGGACAAGTGTGTGTGTGTGTGTGCGCGTGCACGGCCTCGTGCGACATTATATACACTCGCCTTTGATCGAGTTTATTTGGCGAACGGCCAGTATTTGGCCCCCGTACACCAGGGCCCCATTCACCACCGCTCTGCCATTTTCGAACAATCGCTCACGATCCACCCTCGCCCCTGTCCTTATTTCACATCTACATGCACGGATGGCCGCGACCCTACCGCCTCCCGCAAGTATAATTCCGTTCTTTCGGCATGTAGCCGCGTATTATTCGCTTATTTTGTTGTCCGCACACGTCGAGAACGCCAGACCCATTCCTGGCATGTGTGTTCCTCTTCGTCGACTAGGCACGAACCGCGGGATTGGAAGGACAGCGACCAACCCGACTCCAGAGCACACATCTCGAAGGAATACGGACGGGAATAAAGAAAATCGGTACGAACACTGCTCCTCGCGAGCCACCGCGACCCTTGGACAGTCGCTTAGGTTTCGACGAAACACTGCTTCGATCAAAGGTAACAGGGAACGTGAGTTTTTCTTTTTTGTATGCTGCACAATGTTCTTTGTCGAAAACACTACGTAAAAATGTCGCGTTTAAAGAAACGCCTACGGCGCGGTCGGTTTGTATAACTACAGTATTTTATCCATACAAGTCCCCAGCACTGGTCTGCCGAGGGACATTTATGCTCCAGGGTCAGTATTCTTTGAGTTTTGCCGACCGTAGAGGACTTAGCGGTTTAACGTTACAAGAAATTGCCGGGGGTGAGAAATAGAGAGAAAGCGATTAATAAAGCGATAATAGTTGATAATATCCCGGACAGAAATACGGAAATACGGATAAAGGCACATCGAGAGGCTCGCGCACTACAGGCTACAATTATTTCCGAGCGTGCTAAGCCGCGGTACTTTATCGAGGATATTTTTCACCGTGTGCCAGTGGGCTCGCAGCTGACGCTGACCTGCATAAATATGTTGAAACGACGTGCCCGGTGAACTGGCATCGAGGCTAAATTAAAATCGAGTTTCCATTCATTATCACGCCCTTATCACGGCGCACGCGCATTCCCTGCTCGTCGCAGATAAAAAGTTACATCGACGGCATCCGCTCGTATAATGCCGCTTCCAACAATTTAATTGAAGTCTGTTTCAAAAATTATACTATACGAGAAACGCGTGCAATATCATTCGATTTAAAATTTTCGATCAACGTGTAATTCTATTATTCTCGAAATTCAAATTCTACTTTGGCATCGAGTTCACTGTGAAATTAGAATCGCACGCGTTCTTCAATCCTTCGACGGCGGAGCCTGGGTCTATTCTCACCCAAAATTCATGTTAACAGACTGACATTGGCCAGTAAAGTTGACGTTGGAAAATCTATTTTATTGAATATCTCCGAAATCATTAGGAGCAGACAAAAATTTCGAAATCCAATTTGTGCGTTTTTCAATGAAGAATCTTTTTAAAATTGACTTTTTTCTGCAAAACTTTTTGATAAAACATTACAATTTTAAAAAAATGTTTTTTGAAGTGTTGAAGCTGCGAGAACCTTTAAGATAGAGGCATATACAGAATTGTTTTTTGGATGTCTTTGTATGAGATACGCTTCAGAGATATCATTACAGAAGCCGTCGACGTGTTCACCAATGTTTCTTTTGCGGAGGAAGATGTCGAAGTAAATCGTATTTTTCTGACGAGGTACGAAAATATCACGTATCGTAAGAAACATAGCGAAAAGTTACATAAAGTTACGAAAATACATTTCTATTTAACTTTCGATTTTCTGAATTGACCCGAACCATTTTTATTTCGCTTGAAGATCCTGCTAATTGATACTCATGTATCGCGTGTATTGGCAATTATAACTTGTGAAAGTTTGGAATAACGGAGAATGGTGTACACATTGGGAGAATGTTAGGAAAACGAAACAAAATCGAGCACGTGAAACTAGTTGGGGTCCCGAGAGTGGTATTGCATTATTCCGAGGCCGAGTCACGTATCGAATAATAATGGTAACGAGCCCCGACCGGAAATATTGGGAGAAGAGTTCAGAAATCAGATGGAAGCCAGCAGGCAGGCACGTGAAAGCGATTCACGAATGTTTGAAACCGAGCCGGCTCGTGTTCGAGTGGCCCGTTGCATCGGTTACGATATTTCTTCGAGAGGAAAAATCACGGAACCGATGTACACTTGATCAAATGCGTAAAGGCAAGAACGTTAAGATACCTCGAGGATGCGCCTTTTTAAGAGCCTCTCTCTCTCTCTCTCTCTCTTTCTCTCTTATATCGGATTGTATCGACGAAAAGAGAACGCGATGATACTACACCAGGCAAATAAACGTCGGAGAGAGTAACTGTATGTTGACAGATCAGGTGAAACGACGGATCTCTTTGGATAAAACATACTATAAATATGGATTCGTCAAGAATATTCTATTCTCTTCCAGAATATTTTTAAAACATTATTTTACCAACAGTGACTTGCGTAAGTATACTAAATCGTGAATTAAATTACGTCGTGTTTGGTCACATTTCAATCAGAGAAATATCACGAATTAGTCGATAAAAGTTTCACAAGAAAATCATTATATGGAGACATTACTGTGATCCCGAAATGAATGACGGAATTTTCAACCTGAGAAACGTATAGTGATGAAAAAGCATTTTAATTCGCAGAGAAATTAACTAGAAAAGTTATCGTACCTTTTCGATGTAGTGGCAGCGTGGAATCAGGAAAAATGGCGCGTCAAACTTGCCGTGGATTGCAATTGCAGCTGATTTCCGTGAACAGGGGGGACGAAGAAGTGGAAAGGAAGAAAGGCGGCCGCCGAATTTCGAAGTTTTCTGTCGAGGTGGCCCGGACGTCGGGACACGGCCTGTAAGCGATATAGATTATCAAAGTTCGCGGCAACTGTTAGCCGCAGAAGCGTCGAGGGTGGAATAAGGGTGCGCGAGCATCCCCCGCTCCGACTTCATCCCGTGACTCGAACTTCATTTCCACGAGCGACATGCCGGGGAATATTCAGCTTGATCTATCCGTTTCTACGGTCAATTTAATCGGCCGGGTTTCTACGCCGACGCCACGGCAAAAGTCGTAAAACCACGGATTCTACCCCCGGCCACAACCGTAATTGGCATTCCGGTAGTCAATTGACCAATTATCGACGGTTACACCGCGGTCGCGCTGCCACCGACATGTACTTTTACCGAATCCGTCAATAGAAATTCGATTCGCGAGCCCTACTCGCGTTCGACGTGCCGACTGCTCGACTAACAGTCCTGAAAATTTAATCAAATTTACGTGTTTAATTAATACATTTCTACCTCGCGAAATTGCTAGCAAAACACATTCGTTCGCGTCGCATAAATATGATGAGAACGTTGATCTTTCTGGATGCTACCCTGCTTTTAAAATATATACAATTTCCATTTTCAAATTCGACGCTGGAAAATATATAAATCGCTACTTGTATGATTTTCGGAAATATTCAACAACATTATGAATCTGTATAAACGTCCGTAGCATAGCGACGAAGAAGTTACAGATACGGGCTAAGAACATTAGGGAACATAAAATAGGAAAATTTCCAACTTGTGATAAGATCCTTAGAATTTCGTTTATAATCGCATTCTCGGTTCCAAGCGATATGGGGAAGAATAGTAGAATCGAGTTGACGCGATTCCGGAGAAGGTGGAAATGGAGGCTGGCGGTGTCACGGGAATATAATCAAGAGCTGAATGTTCTTTAACGATCTCGAACGAATCGAACACGATTTATCAGAATTCATCTTCGGCAGAAAAGCTAACTCGATTCTACGAGGGATAAAAGGTCGGGGCCATCCGTAAAAGCGGAAACGGATATGGGAGGATATCGCATAGTTTACACAGCGATAAAAACCCCCATAAAAGAACCGTATATTCCAGCGTCCCAGCGTGCAGTTGGAACGTCATGACTTTATAGGCGACGAAAAGAATGAGCGTAGTGTGTGCGTACACGTGGCCGAACACTTCCAGGTATCGTTTCTTACACGGCATCGCGTTCGATCGACAGTTTCATACACAAGGCTCGAACGAAATTGCCAGGACAATTTTAGCAACGCCAGATAAATGTCTGTTTGTCCATGAGCACCGTGGATGTTCGTGGGAATTCCAAATCTTCCACGGTGGCTTGTGAAAACGGTGCACATTCGTGGCACTTTCAAATGCGTTCACCCTGCAATCGTATCGTGGGTTTAATAAAGTCTGAATAAGTTTTTACGCAATTTCTGGAATGGCTTGAGCCAATTTTATGTTAGAATAATTAATATTTTAAGAATAATCTGCATTAGAGACGGTTTTACAATTTTTACTTTTCATAATTTTTGGATAAAACTATTCGAACCGAGCACGTTAAGATTCCATCGAGAAATTTTTCATTATTATCGTTACATTGTTGTGTTACAATTTCCCAGAATTGGAGATTGAAAAACGAGACGGTAAACGACGACGTTAATCTAATACGATAATAATAAGCAGTCCGATGCCGCTCGGATATCCCGGTAAACACCGCCGCCGGAAATAAACTAATTATAATAAAGGTAAACGGTCGAAACCGGTAAGGAGGCGAAATTAGATTATGCAAAACGTTAGTAGAGGGGAAGGACGGAGAAACACGGTGTACGGAGGAGGACAAATAACAATTCTCGAAGGCCCGGGACAAAGTATAATTGAAGAAGCTCTTGTTAGCATAGGAATGGTACTTTTCCGATCTTTAGAATAATGTGGCTTTAAACTTCTCCAAACACACGAAAATATTTCCTCTTATATACGCGAAATTGGACGAGACACGTGCACCAGCGGCGGCGGGAGGAGAAAAGAGAATTACGGTAAAATAAATATCGGGGAAGAAAAGGCTGTGCGCGCGCGTGTCGAGTTTCGGGGCTTTCCCTGGAGCCGATATCGCCAAAGAAAACACGCCGATTCGCCCTCGCTTTTCACAAAGTCAACCGTATAAAGGATATACTCAATTACGTCCATTCATACGATAGAGGAACGTGTCCCTGAAAATATGTAACAGCTTTAGTCCGTTTTTAGTCAATCTTTTCCTGGCTCGTTCAAATTACTTTCGAACTGTTTGCGTTGCGAACTTTGTTTTGATTTTCTTCCGGATTTACGTAGGCATCGAATGTTTTGAAACACACAAACACCGAAACACGTTGTGTCAGTTGAGCCATATCTGTAGACTGAAGAGCATGGGAGCGTTCAAGACGAGGACGAGGCTCTCTTGAATTTTTGAATAGGTCCTTTGTTCCGACACCTATCACGGGGAAAGGGTCAAAAGTCTCTGTACGTAACACGGATAGCTCGCATATCTCTGCAGGCAGACCGGAAGCTTCTTTTTCCGGTGCGGTGCTTAATATTCGAAGATGCTGGTAGGGGATGGTATTCTCCGGTATTTTATCGGCGCGTCACGTTGCCGGAATGTGTCTGCATCGAAAATGTTAGGGGCGTCCGCGATCCCATCGGCACGGGGGCAGAACGAGAGAGATATTGGGTCACCGCTCGACTGCGAACGCTCGATACAGAACAATATTTGACGAGGAAGGAGAGCCGGTCGCGGCCCCCGGCTGCCTCCAGGATATAGAAACCTATGAAACTTCTTCAAAGATTTCATCTTTAGTCCATATTACGTTTCCTGGCGACGCCCTTGCTCGCCGGAGCCACTTGAGATTCTGCATCCCGGTATAAACACGGCATGCAAACGGTAACACTCGTCGTCCGGGGAGGATTGGCGCTTCGGGGACGGAGCTCGCCGCTTACACGAAGCTCCGGAGAGAACCAGAGATATTTTGGTCCACTTCCGACAGATGGACACCCCCGATCTAATAAAGAAACTTGGAACATTCAGCCGAGGCTACCCTCCGCGCGTCCCCGGCCGCAATTTCTCTTCCGCCTCGCAGCCGTTTTTTCCATCGCGACGACGCGCTGCTGCTACTGCTCGCTCGTGAAAGAAACAAGGACACGGAGCTAACAGTTGCTGCAGAAAGAAACAGCTTGGCGTATATGTATCTCCTCGAACGGTAGAGCAGCGATGGTGGGCGGGAAGGGGGAAAAAAGTCTCGTACAGCAAAGTGCCAAGGTGCACCATCTTGAGAGATCCGACTCCCTATCGAGAGAGCGGCGCAGTGTCTACACGCGAACCACTTTGCCACGATCTGTCGACGGAAATGGAGGGCGTAGGGTGCTTCTGGGAGAGGGCAGAGAGGGTGTACAAGTCCCTTATACGGTGGACGACAATTCTCCAAGCGCACGACCATTTGCGAAAAAATGTTAACCCTTGCGATACGATTTGTGTTACGGTCACAGCGATTAGAACGTCTTCAATTTCCTGAAAGAAGGAGCAGAGGGTGTATCCTGATAAGGTTCCAGGTAAAACCTTCTGTGGCAAGGTTTCGAGTCGGGTTATAATTACCACAGGGCTAGTTATACGGTGAGTACCGTTTAATGAATTGTGATCTATGTTCATGCACGTTCTATCCACCCACACACAGCTGCGCAGTTTTACAGAATTTTTCACTGGAAGATCGATTCTTAAAAAGTTCCAGAAATTTCTCAACATCGGAGGACGGTAGTTGGTATTTTTATGGTTGATGCTGTATCGTATTCTTATAGAAATTTCACCGTATTATTCTGAAATCAGACAACGCGGAAAACGACGCGAGCGAAGAGGCTCTTTATCAGTCGATAAAGCGGGTATAAAACGCGAGCGACACCTTCGTCTCTCCTCAAGCCACCGGCAGCGTAAAATTTCAGTATTAAGACCGCTGAACAATGTCGCGATTCAACGCTTCTTTATCGTCCGAGGTGATCAAACAAGCGGACATCCCCGAACGCGGATACGTCTGAGCCAGCGTCGCGACTCGCGGTTACGAGCGGACTATTTCGACGCCGGTTTATTCTCGCGGCCCCATATCCCCTGCGATCACGTTTCGAGATAGTTATAAAAATCGAGAGCAAGGTAAACGCACGGGAGAGGACGGCAGCCGGAGCCGTCGAGAGAACGAGCAAGAAACACGAGGTCACCTCCGGACAAGACACAAGCGGAAACGACGACAACGACGGGAATAGCTTCGACGAAAGAAGGAGAACATAAGAAAAGAAACGCGGAGAACAAATGGTTGCTTCGGTGACAGATAAATTACGATATTTTCAATGGAGCGTGGCGCGAGATGCTATAAGAACATTAAAGTCTCCCGAGTTTTTAGCGCCGCGACAACGCGCCGACCGTCTGCTTCCGATAAGTAGACGCGCCGATGGAAAAACTTATAAAGTGTAAGTTGACGAGGAAACAGTTCTTTCGATTCTCCGGTACGGACGACTTTTGATTCGCTGATGTAGACTGGACAAAACGAGAGAAAGCGTTAAGGTACAGACACATCGCTGTCGCGTCACGCGAAATCATGTGGTATCATTGATGTGGGACGTCCCCTTGGATTTCAATTTTCTGAAATTTCTTATACCAACGACTTGAACAAACGTCGAGTCGTTTACCCAAATATCTTTCTCAACGGAGAATGATTCTTTGGAATTTTTACTTGAAGAATTAGAGTATCGAGGATAGGGGTCAGAAAGGGGGGGGGGGGGTAAAGCTTTAAACGAGTGCAGCGTGAACAGGGTCTAAATCCGACGATTCCCTCAGCCTGGCGGAAGGACGCTCTCTAGCCATACACCGAACCTCGGTATAGAAACAAATATAGGGCCAATACTTTCGGATATTGCCGCACCGAAGTGATTGATGGTCCAAGATATTCAATATCTACAAAAGTTCGCGGGCGGCTCGCCCTGCCTGGCTGCCTGACGCCGGCACTCTCTTCCACCCCATCCTTCTTCCCCTTTTTTCCCCTGCCGCACAGTCCTGCGATTCGAGGTGCTAGCTGGACAAAACCTTCTTCACTACTACTAATGCAAAGTGTGGCTGTAATAAAATGAATATGCTTATTCTTTCATGTGCACACTATTCAATAATTATGGTTCAATAAGAAATGTTATTTAAAAACAGGTATTTATTTATATTGAACGGAATTACAATCTCCACCGAGTATGTCCACCCTTACGAGTTACGTCCAGTTAATTAGCATTGATCGCAACGCTGTGGTGCCGTTCCTACTATTTTTCTTCTTCTTCTTTTGCGCGGTCGGCTACCCCGTAAACCCGAGAGGTATTCTCCTTATCCGGTACGCCTCCACGAAAGTGCACGACTCGAAATCCTGAACCGGGTGAGAAAGAGAGAGAGAGAGAGAGAGAGAGGCGAACTTATCTCTCGGAATTCAGCGGCAGCCGCAGCGGAGACGCAAGAGCCCTCCTGAAGCCGGCGCGGTCGGAAGTGGAATTGCAGCTTAATCAAAAATATCGAGAACACGCGATCTTAATTGCCCGAATAACGAACCTTATCTGGTAAGTGTATGTAAAACTCCTGGCCACCGGGTACGATTACGGGACGAGGATTACTTGATCCCATAAGAAGTTATGTACACTTGAAAATGTTGAAAAAATCGCATAGAAGCAAAGAGAAGTATACTTTCAAGACTGAGTGTAATAAAATAAAAATACGAGACCCGTCGTTTCACCGGCGAGATGGTTTAACTTTTCGAAGAGACGTATTTTTCTATCTGGAAAAGAATCGAACTTATTTTTCAACCGATGGTACACAATCCGCTAAATCATACCGCAGACGTTCGGACGGATCGGATATTGGCGGGAAGGGTTCGATAAATTGTGGGCCGCGGTTATCACAGGGAAAAAAGCCGTCCGGGAATAAAGTTAATCCAATGTCTCCCCGCAAACAGAGCATAGCCGATCGCGGAGAGATAATACACATCCGATGGGCGATAGATTAAAGCCGTTTAATGCGTACAGCGAAATAAGGTCATCGACGGCGCGGATCGGAAATAATCTGGAGCGAGTATCGATATTCACGTGTCGGTCGGGCTATCAAAGAATTGTCAAACGGGAATAACGGGGTCCGATGGTATCGACGTTCGCCCGGGGAAACAGACAAAAGAAACCGGGCGTGCGTTTCGAAAAACGAGAATATCAGTCGATTCAGAGTCGAAAAAGTTCCTCTGTCCGCGATCGCGCGGGGGCGCGGTTGTAAAAAGTATACGGTCGAAACGGGGCAGAGTCGACGGGAGAAAGGAGAAACGAGAAGAAGAAAAAAGAGAAGATGAAAGGGGACGGTGAAGGCGAGAAGAAAAAGCATCAGAATCGCTGACCGATTCCGTGGACGTCGTAGGAGATTCCGGGAGCTGGAATTGTTTTTTCGGTCAACTGCTGTGTCCTCCGTGGAGCCATTAAAGCCGACTTCTGCCTTCGTTCGTACTGCTCGAGCGAGGAGAGGAAAGGAAAAATGAGAAACAGGGGCGAAAAACCCGGAGAAGGTAGTCGGGATGAAGCAACGGCCGAAAGGGATCCCCGAATCCCCTTACGATGATTGCGGTAGGCTTTTCAGGGCAGCCCTTTTCCTCGAGTATCATCGTTTCCCTTGCTGCTCGCCTCTTATCGCTCCTACACGATGCCCCGTTTCAACCGACAACGACGAGAACCTAACCCGCTGCCCACTGATAGGCCTGAAAACCCCGTGGAATTTGATTCGCGCGATATCTACCCGCTGCAACCCCCTGCGAAATACCCATAACCGGGACGGTAATCGTCACGACACGAACCGGTATGCCCGAAGGATAAAAGTTGCTCCTTCGCTTAGAGAAGTACGAGGATCCAGCGATTTTAAACAGTCTGCTTATCGGATATGAAGGTACAAATAGCGAGGCGTTACTGTAGATTGCTGTTAACTGTTTCCTTATGTTATTGTCGAGTTCTCTCAAACCTCCGATAGATAAGGTTTCCGTTTGAAAAGGGAGAATCAGTTTCTACGTGATTCGACCTTTGCTGCTGGTTCCTCGTTAGAGACGCCGTCGACTGTCGGGGTGAGAAGCATAAGCAATAGGGGCGAGCGGATACCCGAGCTTCGAACCGAGTCGCATGGAGTCGGATCGGGATCTTGAAAGTTTATAAAGTTCTAAAAGTCCAGAGCATTTTATTCCTTCGAGAATATTGCTCCTCGTGACGAATACTATAGGATACAGTTAATATTCATATAAATACATTTGACCACGAAGATCTAGGTCAAGCTCATTTTCGCGGAATATTGTTTTGATGAACCCTCGCCGATCAGACATATCGAGTAACGCTACGATGCTTGTTTCATTTACAGCCTGCGCAGGTGTAAGGGAGAACCGTAGGGGTTAATCCGTGAAAATGATATTGAAAGTCGCTGCGGAAGCGATAATGGACCTGACGAAACGAAAAGCCAAACGGGCGAGAGGGTGGCCGAAGAAAAAAAAGCGAGACAGCGCGCGAACGGGGAGAGAGAAATCAGATTATCAGATTCGTAACAAGGCTCGTTTCGAATTCATGGCGCGTCGAGCGGCCACGTGCACAGATAACGTAGCGCGTTTTCTGTTGCTAATGGAAAACGTTGTCTGGCTGCCAGTCACTGTCTCGGCGACCGATCGAACCGGCGTAATACGAATTTCCTTTGCCGCGGCACGATCGAATCTGCTTATTCTCGCGAGCGGAATAATGTAACGCCGGCGAAGCGTGGCCTCTCATGCCTCCGAGAGACGGAATATTGCAGAGCTGTTGAATTCGAGCGTCGTGTTGCCGCGTACACTAACTCCGGCTTCCCGCTCGGCCTCTGTCAAACACTGTGCGAGTGTGCGAAACTGTGCACGCGCTTCTGTAACCGCCCCCGTGTACGAATGCGCACCGATGACTTTCTCTCCCTCTCTCTCTCTCTCTCTCTCTCTCTCTCTCTCTCTC
>CM052341.1:323567-555734 GCA_028455595.1 Lasioglossum vierecki | reverse complement strand
CTCTCTCTCTCTCTCTCTCTCTCTCTCTCTCTCTCTCTCTCTCTCTCTGTATCGATATATCCATCCCCGAAGCGAGTGTCCGAAACTTGGAACGAGTTTCCGCTCGAAATGGCCGTAGGGGATGCTTTCCAGCAGCTCGTTTGCCACGATATTATACGAGAAGCAAAGGGCAGCGAATAGTAAGACAGGTGCCGTGCAAAACGTTCACTTTCTATTCGCGTTGATCAGCGAAATTATATTTGCATCGCTCCTGAAAACTATATCGGCGCCTCTCCGTTTGTCAGCTATAGGGAACTGGGTCACGTCAACCAGGGTTGACGGGTTCTAATTCTGTGGAATGCACGTAAAGAATATTAATCAATTCTCGGGTGAACCCCGATGCGAATAAGTGGCAAAATAAAAAATTTTTGAATCCCATTTATCTGTAATTTTTCAGCCTACACCTTTTCGTTGTGAGTGCATAAAATCCGCATTCCACTAATGAGCCAGCTGTCGTTGAAGCAACGTTCAAGAATGCAACACGAATAACTTGACAAAATGATCAAGCTCGTCGAGAGGACGTTCATACGAAGATTGGAAAAGCCGTTGCGACAAAGACAACAAAGCTCCTCGACAGAGCGTCTTGCCCGTCGCTAACGAACGAATTAATTAATTTTCCGTGGCCGTTCGATCGTCGGGACGGTGTGGAGCGAAGTTTCTTAAAATCCTCTCCCCTTTCTGCCAGACGGCCGATTAGCGAACGAAGCACGGATGAAGTCGTTAAACTCGAGTATGTACCCACTCGAATCGAGTCGACTCGAGAGGCGTCGCGGAAAATTGGAGGGGAATGAAAATTGAACCGATACATACGATCAAGCCTCTCTGCTGGAATAGCTTTCCCCCGGGCCGGCAGCAGCCTGTTACTTTTCTGAAAAATGTCGCCGTAAAACGCGAGCTCCTTCGTCGAGGTGTCGGGAACGACGGGATCGAGCACCGACGCTTGACCCTCTTTGCTTAATCAGTTAACCGGCCGAGTGTTCTTTTATCGAATAGCGGGGATGATTTATCCAGCACGGTCGCTCCGAAATTTTTCCGCTTCGCGAAACACCCCGGGATCAATTGTCGAAATTACCGGGAATTACTATGGATACTGCCGCGGGGGGAGATCGCGCTCGAAGAGTCGAAGAAACACTACAGCATCGATTTCACGCAAATTAGGACTGCCGGCACAATTTCCTCGTCCATCGCCTGGGAGTTATGGCATCGTCCTATCTAACTTAGTCCATCTGCTACCCACCTTTGTGCAAACACGTGCTCGTTGTGCTTGGCGATAGTCCAGACTGTCCGGACTGTCTAGATTGGATTTAAATAAACACACACACACGCGGCCGATCGATTCTCCCAACGAATATGGGATAAAACGTCAAAGTTCCCAATACGTGAGACGAATGCTTGCTGCGCCCGCTTCGACACGGTCGCAGTTGGATCTCGGATTTGTATCGCGAACTATTGTCGAGACGGATAGGGCTCTCAAGTATTAATCATTGTTATCTACACGGAGTTCCAGAAACATAACTAACCAGACAACGGACCCGACAACTAGCAAGGCATTACTGTAATTGGTAACACGGCTATTACCCTCGAACCGTGTTCGTGGCGCAAGAACTTATCAATGTTCTCCACCTTCAATTTCGAACAGGCTGCTCATCAGATACCAGACGCGATAACTGCCGAGGCGTTACCGTGATTGGTGATACTGTTATTGACCTAGGCGAACACGACGTCCAGAATTAATCTTTGTCTGTCTTCGCTTACCATTCGAACGGTGACTCCAAGGCGATTCTGGGATCGTTGAATATCACGTCTGTTCGTTTGTTTAATCGGGGTCAAATCAAGCACGAAGGAAGACAACTAACGAGACGCAACTGCTGTTTGTAAATTCGGACAAACATTCGCGTGTTGCGGTATATTGCTATATAATTTTTTCTGCAATAAATTGCAAGACTCGATGTTCTTTAATTTTTGTTAGAGAAATGTATTGTACTTTTGGTGCATTAATCATCGATGCATCTTCGTGTTACCTTTAAAAAATTATTAAGGTACTTGGATGAATAATTGATTGGTTTAGAAGTTATGATTTTTGTCTCGAATGTCGATTTACAAAGACACGCTAGGGGACAAGTATCGCGACGTTACCGTGTTGGGCACGAATCACTTTCGAGATTTACGGGTTGCATCGAGTCGGGTGCAGAACGAGCAGAGCGTAATTTCGGTGGTAAACTAGCCGGGGCCCGTTTCTCGTTATTAGAAAACTAGGATCGGAGTTACCTGTTCTGAGGTAACAGGTTGTTTTAATGCAACCGCAACGCCGAAACAAGAGGGGCTGGCATAACGGATCGCGGGTATATCTATCGGGTTGCCGCATGGTCGAAGGGGTTCGCTGTTGGTTATCGTCCCCGAAAACCAGAGTGGTGTTCTACGGGGGCTGCATACAGTGGCCAGCTGTTAACCGAATGTATTGCGATCAATTTGTGAACATTCGCGATAAACGAGCCGAGCAAAGAGCTCGTTAACGCCGCGACGCGAAATGCGACTAAATATGCCCCAGTCGTTCCCCGACGCGCCACGCCGCGCCGCGCGAGCAGACCGTTCTCTAAAATTGTTTCTTTATGTAATTCAGCAGTTTAGCGGACTCGCGGCGGTTTAATGGAACAGAGACCCCACGATCGTGGAAAAGGAACCGAGCGGTGGCTCCGCTCCAAATTACTTCGCGCCACCTACCGATTTCGAATTTCCAATTACGATTTCCATACAGCAATTTTGTTTCGCGATATCGCAACGAAACAACCCGTAAGTCGCGTATTTCGTGCATTTGTCGGAAAAAATAGTCGATTCAACTCGGAATAGCGAAAACCTCAGTATTTCACGATATAGCTGACGAAATGAATGTCGTATTTCGATTCCCAGTAGTTTTGCATACTTGAAAAATAAAATATTATATTACGAGCTTATAGATTAACTTGTGCATGCAATTAACAGCCCTTGTGCCTCGAGGGATATATTGAATCGACCAACAGAGGAACACTCGCCCAACAATAAGATGGAACATTTAGACGTGCCTTGAACAAACGAAGGAAAAGGTAAAACCATTGTTTGAACACACAATAAATCTTTGATCAAACGCAGAAATAATCCAGCGACGTCGATGGAAGCAGCATGCGGAAACAGCGGATTCACGCGAGCATGGCGGCGCGCCATTACGGCGTGCCTGTCGCAAAACCCTTTATCTGCTGGCAAAATATTTACGAGACGAAAATTACCTTCGGGCTCCTATTTCACAATCGATGTTTACCCGTGTTCCGCCTGCTATGTAAATGTTTCGGAAGCAGGCGAGAGCGAGTTTTCACAAGAGGTTAAAAGAACAAATGTAGGGAGCGAACACGGTCGGCGCGGCTAGACTGCTCGGATGTCGTAACTCTTTCAGGATCAAATAACGTTCGACAAACTGACGGAATTAAAAGGACAACGGCGAACGGTGCGAACCCAGGGCTGTAACACGGTGGCAAAAGGGTAGAAAGAAAGAGAGAGAGAGAGAGAGAGAGAATGGGTGCCGGAAATGAGAAGAAAATTAAGACCTAAAGTCGAAGAAGGGAGAGAAAGAAAGAGAGAGAGAGAGAGAGAGAGAAAAGCGTAACGTTTGAGGTGTACCGCGGTCGGAGTTTTCCTCCTATCGAAGATACACACGGTAAACCCGGTGCCTACCACCTTCTCATCTACCGAACCCGGGCCCGAGTAACCTAGCAACACCCTCGATACCACTTCAACCTGTTCGCCCAACACCTTGGGTTTCAATTCACCTTATCTTTGCTATCTACCCCGTACGCTTTACGTTCCGAGCCCATCTAGAATCCGACCGAGGAGTCTCACAATTCGACTAAGAAGCTTGAAACAAGGAGAACGAGACTCTCGTGTTTAATCTTTTATCCGATGCGGACGAGAACGGAATGGATTAAATGCTCCGGGAAATGGGAACGGCCAGGCGTGTTAACACCTCGCCGAAACTTTTTCAAGCATCGCGCCTTATGCCAATTTCCACCAGGGAAACTCCGACTCGTCAAATTCAACCGAGCACGATTCTCCTCGAACCCGAAGTAAATCGATGGTTTCCCATTTTCGAAAATTGGGAAAAATTTTCGTTAATTGGGAAAAGTTCAATAAGTTTTCCGAAAAAATGTTTTATCCTCCAGAACTATGTTAAAAAAAGAACCTTTTGATTGGGTTAATAATCCACTTAATTTGATTATCGAACAAAATTTTTTACATATGTATCTTGGTTTTTTGGCAGTTAAAGGAGAGTGAAATAAAGGGATGACAATCGTGGAAAGAAAACGTAGGTTTTCTTACGGATCTTATCGGAGGGGTTGACGTATTTCCCCGTTCGTGAGCTTTTTAGTTCTACCAGCATAACGGCCGCTCTTAAATATAAATGACAGTGTAATTACTGCGTTTAATTTCAATGTCCGAGGAACGTTTCTCCAATTTTCGACTCCGAAACTTCGTCCTCTGTTCGCCGAAGCTCCGAGGAACGCCGCGCCGGGAGACTAGAAATTCGCAAGAACCTGTGGTTATTTAGAAGCTCCTCCAATTTACGAACTAAAAGGTTTCTTGCAGCCTGTTTGCAACTAACTTTTGAAGAAGACGTACCGTGTCTACCATAGGAGAACTTTACAAACATTCTACAAGAAAGATCTGTATCCCTCAATGTATCCTTCAACGCTCTCGTTGCTGTAACGACACCCGCAAACTTGGAATTTAAAATCTTCTGTAAACTTGAACGTGAGTTCGCAACCAATCCTTGCATTTAATATACCTCTACAGAAATTAAGTTTTGGCTTCAGGAAAAAATTAATTCTGTTCACTTAGTTAGAGAATGTGAAATTCAGCAACTTTATCAAAATTTTCTAAAAGCAGGTGTCATACGCGTATCACTTTTATCAATTAACTGCGGATTTTGTGCACTTATAGAAAAAACGAGTTGACGCAATTTAAGATAACCACGATATTAAAAAAATTTGAAAATGTCAAGAACTTGTTTTTCAACTTGTTTCAATGTAATAAATAATAGACTTCCGATTGATAACGGTCCAACAGAATCTAATGCAGACCATCCGAGTGCCAAGCAAAGAAAATAATTTGAGAAAAAAGTTTAGCGAGTCCCCGCAGTTCCCAACGTAAGTGATTAGTCTGTTAGTTTATTATAACGAGGCCAATAGACAAGTTAACACGGCTCCCTGGCGTCGAGCCTACAAAACTACTTTTCGCTCGCCGCCGCTTCAGCCCCCGTCGTACGTTTGTCCTTGTCCCGCGATATAAGTTCAAGTTGCTTCCGACAATATCCTTATTTCAACAATAAGGAACTTTAAGCCGAACTTCGCTGGGAAATTTTAAAGATATTCCAGGAACAAACAAGTTTGAAAGCCACGGCTAACCTACAAGAAACTTCGCGTGTGCAGCTATCCGAACGGAAGCGGTTGCCAGGCGAAACCTTACGCTATTCTCTGAAATATGATATATCCCTTTGTCCTGTCGCGAGATTCGACCGTAACGAGATTTCCCTTCTCTTGATTCTCAATCGGAAGCGTTACCGACAAGAAAATTTCGAAAGAACAATTAAGGAGAAAAAGTTTCTAGAGAAGCTAGAACTACTATGCTTGAACACCGAGTTTCTGATTTTCAAAAATTGTTTCTCGGACAAAATGGCGATGAAGAACTTAGAATAAACGTATCTACAATCATTTCGTAAAAGTGGAGAGCTAGCGGCGCGCCGCCGAAATAAAAATATCGATTGTTCGAGCTGAAGACTAATGTCGTTAGTCTATCTTAATACGACAAAGCCGCTACTGTACATGCATAAAGGTGAGATTACGATTTAAAGTGTTCTTTCGGAACTAGCCTCGTTCAAACATAACTGCGATCGATGAAACTTAGTTGAACAACTACACTCCAAGTTACCGAAGAAAGGTATAGCGTGAAGCAGAAGTTCATAACTCTTGCATTATTTGCAACATATCTGGTAAGTACAAACATGGCGACCTGTTGCTTGTTGCTAGACGATCAAAGTCAAAGGCAATACTTCTGAACGGGAAGCTACCTTAATCAACGTTCGCCGCACTTAGTCGTAAATCCTCCGACAAGTTCGCGTTGAAACGATAGAATGTAATTCTGCGTAAAAGAAAAAAAGGTAGCAGTCTGAAATATCGGTTTAAAATTCAAGAGATAAGGTTTTATCGCGGTGAAAAAGTCGCTTTACGCGCCAAGATTTTCGGTGGATCGCAAAAACGGCTGTTCGATAATAGATTATGACACTCGAATGAAATATCGTAGCCGATTTCTATTAAATCGACGCCGAAAGTTCGCAATTACCAACGGATAAGCTCGCGCGGCTCGATGTAGCGTGCTACACCGGCGAGCAATTAGTCGAAAAGTTATGTATCGAAATTCGATAACAAGCGTTACGCGTCCATTTCGTAAGCCCAGGATATTTGATTCTTAACCCGCCAGCAGCTATACGTATTTACAGTACTTTCCTTTATATAACCGGCTAGATATATCGAATTTTATTCGCCGGGAATGCATACAATAACAAAATGTTCGAAAACTGCTTCTATTAGTTTTACACACCGTACTCCATAAAAGTTCGCGGGGCCACACAGATTTACCTTTCACGCAAGCTTGAAATAAAAGTTTCCGTTACAAGCGAAACAGCTTGGTGAACAATCCACAATTGCTGCGTACTGTTGTCGCAGTCTATTTATTCTACAAACAAATGAAAACTACAATCTATCTGTTGCAACAAATCTCCAAAGCAACTGGAGCGTCCGTAAAGTTTTATTAATTTATTTCAAAATCAAACTATAAAACCTCGTCGTCATCCATAACGGGAACGTGTTAACGCGGGGAGTGGGGTTGGCTGTACTAATCGCGCGCGAGGGGTCATGCAAATTTCATCGACGAAATAGAATCACCTTTGCCGGTTCGGGCGAGAAAAAAAAATCAATATTTACGAACATTCCTGTCGGTTGTTGCGGGAGAGTGTTAACAGGCGAGAGAGCTCGTTCCTCGACGGGGCAGCTTCGAAACTAGTTAGAGCTCGCGCGGGGGTTGGGCGTGAAAAAAATGATTTATCGTGACGAGCTAATAACTCGTTTCACGGGCGAGACAGAATGAAATGCGGCCTCGTCGGATCGCAGAAAATTTTGGGGAGGTCTGGCTGGCATATGTGTGACGGCGGGGGTGGTTGTACGGTCGGGTACCGTGACAATTTAAAGGGCTCGGCCGATTCCGAACGAATCCGATGTGGCACGTTAATTAAACTTAAACTTAACTTCGGGCCGGGTCATTCCGGGTCGGGTCGGGCCGGGTCGGGCCGGGCCGGGACGTGCAGCTGCCAAAAGTATTACGAGAAACTCGCCGTGGCAATCTGAGCGCGCGTTGCCGTTACCGGATAGCTTGGATCCGCACGGACAGCTACCGCATGGATGACTGTTACACACACACACACACACACACACACACACGACGCTGTTGCGGAGACGTACACGTATCCGTGGCCTGGTTCTCTGTGTCCGTGTATACGTACGTGCGCCAGGATACGCTTCACGCATTATAGGCAGTGAGCACTTGAGTTATAAGATTGCCATGGACACTTGCCAGGGTAATATCAAACTTCGAGGCTCCACCCAACGGAGCCACCCACGCGGTCGACGTCCGTCCACGTGTTATGCACATGCACGCACGCGACACAACCTCGTCTTATGCACATGCACACGCCACACACGCCACACACGTCCGTCGATCGCCATGGTAAGCTTCGTTATCACGCACGCCCACGTGTGAGCCTGATGCGTTGTGGCTTAACTCCTTTATGCTACCCCGAGCTCCACCACTCTCTGTCTATCTCCATCTATCCTAACCCACCTATCTACCAACCCCCCCTCTCTCTCTCTCTCTCTCTCACTCGCCCTTTGACGCCACCCTGCCGCCCTCCGTCAACGCACAATCCTAATTATGCGCTATTGATGACACGATATTAGCGACGCGCGCGCGGACATCGTCGCGTTGCGATAGTTTGTTTCTCTATCCTTATTAGCCAGGAGATAGACAGACTTTTCCGCCGAAAATGCGAAGCACAGGCCGTGACCTGAACAATAAAATGTAACGTGCCCGCACAGTTTATTAACGCTTTAACTAGCGGTAGTTGGTTAACTCTCCGTTGTTGTGGTCCTCGGTTGAGCTGCCCGTTTGAAATATTGTTTTGAAAAAAAGGGAGCAGATTTACAACTATTTTCCACCGCTTTTTCAACACCCTTTCAACCCTCTCGCAGAAGCTAGACATTTATTTTTATTACATTTTTATGAACATTTCAGAACATGTCCACGCAAACGCGTAAGCGAATAGACGATCTACTGTAAACATTTATAAACAAATTTTCGGTGTACGATCAACGGAATCGCTAATTACACATGCAAACGTGTAAGCGGATTGTTTGGACCAATGATATTTGCAGGTGTACACGAGCGTACAAGTAAATACGTTAGTATACCTTTCAATCTGTAAACGTAGTTACTAAAGTTTATAATTAGACCAGGTATCATTTACAGATTTTAGCAAAAAGATTCGCCAGAAAAATCGGAATAGAATACTCTTCGTATTCGCTGCATGTTTGACCCATCGAAATGATTTACAAATGTAAATAACTCTTTAAACCGAACAGTCTTTTAGGTAGAGCACCAACTTTACTTGCTAGACGAACGGAGCGTGTCCTTAAGCAGCGAAACCGTTCGATCGCACAAGTTTCAGTTTAACAAAGGAATTTGTGTTCCAGCAATTACTCGGTTGTCTCCGGGTCAGGCCTCCAGCCGAAGAGCCTGATTTCGTGCGATTCTCAAGCAGTCACCTCACGAAGAACATCCCCCCCCCCCCCCTCCCTCCTCGCTGAAGCGTAAATGAGATTGGAAGGAAGAAAAGGGCCGGAGCCCAAGGAAACGCGTGATTACGATAATTCAATCGAGGATCTTCGTCGTGCTGTCGCATCGGCAACGGGGCCAACCGTTGCAGACCCTGCCCGTGGAGAAGAGAGAACCTTAAAGGGTAGTTTGCTTATTCCGGTCACAATGTGAGTCACCGTCGACTCCGTTCATCCCTCCTTTCGCCGCTACGAACCATCGACGTACTGACGCTAATGCATATTCAATGTTACATCCATGCCCGGAATATCCCGGGAACGACGTCTTGGCTCCTTCCGTGGAGACTTCACCCCCGCCGCGCCGCTTCGTTCTTGTTTACGGGATGACTTTTCGAATTCGCCGATATCTGTAATATTTCGGAACTAATACGAGAGTGATCCGGCGCTCGAATCCGCCAAGAACATATCGTTCGGGACGGGATTAACTCGAACAATGGAACAGCGAACTCGAGGTACTTGCTTGCGAAGTGAACGTTCTCCTCGTAAATAGAATATCTTTTCGAGATCCTTGGGAATTCTGGCCCTTTGCTTTGCATTATGAAAAGATCATTGGATTATTGTATGTACTTAGTACCGCAACGACCGCGTCGAATCACACAACGAAGTATCCACAGACTGCTAAAGCGATACCACAACCTAATTTTTTCTATGCTTGCAACCACACGAAAATTCATGGGAATTCCTTGCGGAGGAGACGTTTTTATTTAAATAGGTTTGTTACGTGCGATGAAAATTCATGTGGACCACACGTACGCACGCGCACACATTCGTAGAAAAGCAAACAGTCCCGGTCGTCGGAGCTGAAAGTTCGACGGTCGTCGGCAGACTTTTGTGGTCGACTGTATATATATTTTATTATTCCATTTACAATTCCTCAGACACTCGCGCGATCGCACAAAAGGCTCCATCGCAATTTTTTGAATAGTATTACCGTCCATGCGCCGGATGATCGATTCCCCCGAGCTGGATAAAACCTTTTCTCGGCGCATATTCTTTCACACGTACGCGTCATACACACCGACAATGGCCGGCTGCTTATACACAGGAGAGCCTCCTTAATATTTCTCGGCACTTTCGCGGCACGTTCTATGAATTTCACGCTGGCTCAATTCAAAGGAATAATAAGTTTCTATTCCGCGGTTGTTCTGTGGAATTTCATGCCGGTGTTCCCGCGGAATTGCCCCGCGTACGCCGGCTCGTTTCTTCTCACCGGCCACGGCCGCACCCATTTATCGTAATTTCCCAGACGCAGTTTATTTGTATAACCCAATTACCTTTTTACTCTAGCCTCCCTCCTTTAGGTTCGGTAATTATTTACGTCGGCAATTCCTCACCGACTCTCGCCAACTCCGAGCACGTTACCAATTCAATTTCTTATCTCTATAATTGTCGCACATATCTCAACCCCAGTACAGGATGGACCTACTTCGAACCAGTCACGAAAAAGAACGTAACACCGCTGGTAGAACTGTTCTCTGTATTTGTGTCACCACTGCTTGCTTTTAGTTTTCAAGATATGTAGAAGGCTTCGGGGAACCGATGTTCATGTTTTCATGATCAAGACTGGTGTCGGTGAAATCCACGAAGAGTTGCAGAAAATGCTGACCCGTCGGCATGACGGTATTTCGAAGTCGTAAAGATCGACGAGGAGTCGGCAATGCTGATAATTAGCTTGTTGTTCCGCTCGGATCGGTGTTTCCAGTCTTGTTCCGTTTCGATCGTTACGGTGGAAATATTTTATGCTCGTCGTCGTTAGTTTACCTTTCCCATCGATGCATAATATCAACATATTTCTGCATGCCGATCGCGAGCACTCGAGATACGAGTTCGTTCATCTGCGCGTGCAATTTCGCCGGCGATCCCCGCGACCCCCGGTGCACGCGATACAGCGCCGCCGGCCCCGACTACAAATCTCGCGAAAAGATAAATAAGAATTCGCAATAAAGATCCGTAATGGCGGCGCGCGGGGCCGTTAGCCCCGCGGTACTTGCGCCGTTAAGCTGTAACTTGTGCCAAAAGTTCGCCCCGGCAACTATTGTGCCACGTCCAATAGGGTTATTAATATCTAATACCCGACGGAGGAGATGCGGCCTCCATTAGGTGTTAATTAACAAAGATTGTCCCGGCAAGATTGCTAAGACCATCAGCGCAGTCCCGCCATTACGATACACCCGCGCGGCCATCGCGCGGCGCCAACAACATTTCTGAATTAAACACTCCGTGCTTTTCTTCTCTGTTCAAACTGCGAAGGAACACCTGCCCCCCTTTATCTCCTCCACTTTCTACTTTGCCTCTCTGCAACTTCTTTCGCGTCCCAGCGATTTCATTTGACCGAACGGAATTAAACGATTCGAGAAACCGGGGGACGTTTTTAATCAACTGCGACGCGAAACTTAATGTTACGGATTGCTGAACTTTTCATCATCGTTCGCACGCTAGTTTTATAGCGAGGACACGCTATACGCAGCCGTAAGAGTAGCCTAACCGCTAACATTTCAGTGCGCGGAAATTTTCGACTATTTTCGGAATCTTTGTTCGCTGATTCTGTAAGCAGGATTATCCTACCCGCAACATGCCGTGAATAAGTAGACAGTTAATTACTGTCAAGCTCGCCTCATTATTGCCGATTAAGCTTTACGTGTACGCGCGCAAGTACGAAGATTATAATAATGTAAATATTTTGATGTAGATTGACGGAACTTGCATCGAACACTGTGCAGATATTGTGTAATGTTTCACCTATCAACGGGTAACTAACTGGTATTTACAAAATCGTTGATTAACAAACTTGTCTCAATGAAGTGTTCAAGACATGAACTGCCAGAACGTACGCTTGCAAGTATGATCAATTAATACTCGTGTTGATAAATTTTTACACTGAATGTGAAAATATATATTATAAATATACTCCCTTATTCGAGAGATTACAACGAGAGGCTCTTTTTAATTTGTACAATTAAATTGTCCAACCTTTTGACTACACCAAAAAAGAAAATCAATTTTTATTTACTCCAGTCTGTGGAAATTCATCTACCAATTGAAAGATCACGTTCTCTTGAATGGAACGTATAACAAAAAAATGTATAAAAACCGTTGTCGCTTGCTCTGCAGCGAACGGTTCAATCTCAGATAAGTGCGGTCGCAGTCATCGATGGTACTCAGAGCGATGATCAATTAATTTACCGTCGCGTGTCCATGAGACATTGGAAAATTAAATGTAACTATATCTAAATGGAGAATCATCGGAGATCCCTGTAACAGTAAGGGGTGCCTTGATCCTTCGCCCGTGCTTCCACCGTGACGGAGAAAGCAAGAGAGCGAGAGAGTGAGAGAGAGAGAGAGAGAGAGAGAGAGAGAGAATCGACCCTTCCTACCCTCGGATTGTTTCTCCGGTGGCTGGGTTATGTGCTTTAGGATAACGTTCCACGATCACGCGATGACTCTCCACCTTTTAACCCCGCAGCTAAGTACGTTTTAGTTACCCCTCGGTGAAAGCTACCCTTCTCCGTCTCCATATCCTAATACCCTCAGCTCGTACATCTTCATTCGCTCCGTCGTTTCTTAAACACTTAGATTTTATCACCGTGCGCAACGTGTTCCGCTGTCGGGGCATCATTCGTGGAGAACGGCCAAGGTCTTACATCAGCCCCGTGGAACATTTAGCTTCATTATTAATGGACGACCCGTGACGTTCCACTTCCGTGGAATTATCCCGCGCCCGGGCGATTTAATTTAAAAAATTACATAAACTCGTTTCGAGATGAAAACGTCGCCCCGTGCTGACCCGTCGCGGATCGCTCCTCTCCAAATTCGATTCGCGTTAACGCGTCGTATCTCACAGCCACGGCGATTAGAACCCTCCCGGCGTTCATAATTCATTATAAAGGCCACCACACACGATCCACCTTGCATCCCTTTTGCTTGTGCAGTCTCCGTACCGGGTGTTAAGAAATGTTTGGTCTCCGCAAGCATACGCGTATTCTACATCTTCGGATCGATGGAGATCTGGAAAAAAAGTTGCCGCAAAATTCTCCTTGACCTTGAATTTCGAAGTTAAATTTTTTTCTATTCTATTGTATTCTACGCATCACGAGGATAACAGTTCCTTTGATACTATGCGCGACGCAGACCGAGTGTGCGTCTAATGAAATTGTCCGTCACCTTGTAAAGCTAAATGACTGTAAAAATCATTTCCGTACTTGTACCGTTTCTGTCGCTCCGAATCTCCACGTTTTATGGAATGAACTTCACTTGTAAATTATAATATGTAAATTGCGAGAGAGTAGAAGTATCGAGGGGTCGCAACGCGTTCACGGGGAGATAGGTGGTCTGGCAATTACAGAGGCTTACTATACATACAAATTGCTGGGCTAGGTCGTCTCGTTCTCGCGCGTTTGTTTCGCGCGGCAGTCTTTCTCCCTCGGTCTTTCTTCGACGCCATTTACCACCCCCGTGCGGCGAACGGCACACCAAAGGCACGGCAGCTAGCAACCCCGTAACCAGAAATATCGCGGGAGACGCAGGCTATATGAAAGCAGACACTAGAGTGGTATTACCGAAGTAAGAAGTCAGCTTGATAGCTTCGGCCGTAACTTGGTTTTTCACTCCCATTCCTCTTCTCCTAATTCTGTTCTCCATAAACCTTTGTAGCCGGTCCTTACCGCCGCGACGCGCCGCTCCGCTTTACAACAACAAGTTAGGTTGCTTAAAGCGACCAATTTTTATGCGGAGGACGACAGCTATCGGAAAGTGCCCGCTCCCTTTTACAGCCAAACAGGATTCCCTTTTAATTCGTGACCTTTGCCCCCGGAGAAAATAATGTCGCCCACGGATACTATGGAAGTACAAGAATCTCAAACTGTGTTTGTATTGGCTCAGAAAATTTCACGATTATCAGTAGAAAAGATCCGAAAATTAATTACAACCATACCGCGGATTGTACGAATTTATTTTGCATAAATCCACAGTCTTGCAATAACACGATATGTGTTGAAAATCTGTGCCGAAATGGGGGCAGACTAGTTGTACAAACTAATCAAGTAGATCGCTTTAGTTATCGTACGCGTATCAGACATCGTAATCTGTTATAACACCCGAACAAACCCTATCAGACATAATTGGACCAAACTCAGACTTCGACAAACCTAATATGACGTAGTCAGTCCCATCGATTCCCTCGAACTTCTGTACTATTCGAGGACGTCGACCGAGAATCAGCTGAATCATGAACCGAAGATTTATCAACCGTACAGCCTAGTGATAAATTAATGCCACAACACGTGCAACCGCATATTCAACAAAAATTCGGACAAAGACAAGCGGGGAACACCATTTGCTTTTTGGTCGCGCGAACTTCGAGTTTGCAACTGTATTTCGCAGTAAATGTTCGAGATGGTCGGCAAAATCTGTCACTTTAAGGCTACGTTTGTTTATTCCTTCGCCAAGCCGAATAACTTTGACTTCTCGATTGAAATTTAATTAAAATCAGACTAAACACGACGTAATTCGGTCGTATTTGAACGTATTTGTTCGTTCCAATTGACGATCCACTAAAATCTTCATCTACATATCCACATTCATCTGATTAGTTAGGATAATAGACGTTTCACTTTATCGTGTATGAAACAAGCAAATCGCATTGCGTTTGGTATCGTATTAATCAGAAAAGTGTGACGAACATGCCAACAAAAGTGCCCGAAAAGAATCATTAAAAAACATACAAGTTTGATCATGGATTGCGTTTATCGGCAGCGGTGGGGGCTTAGAAAACGACTGTACACGATTTAAGTAACTGTATTTCGGTGGGGGAGATTAGCACATACATCGAGGTATCGTATCGTCGAGTTAATACTCGCGAACGGGCGTGCAGGCTCGCGTAATATCCTCGGAACAGTCAATCTCTGTTTCGGGCGTGTCTAGTCGCGAAAATTTGTCCCCGTAATCCGGACAAGTGTCGCGACGGGTGTACATTGTCCGAGCTTTGTGTACTGTACCGAGTGAATAAGTAAAATAGACATGGACACCTAGTTGAGATTCGGGTCAGCGGCGCAGGACTGTCCTGTATCCTGTCCTCTATCCTGTCCTCTATCCTGTCCTCCTGGGGTATCTGGATAGAGCGAGAGAGAGAGAGAGAGAGAGGTTCCGTGGTCCTCGGCTTCAAGAGAAAGAGGAACGACGAGGACCCGACGAGAGCGGGTGACGGGGATGGATGCAGGACAAATTATCCACCTACCTCATCCCTTCTCAGCTTTCCAAACCATCCATCTATCCAGCCATCCTGTGGGAATCCCTCTCCGAGAACCCACGCCCTAATAGCTGCCTATGGGGACGCGATGGGACTCCCGATGGACTGGACGAAATCTCGTGCATTGTGCAATCCAGGCTCCTCTCTGGCCCACCCCTGTCCATCCCTCTTCACTCGGCCTTCCCTCTCGTTCCAAGCGGTTTCAGAAGGGGAAGAGTATATTCCTTCCAATTTGCCAGGGTTGTGCATTCGATGGGAGATCGAAAGATATTGGGGGAAGAAATTTTCCTTTTTTTCTTCGTCGTCTCTCCTCCTCCTCTTCGTATCTCCTTTTCTCATCCTCTCGCTGCGCCTATTCTACGCTACCTTCAATGCCAATGAACAACCCAGCGCGGCTCTTCATAAGCAACGTTACAGGTGAGGCGTTACTTCCTGCGGCGAGATCATTCTACTCGCTGCGAGCCAGTCTTACAGGAACACAATGCTCCTAATAAGCTGATCCTCTTAATTTCTATGTATGTTTGTTGTACCAGTATGTTCAGAAATGTGGACACAACGTTGATTTTCCGATTGGATCTAGTACAAACGGCTGATGATTTGAAGGGATTATTAAGAAAAAAAATAGGACGTCGATAGACCGTTTGTAACTCTTTATCAAAACGGACGGCGGAAATACCTAGCAGGAAACTGGGTTTAATACGAGAGGCGATCTTCGTCTCTCTGTTTGGATACAGGGCCAGGCTCTTTGAAGGATAGATCGTAATACCCATCGACCTGAATTCTAGTATGAAAAAATGGTCATTACGGTCGGACAAGGAGAAACCTGGCTGTGTTCGTAAAAGGAAGATCGTTATCGCGAGGTTGTACGTCACGGTTCTAGGGTTTTAAAGGATAATGCTAGCGCGGTGATATAAAAAATCATGCATACAATAATGAGATCGCTGTGCCGCGCTTACTCTCGTAGTATAAATCGCGGTTTCATAGGGTTACGGGGACAATATCGTGGGAAATTATTTGACCGGAGGGTTTACGGGGGAGTCGTATAAAGGGATCCTGACACGTCGCGCGTAAACTCGGCTTAATTTGACCCATAAAGGAAAGCGTTTACGTCGGGCCCAGCCAGTGACCTTGTTGTCTTGCTCGGTTCGCCAGGTTTGTTACCGAAGAAGGGAAAAAAGTCCTTGGCGCCTTCATAAACCTTTATAACGCCGTTCGTCCTACACCTTAATAATGCCAGCTGAATACGAAAATTCTCCTGGGAAAATACTGGATGACGAGTTACACTAAATCTGATCGATCCGCGCCGTTTACGCACCGTTACTTTAACCCTTTGACGGCGAAGTGTGGGCTCTATCTTGTCCTTCGATTACTCAGTTTCCGACGAATCAATGAAACGAATAGCTGCTGCGATAGGGAAAACAAGAGGACTAAAACAAAAATTGATTAGAAAGTTGTAAAAATGGTGCGCCTTCCGAGAGTTAACCGCTGCACAACAATAGAATTCGTGGTCTTATTCTTATTCTTCTAAAAATCATATTTTTCTAAAAGAACCTGTTCTGTGCGAATTCGAAGGAATTAACGCGAGGGACAAACCCACGATAAATTCAAAATTGAACAATGAAACACCGCGTTATTAGAAGGTAATGTTTCTACGTCGTTCGAGGAAGTTGGAGAATTCCGAGGATGTTTTGAAGCGTGCAACGATAGCGCTTGTGTGTAGTATCTTTTGGCTGGGGTGAACGGGGGCAGGGAAAATAGAGAGAAAGGTTGGCAAGACAGTTTAGACGGATGCGTACGGGCTGCGAACGCCATGATACGGTCCCATCAGGAGGAAACATTCTCGGCTCGCGAGGCTCGTGCATTACGGGCACACCCTACGCCGAGAGCCGGTTACCTACAATTTACCAGTGACTAAAGATAAGCGACAAAACATGGCCGGAATGGGACTCTCGTGAGCGGTGCGCGAACCGGAGGACCCTGGTGAAAAGGGGAATCGCATAATAGGTGGGGCAACGGTAACAACGCCATCGTCGAAAACTCTCGATGGAGTCAGCGAGCATAAGGAGCTTGGTTGTGGAGTGGAGGCAACAAGAGGGATCATTTGAGGAAGATGTAACACGAAACCGTCTACCCGCTACGGCTCATAAAACAGCGCGTTTTATGCTGATGGGCCGCGTCTTGGGGACATTGCCGCCGAAGAAAAGGAGAAGAGAAGAAAGGAGAAAGAGAGAGAGGAAAGTTAAGGGAACGAGAACAGACGGAGGGAGAGAGAGAGAGAGAGAGAGAGAGTACACGTTCGCAAAAAGCTTAGTCCACAAAGTAAGGGAGAGAGAGAAAGAGAAGAACGGACCGGCCAAGTGAAAGAGCGATGTAGGCCGGCGAGAGGAATCGTCGTTCCTCTTGAGATGATCTTGGCATCGGTGCCAAATGCAAACGGCAGGTGTTATCCGCGCGAGATTGTTCGTTTTCACGAATGAATCTCGTTCGATCTTTTCCCGCTCGATTGTACCCGAACTGGATCGGCAGGAAAATATGACCGTACGTGCCATTGGATATCGTCGTTTAGCTGGCAACGAACTCGCAATTTTAAACCAGCCTCCCCGAGATCCTCCAAAGACCAGCCATGCACGGCACGAACTACTTAGGCCACCCCATCCGAGTCACATCGGTAACGGATTCGGCGCTACTGGCAAATTATGGCAACCGACGCGCCGGCGCAGCTAGCATTCTTCTCCGAAGTTGAAATGCGACGCTTTGCGTTTCGAATTAAGTTTGAATTCTCATCCTCTTCGACTCATTCGATTAATTTCTAAGCGTGTAAACGGTCTGGGTTCGTCTGAATTTAAGCTTTCGAGATCATTAGTAGACTACAGCGATACAGATTTTTGTCAGCAATGCATAAAATCTGCAGTCGATTATTCACGTTTCTGCTACAAGGAATCTTACAGGAAAATGGGGAGTTCGTTATGGTTTTAATTAGCAGTTAACGCCCCGACAGTTCGAAGCCCCATTTAGCGGGCACGATGCTGCTTCGAAGACAGTATTTTATTGTCTCATTATCGAGCTGTCGGCGGACTGGCTCTAGAACGGGGCCAATATTAAATGGTCATCCGTCAGCGCGAGGTCGCACGTTTCTTCCTGGACGACGTAATCGTCGAATGACATTAATCACTTGCACGGGGCACCAGGACCATTTAAAAAGTCCCTCGAAACTGCCCAGTCATCCAGCTGCTCTCCCGAAACGCTTAAGCGGACACGTTGTTACGTGGACCGACGTGGTTCGCCGGACGAAAAGAAATAGGACTTTGCCGGTTTACTCGGCGAGTTAATTGCAACGTACCTGCGCGCGGTGGCATCAAAATAAAAAAAAAGGCGAAACAATAAAATAGCCCGAGCCGACCGAGCCGACTTTGCCGTGGGAAGAAATTAAGTGGATTAGAACCCTAATTGCGAGACGACGGTAAACCGAAATGAATGTGGTACTCGCGGGGGAGAGGAAGGTGAATGTAATTATGCGACTAAGCACTTAGTAATTTTCAAGGAAAACAAGGGGAAGGGTAGCGGAAGGGTAGCAGAACGGCGCAGCACGGCAAGGCGAAACTATAGCGAAAAGTACGCCGCGTATCGCGCCAGTATCGCGATCCCCGTTGCAAACCGATGATAGGGGACAACTGCCGAATAGGCGTTGGTCACCTATATCACGCCACGTTATTTGATTTGTTAAGTAACATTTAGCAATACATATAATATTCACTGGTCCCATGCTCTCCAAATTGAATTATAAAAGTAATGAACAATATCATTTTGGATATTCCACCAGAAGCAAACCTTATTTTCTGATGAGTGTGCTATTCGACCGTTAGTTAACAACTATGCCAGGATTGCGATGCTAGATCTCTTAAAAAATTCTCAAAGTTGCTTTCCAATCAGAGCAGATCGTTGATACTAGAAAGACTCTTCAAGTGGCTCGAGATTGGTAAGATTCCCCTTCTTTCGGACAATCGGTTTTTCCCCGGTCCAATTGCCAATTCAGTTTTCCGACACACAATTGAAAAGCATCGTCGGGGAGGCATAAATTCGCGACGACGAAGGGAAATGAGGAGCGTAGCGAAGGAACAAGGGTGAGCCGTTAAAAGTTGAAGACGCGTTTGCGCGGAACTGTTTCACTGGTAATAGCCAAAGTTCCCGGTTCTGGTCCGGTTCCGGCATGGCCTTTATTATTTTATATTTCGCGGCGGCCACCCGGCCCGCCCGAAGATAACAGAAATTATACCCACGTTTCAAAGTGAAACAACCGTTACCGGCGCGACGCGAAACTTTAATTCCCCACGATACCGCGCTGCTCGTCCGATTTCATCTTCGCGAATATCCGGACTCCCCGTGGCCCGCCTAAATTCAATGGGACCGGCGGTGTGGCTCCCTAATTTCGCCGACCGAATCGGCAGATACCGCCTGTCCCGGACCAACCTATCGGGAAATTTGGAAAATCTCGTGAAACCTTCGACCATCAGCCACGACAAAATTAAACCGCTAACGAGGGAAGTCGCGGCCAAATCGACACTGAATCTTCGTTTCTAATTTCTACTTCGCCCCTCCAAAAATCTGTTCCGGATCTCACCCCTTCTATCGTCTATATAGTTCTAGCCTTTTTATAACTCCGAGTACCTATCTAGTCTCAGCTTTTTTATAGCTTCTAGTCCCAAGTCCCTCCCTCCTTCTTTCTTTTCCCAGTCTCTAGTCCCTAGTCCTCAGTTCTCGATTCTTAGGCCCGTCACTTTGCCTAGTCCCTAATACCTCTCAGACTCACTGTCCCATGGCACTCCTTTCCCGCTCGGTTCCTATTCAGACGAAACTGGATTTCGCCGGCTGACAAGAGTCGGCACCCGGTATTTATACAACGCTTTTACGGGGAAGCAGTTAATTAGAAATTCGTATAGGCCCCCCTCGGTAATTGAACGTGCTTCAGTTATTCGGATGGGAGAGCGCGCGGCCCATGAAACTTTCAAGGCACCGTCGGAAAATTGAGATCAGCCATCGAGAATGGCGAACCGCGTCGCGGCCTTCTGTAATATGCATGCACACTTTGCTATGCGAAGCCGTCGTCAAACGTTTTCTGGGCTGTTCGACGTTCCTCCGTTTAGGGGGCCGCCACCGCACCGTCACGTTAGTTACAGAGACCTGGATACGTTGCAATCGGTACGAGTACTTCTCAAATATATGTATATCTCCAAGTACAACGTCACGACACAGACTTTAAGTCCGTGGTCACGACGTCCACCTGACACGCGCGAATGCGTTCGACGCGCGTGTAACAGACCGTCCGCGAGATACACGCATGTACGCTCCCATATAATATAGTGGATCTGCGTCCTCTGTAATGTAATCATGGCTGACACAATTAATCACTGGACCATCCAACCCCGCCGAACCATTAGCGATCGAGACACTCCGGGTTCACGGGGGGATGCGTTTCGCATCTCCATGCATTTCCACGGAAAATACATTGTCCTCTGTGCACCGAAATTTATAATTGCCGAATCGACTGATAGACAAATATTGCATCCACAGAGGTGGACTGAATAATGGAAAAACGTCGCGCCACACGAATTTCATTTCCTTTTTGACGCTAAATCTGCCGAGCACCAAACGCGATCGATACAGTATTGCTTTATAATAATAATCTTGTCATGATTCGAAAAAGTCCATTCGTTGAAAAGTTATGAGCAGAAACGTGCCCAAAAGAGGGCGGAAAAGTTGTCTTTTTTGTTCACTAATGACGTCACAACTTTTCAACGAATGGACTTTGTCTAATGTGCCTGTGCAACTGTTTTTAAGCTGCGCCTGCGCAGGTTTTTTACTTTAAAAGGCAAAACCTAGTTTAAAACCTTCCCGAAGAAATGCCGATAGAGATAGAGATAGAGATGTGACATTCATTTTTAGTAGACTCTGTGTGACAGAATTTAGTAAATTACACTATTCACACACAAGTTAGAGTAAGTAAGAATGATTTAAACGACTGGTAAGTAATGTTTCCATTATTTTACCCAACCCCCATATATATTCCGAGCGAGAACCCAGCATCCGAAGCTGCTATAAATTTCCCAGATAGAAAGAGCTGCAAATTATTCGACCTCAAACAAATTATCAACGAAACTTGTTAGTTTGAAACAGGGGATAAATTGAGGCTTTCTGATACAATATTTGTTGAATTTTTAATTTGCTGGACGTTCCACGCAAAGTAACAACGTTCAGACATTAAATCCGTGCAAGTGGAATGTCGGAGTTTTGAGCGAAAAAATTATTTCTACTGTTCGTTAAACAACTTGACAAGCATATACACAGGGAAAAGAGTTTCAGGTACGACACTGCGAACACTGTCGAGAGTTGGGAGCAATTTCAATAAAATTAGATTATTACTTGACGGAAAAGTTTCGAGGCTTAATGCGAACGCTGGCAAATGGCCGAGGGTATAAAGTGAAAAATGAACGTTAAGCAGGGGATCGCTCCCCGCGCAAAGTCGATACTAATCAGCCAGTTTTCATCGATTTTGCCGGCGTTCGACACGCTTGATTAATTGGTGGCACTGTTTATCGTCGGTATATAGTAATAGGACGGAAGCGGAGGCTCGATCGATCTCCTAATGGCCGATTGGCTTCGGTATCGCGAAATCAGATTCCCGGGACGCCAGCGTCGTAGCCTGCGGATCATATTAATCGGGGTGTGAGTCCGGCGTTGAAAGCTCGACGAGCGATCGATGGGGAAAAGGCGAATCGCAGACATCATGGAACAGGGGTTGATTAACTTCGCGAAAGCCGGGAGACCTTCGATGCGATCTTTATCGTGTACCGTGAAGAACCACCGTCGGTAATTAATTATACAGAGTTCCACAGAAAGTTTTCCCATTTTCTCTCTCTCTCTCTCTCACACACACACACACACACACACACACACTCTCGCTCTCTCTCTCACACACACACACACGTTTCTTTCACTCGTTCCCTCGAAAAGATTTTTCCCCGGTGAACTTGGGAGGCAACCGGTCGTTGCTTTAATAGACTTACGCCGGGGCAACAGCTAAATTTCAACGAATCCGATCCGCAATCCCGGCCGCATTGAAACTAATTTTCCGGGCGCAACTACGCGAACTTAATTTCGTTTTTATCGGGACAACGAGGAGCCAAAGTTCCGGGAATCTCGAAATTTACAACCGGCCATCAACCGATTGAATTACAACCAACCGGGGCGCTTCTTAAACTTACACCGTTCCTCGTCCCGGCCCTTTATCTGCGAATGTTAATTGCGAGAAAAGTAATGCATGGAAAGCTGTGCACGACCCTGAAAACCAAGGGTGGCCTCGCCGCAGAAAAGAGGACGAGGACGGAGAGAGAGTGAGGTCGGAACGAGGGGACAGGATATGGCCCATTGGCCATACACAGGGAAGAGACAGGACGACCAAGAGGAGAGCAATAACACAGAGATCCTTGGAAAACAGCCAAAGTGTCAGCCGTAATATTACAGCAGTTGCGTGGAACAACCTGAAGAAACACGTACATTGTGTGAATGAGCATTTTATTCTCTGACATTGTGCACGCTTGCACGCGCTTCGGCTGAATACAAAAGCATACGGGACACTCCCGGAAGGAATCGGGCTGGATCGTGCTGTTCGTTGACCATTGCCGTTGCTTTATCCACCGTGCAACGTGGATATGAACAGTATCGTGTCACCGGAGCAGAGTTTGTAATCCCCCTCGCCCTGGAAATTTTAATAAGACTGTTCTTCAGGTGTAACGAATAATTTCGGGTTTAGTGTCTACGCTCGAAGCAATCGATGCGGTGTTGAACGTTTTGGACAATCACCGTGTTCGACTGCTTGTCAAATTACCTAGAGCTATCACATAAACTTCATCGTGTATGCAATACGGTAAATCATAAAACACTGTTGAAAGCAACAGTGGACTATCCGCTTGAATCCGAGCGGTATGCGAACAAATTCGTGGAATCGCGAGAAAGCGAGTAGGGGTGCAGGCGAGAATGTACGAATCCACGAGAATGACGGTTTCCCTTTTAATTTACGAGGCGAGAATGACGAAAAACGTAGCTGGAGGAAGCAGGAACTCGTTCGGCCAGAGAAAAGGACAACGCGGTGAGAGAAGTGGGGGGACGGGTTGGAAAAAGCGAAGAGAGGACAAGCAGTCGAGTTCGCGTCGGCGGCGGAGGCGGCTCGAGGAATACGAGAGAAGCTTCGGGAAACGTTGGTATTATCATAATAATGGCTAAAGCCATCATCTTTCCCGCGTCTGCTCTCTACACCTAGCTACTCCCTGCCGTCCCTCTTTTCTCCTCGAGGGTGCTCCAGGAAGCACATCCTAATAGCACTCGCGTTTTGTACATTTACAAATTTAAAATGATAATTTTTGCCGTGGGTGTGGTGTGCCTCCGGGTCATTTGCGCCCTTTCACGACCGCGTCCACGGCCAACTTCTTTTATTTCGCCGACACCACCCCTGGTAGCCTTGCCGTGGCATGCCGGAGTGTTCCCAGCCAACTACACCGTGGCTCGATTATGCGACTTCCAAAAAAGAAACCAGCCGGATAGATACTTTTGCCGGACGTTTGTCAAATGTCGCGCACAGATGTGTCCCGCGATTACGCTGAACGCGTTATTGCCTCTCCCGTGTGGCGAAACGGGCCGCGAGTCCCTTACGAGTCTCCCCACGCAGGCTAAATCGGCCAACTTACGTCACCTGAGATCGCTTTTGCATCATCGCAGACGGTGTAATATCGCGGCAGATACTATTATGATAGATTCAGCTTAGACTGGCTTCTAATGCCACGCAATCTTTCAAAGTCGACAGCAGAGCATGACCTTGGCTTGGCATTGGCTCACCCCTTTCAAACAAGTACTATATTCCTGGGACACTCTGTACAGTTATATCTATTCCCGTGAACAGTACAATTGTTTTCTCCAACATTTTCTTCTACATAAAAATGTAAATAATCATACCAATGAATATTTTTCAAAATATCAATGTTGAAAAGAATAGTTTTCCTTACCAGCAACTCCCAGTCTGTGTCGTTTACAAGAACCAAGATGCCAGGCCGTCTATATGCACAAAACAAATCACAAAGTATCAATTTAACAATTAACTTGGTAGAACCAGAGAGAATACGAGATCTTGTCCCGCCATTTTTGTTAAAATAGACAGAGACAGAGCAGGTTTAAAGTTTCACTCAGGGGAGCACAAAAATATTTAACTTTCCTGAATGTAATATTATACAATTCGCGACGAAAAAATGATGAAACTTTCATTTATAATACTAAAAATTCAAGACCTAGCGAATTCATACGCTACATCATACCCGCTCCAATATGTACTTATCTGGAAACCAATATGGCAGCGATCGAACCTCTCGAACGCACTCGAACTCGAGCAATTTTACTCGTGCATAACTTGTAACTTGAAACTTTGATTCCTTGCACCAGAATTTAAAGGTTTATCATTTTTTTGTCGAATATAATGTTACACTAAAAAAAGTTGGACATTTTTGGTCCCCCAAAGCAAAGTTCAGTCCTGTTCCATGCTGAACCTGGGTATGCATTGTCACTGTTTTCTATACTGACAAAAGTTTACACGACGAATCGTCACGAATCGTGACAAGTAGATATCACTAATAAATTAACTAATAAAAATTAAGGGCGACTTTGTAAAATCATGAGCTTTGCCCTGTTATTCGTCACAATACACTCGTTTTCTCTCTGACAAAAAAACCACTAGCACATCCTCATCCTGTGCCACAACTGTAGAGATTTTTCAAACGCGGTAACAAGATTTGAATATATTCTCGCACTTTGCACCGAAGCTGCATCGTGCTGCCACCTCGACTGCTACGACGGAACTTCGTAGCCAATCGCCATTTTAACAACATATATCGGTTGAATGGGCAAGTGCGAATTAGCACAATATACCGTATTGTGTTTGTGCCTTGTGGTGCTATACGTGTGTCATTGTAAACTTTACGCGCGCTCAGCAAAAGATCTTTTCGCGTAACATGTGAGATTGTTACGTGAAACATTTATTGCCACCTGTGTGCAAGCTATTCAATGTATTAACAACTTACACAGTGTCCCCTTGTAAAAATAGTTCCGGTCGTTCTTTTAGGAGGTTATCTTTTATCCAAAAGAGCAGCCTCTGTATGGTCCCTGTAAAATTTCCAAGTGACTGGTTAAAAGATCGAGTCGCAAAACATTTGTAAAACTTACATTCATCACCAGGTAAGTTCGCCTCATATTTTTTCTTTTTATCGAAAAGTAGTTCTGCCCCACCCCTGAAATTTAGCGGGTGATTTATTAGACACACCGACGCACACCGCTGTAAGAAAAGTTGGGTTAAATAGATATATAGTTTCCAACGTTACCCGAATTCAATGATCACGCGTGTTTCACTATTTCCGGTGGACATTATTCTCTTAATTCGATCGAGGCTCTGCTTCTTTTGTCGTATCATACAAACTAACTACTTGCATATAATTACGAAAAACAATTGTTCGCCGCGCATAGAAACAACGTGAGTGACATTGCGATTCAGTTCCACGTTCCTTCCGTTCAAACGGTCAGTAGTGTAGTGATTCTAACGCGGCAAAATACAATAAACCAGTAAATATTGTAAGTATCAACTTCCATCGATCATGGAAGTGGAAATTGTGTTTTAAAATTCTTGATGTTCCTCTTCTTCTTGTTTTTTTTTTTTTTTTTTTAATTTTTGCCCCATTTTATAGAAGCATGCGCATGCGATCCTTGGCGAAGTAATTTAAGAAGAAAATAAGAAATTGTTGTTGTTCGATAAGATAAAATAAAATTTCTCGTAAGCATATTAGTAGAATTAAAGACGGTGACGTTTCATCCATTTAAAATTATCATTAAATCAACGCGTGAAGAAAGAATTTGGTGGAATGTAGAACAAGCGCCCCTTATATATGTACAACAAAGTACACCCCTGTGCTTACATCCGCGGGTCATTAATCTTGCAATAATTATGTATTTAATTGCGACGTACCGATCGCTAGGACTTGGTTAATAAGAATTCGTTTGATAATAAGATCGATCCTTTAATCGTAATGTAAAAAAATTTGATGGCATTTAAGTGAATATACGATAAAAAGTGGCTCGATGAAAATGTAGAATATGCGAACGCAGTGAAATGCAGGTGCTATCGGCGGCAGCTGTAATGGCGGTCGTCGGGAACGTATGATCACACGCGATAAATGCATATTAAATGTAGTATTGTGCCGTCGATACGTGTGCGTTGTAATCGAGGATCGTCGTAATCGTGAGAGACATACGATTACATTATAATAATAATATATCACGTATTCAGCATAAATATCCACGATGTCGGAGGAGAACGAACACACTTCGGAAGAGAACGAGGGAGAAATGAATGCGGAAAATCATAGTGGTGAACAATCAAAGAGTGATAATAGTATGCTGAATAATGAAACCGGGCAGCTTATGTTGGAAGACGAAGAAATGCCGACGTATATCAGCGTATCGACCCCGTCGAGGCGCGAAGATTTGGATGTCAATAATACAAAACAACAAGACAGGATACCGATGGAAGAGGATCATAGTCGAAGCCCCTATCCTAGCGACGACCAAGGAGGAGGCAGCATCTTGGTGTTATCTTCCGGGGAAGAAAGTAATCATCCTTACAACGACGAAGAAGATGATTATGCCGACAGCGAAGGTAAGTACAAGAAGAATTTCGTAAGTTCTAGAAATATTGTTTTGTTTTTATGCGTTAATTATCTTTTCCTGTAGAGATCGATGAAATAGATCGTGAAAGTTATCATGAAAATTTAATGTTAGAGGACGAAGAAGACGAGGATGAGGAAGACGACGAAGACGAGAATCATTTGAGATTGCATCATCACGACGATGACGAGGACAACGAGACGGAATACGACCAAGATTGCTACGACAGAGCTTCGGATGATTTTATCTGGAATTCCAGACAAAAGCAGCACCCTAAAGAAAGAAGTTTATCGTTGCAAGATTTGAGTTTCACTAAAAATAATAAACATTCTTCGTACAACAGTAGAAATAGGCATAGTATAAATCTCTTTGGACAGAACTATGTAGGCCTACAACAGAATTCTATCGCGTACAATGTCGTGCACAAAAGACATTCGTTGCCACTTAAATATCAACATGTGGAAAGCAAAGTGAAGAGATACATTAGGGATATAAAGGAACAGTCGAGAAAGTCAATGGAGAAGCGTATTAAAGAGCAGGAATACGTACCGAACAAAACTCACGAGAACAATGAAAGTAAGGAAGACCTTTGCATTGTTGTGTTATAATATTATATTGAATTGTTGTCTAATTATAATTCTTTTTTCATTTACAGATGAAACTGATCCGTTAAAGCTAACGGTAACGAACAAAGTTATAAAAGATTATGCAGAGAAGGCTATTAAGGATTTGCAACGTGAAGAAAATAATGAAAATGGTAATTCAATTTATAATTCAGCACAAATATTAGAGAATGGTGGTAATAACAAACTTGATATCAAAGTAATTGAAACTCAACTTAAGCATATTCGAAGGAACAGCGACATGAACGCATTCGGTGATATTCAAAATGAAAAACGTGCACAAAACTGCAATGATAAATTAGAAAAACGAAATGGTTCTGTAGACGTTAATGCACATCATATTGAATATCAAAATACATTAGATAGAAATGTAAAATTTAATAACATGGATCAACCTTCTTTAGTTAACGGTCATCAGCAAGCACCTACAGTTTTCAATCTGCGTACATTAAGCTATGAAGAATACATGCACGGCATATCGGCAGAATTTGAACAAAAGGAAGAAACAATCGAGGAAAGGCACAAGATTCAAGAAAAGATTATTGAACCTGAGAGCTATAATGACGTAGAGATGGTTAATGTGCAAGAAATGGATAACAGCAATACAGGTTGTCCACTGAAAATTGCGAATGTCAAAAGTATCAGGGTAGTACAAGAAGAACAGGAAAACATGGCGAAAACGAATTTAGCAGAGACGGTAGAAGTGATGCAGCTGAAAGCTCAGCTTAATCAGAAAGATGCTCAGTTCAATAGTTTACGAAACGCCTATCAGAAAACAGTAGCCGAAAATATGAAAATGAAACAAGAGTTGGAAACTCTGAGAAAATCTATAGCAAAATATGAAAGTGAAAGTAAAACATCCGAAACAAAAGTTGCATCTGTGCAAACTGAATCTATCGCGGAACCTGTATCTGTTCCAAAAGTGGTTGTGGCCACGGGGGTTACAAACAATAAAGTATCCACTAGTAGCGTTGCGTCTACAGCAAGTTCTGTTGACCAATGGGCAGAGAGTGCTGCTAGCTCAGCTATATCTATTAAACCGCCCGATTTAACACCGATTCTTAATTCTGACGATAGCCTGGTGCTCACTAACGGTTCACCGAAAAAATTACCGCATCCATTATCGCGAACATTCATTACTTCGTCTCGAATCTTACAGACTCTTTCCAACATAACACAAGGTAAAACGTCAAAGGCGGAAAGCCCTTTGGTCAGGAATAATAAGGCACGAGTAAACGAAAATTCCATGGAGCAATTATTGAATCTCGAATACAATCGTTCCGCAACGCACGTTTCTACCTCGAAGAAACGTAAAGCGACAGAGATGCTTGGCACTTCCACGTTTGTTCAGCCGTTTAAGATACCTCACACATCCGCGGAATCTGAAAAGAAAAGTGCCAGCACATCCAACGCGGACTTGAAATACTCAGAGGATCAGTCGAGCGCAAAGGCAGATCAAGAATCCGTAAATAAGGACAGCGAGGAACCTTCGTCCATGGATATTGAAACAGAGATAGCAGCTAACCAGGATGATGGTGATGTAAAGTTGTTCGTATATAGGGATAATGAGAATAGCAAAAATAAAAGTTTCTTAATTCAAGCAGAGGAACCAACGAAAGACATGTTAGAGAACGAAAAACATCGTATCCAAGAGTGTGGTCCATATTTGCTGGGTAATCTTGAAGTAAGGATGTCTGAGATAAATGGTACAATTAGCGTTTGGGGTAAAGAGATTAACCAGGAGCCAACCAGTGATAACGAGGACGATATGGAGGTACCTGTACAATCCACTAACAAGAGGACAATCCTTTACTCGCAGAAGTCACCGCAGATCAGATTTAATGGCAGTCCACTTGTATGTTCAACTCAAAAAAAGCTGAAGCTTCCACTAAGGCTGAATAAATCCAATGATTCTCAATGTAGTCACTCTATGTCGCCGAATATAGTAAAATCACCGTACTTGCTAGATGAAGCGAATGATATACGATTCGAAAGTAATCGTACTCGCGCAAGCAACTGTTCGTCATCTTGCGAAAACTGCGACTCGGTGAAACACCGAAGAGAGTGGCCATCGTATGAAGCCAGTTCCAGTTCGCAAGAAAAATCACATTCCTGTTGTAAGCAACACGCAGAGTTCGTAGAAAAAGATTGTAACTGCGGTTCATATCACGAAAGACAAATGTGCGATGATAGTCCTAATCATAGTAAAGATAAATTCCATGTTAAAGGCATCCGAAGGATCTCCTGCAAAAACGCATTTACCCCAGAGTCGAGTAAACATTTACGTGAAAACATCGCGAACCCTGAGATCAAGGATGCGATCTACAAGTACAATAAATCGTGTCGACACTCCATGCAAAATACCTCGGATAGTAGCTCGCATTCGACGAAATGTTGCAACAACATTAGGGACGTTGCTTGCGCATGTAAATCTTCTTCGAATAATATGCACAATCACGACTGTCCCGAGAGACAAACATGTAGCCATAGCTCTTCGCATGATGGGGAGCAAGAGCCTCTTATTCCACAGAAACGATCTTACGAGACACCTGAAGTAAGTGAGCGCTATATAATTGACAATCAATATTTAAGTAAAATTGCAGAATGTATCGAACGTAGTGGTACACGCTGATTTTACGTGAAAGACTAACAAAGAAATTCAAGAAATTATGAAACTTTAGGGGTATATAGATTGTTCCTAAAGTTTCATCATTGGAAAACCTTTCGATCGCTTCAAGTTTAAGTACTGGTGTTTTTTTATACTGAACTGTTGCTTTTTGTATGCAGACGAGGCAGCGACGATCAAGTGGCAAACGAGTACGAGGAATACTTATGGATCTGTTGAAAGGTTGCGGAGACTGCCGTAGCACTAATGGTAACACTGTCAATAAAAATGGTTTGCAGTTGAAAGAGCCAGTGTGCACGAAGAACGGTCCTTCTCAAATTAAGAGTTCTTCGTGTCTCGCACCTGAGCCATCATATTCAAGTTCCACACAATGTAACGAAAGGTAATTAATTTTTCTTCGAATCGTTAGAAATGCAGGAACGAAGTGTTATTGGTAATATAACTTATTACATACGAAAACTTACAATTGTAGATGCTGCCATGCTTACGCAAGACGAATCGAGTCCCAACTCGAAGAGTTCCGAACAGAAATGGAGAGGGTACGATCACGTTCGGATGCAATTCTTGACATGCTCAATATGATTCACTCTGTTGATATGAACTAATGAAACTACTATTACTTTCTAAAATAGGCGCTTTTTCCTTGTACAGATATCACAAGTTTCTTTCATGTCTTAATTTCGTTAAGTCAAGGTGTACGCACTGTCATCAAAGCTCTTTTCTTATTTGCTTCTTTTATTTTATTGATTATGAATACGTAATCGATTTATTGAATAAAAAACACATGCCCATCTAAATGATAAAAGGGGGGAAAAACTACTACATTGTACCATACCATCGTTTTGTATAACAGGAATTCGATTTAAATTTCACACAGCATTTTTATATCGTGTTAAAAAAATCATAATATGTACTATGTTTTTAAATGATGACAAAATATAGCTGTAGCAATGTAGTCGTATCTACGAAGACTAGACAATTTTATGTTACGCCTTAGACGAACCTTGTTTGACATGGTAATATTTATCCGAGTATCCAAATAAGACGACTTTCAAATTCATAAGATTCCAATAGAATTTCAATAAAACACTGTTCAATTTCCTACTAGTAATTGCAGTCGCAAGAATCAAATCCTGCACCGGCCTCCCCAGGCAAAATACCAGGCGGAGCTTCCCCTTGACCCTTGAAAATATTACTGTAAGACGTTTTCAAATAATTCACGTGACCTTGCAATGACCTTATACGACCCTGAGCTTGTTCAAACGCCTCGTTTAGGTTGTTTATCTGACCTTGCATCTTTTGTCTGATCTATAAGTGGCAAATATTAATTAGTAACCGAGAAAAAGTAAGTTTTGATTTTCAAGCAACTTATTCGTTTTAAATTAATTACTTCATCCCTATCTTTCTGTGCAGCTCTCGCGGTGGCCCTGCACTGAGCCAGCTGTCTCTCCATGTCCGCTATTTGACCTTGCATCGTTCTTCTTGCAGTCTCGCATCTCTCCTTCGTTCTTGCCACTTGTCTCGCCGAGTCTTCTCGAACCTTCAAAGAGAAAATGAAGACAGCCAATCACTTCACATCTCAGAAAGATAGGAAGAGGACGTTATACTTGATCGAGCATCGCCGTCAACTGAGTAATTTCGTGCATCTTCTCGTCAATGCGTTTCTGCAACTGCGCTTCGTGCTCTTCGAATCTGGCAAGCGTGTTCTTCATACGTTCATTGTCGTGCCGTAATTCAGAATTCTTTTTCTCGAGTTCTTCGAATCGTCCTGTACCGGATCCTCTCTCCTCCTGTCAAGTATGTCTCGTCAATTATATAAACTCAATGTAATTGTAATGTTCATGTTCTCACCAATTTTACGAACAATTTACAAACGCGCATTACAAAGGCGCAGTACTTTATAGAGGTCGTTCAAAGTAATTAACGTGAAGATAGTGACCTGCATGGCTTGATACTCGTTGCGCAGAACATCCAACTGATTCTGTAAGGTCTGGGCCTTGTCCTTGCACCCTACAATCTCCCGTGAAAGGTCCTCGCAGTTTCGCTCAGCAACTAAACGCATTTGTTGCGCTTCCTGTAGCTTTACTTGCGTCTGTTTCAAAAGATCTGGCAGTGGAGCCAACTCGGCCAGTTTCTCTTGGAATTGATTCTATAAAAAGAACAATACTTGAAGGAAACATCGTGCTAATAAAGTCTAATCTAGTTCCCGAAGCATGGTAATCCAAACAATTATGCACCTTAACTCGGCCAATCTCTAGAGTCACGTTTTCATTCATCCGCGCGTTGTCCATCTCCATGAGGTCAAGCTGCCGGCGTTGCTCCTCGACTTGTTGTTGCGCCTATTATTTCAGTTATCATTTTCATAGACGCTAGTAGCAAATGATTGCACAACCACATATCAACAATGGGGGACCTGTAAATATTTATTACGATAGTCCTCGAGCTGGGCAGCTTGGTCTTGAATCAGTGATCGCAATTCTTCCAGTTCATCTTGCGACTCCCGGAAACGTTGCTTGACTACTATCAGCTGCTGTTCGTGTTCGATCATTTGCTCCTTGAAACCTGTTGTGAATATCATCATCGTTTATCAACTAGTTATTGCAAATCTGTAACGAGACGAGAGTCTAGATCACCTTCGTATTTCCCTTTCTCAGCCTCGATCGCTTTCAAACGTTCTTGAGCGTCGATCAATCTGATGTCCAACTTTTCTCTCTCTTCGATCGCTTCGCGCGTTTGCTGCTTCAGCTTCTCGGCATCCGTTCTTAAGCACGAAACCTCGCACAATTTGTTTTTGTAATCATCCTGAAGGCGAGCATATTGCTCGCGGAGATCACGCAACTGTTGCTGAGGACACGTGCTAGCACCCTTTCGTTAAACATAAGCTTTAATACGTGTCTAACGTTTCACGAAGGTGTTCTCTATCTTACCATTGGTGCGTTCACGCAAGGACCGGTGCAAGTCGAGGAAGGTGCAGGTGGCTGCATAGGTGCCTGATTGAACATATTATAATTTTATAGACTAGGAGAAGCCAAAAGTTCAAAAAGAAACATCTTAACAAATATCTACATTATACTGCACATAATTTTAAAGGATTCGCCGAGTTAACAATAACCAACATCTTATATGAAATAATCATATTTGAATCGTGACACAGCTTGCAACAATTTTCATCTGAAATTACGCACAGGATAATGTCGCATTGTTGTGTAAGTTGTGTAGAGAAAGAACGATCTGAAATTTTTCTACAATATGTTTATTTCATACAAAATCTTTCGTAACATTACTTCGGTAAAAAAAAGTCAGTAACTGTTATCATCTACCCCAATCAACGAGGGTGTAACAATTTGTATGTGTATCGGCCTGCCAAGCGAGCTTGTTCCGTTGGCTCGCGCGATCAAGGTGATCAAGATATTGTACGGATACCTTAGGTAGAGGTACGGAAGGTGGTGGTAGAATCGGAACAGATGGTACGTAAGGTGCCGAGCCGGAAGCTTGATGGCCCATGGACGGTGGAGGTGGACAACAACCGCAAGGTGCACAAGGTCCGGTGCACTTGAGCAACTTGCGTTGTTGCTCCAGTTGCTGTCGTTCCCTTTGCACGTTGGCAAGCTCTATCTGCATGTTACGTATTTCGCATTCTATATTGCCCAGTTGTTGCTCCTGAAATTACAAAGATATAGACACATCAGATTCGAGGGTGGTCCTGTTGCAATCTTTTTCCTGTGTACCAATTGCTTGCTGTTGTTGCCGTAAGACACAAGCTGCTGCTCTAACTCCTCGGGACATGTTCCTCTTGGCGGGGGTGGCGGACATGGTTGTTTACTAACGACTGGACTCCGGCAACACATTTCGTCGACCTGTGAGGAAGCACCACTGGGAATTATGACTCCTGATCTTGATGCTCCACCCGCGAGTCTTGGTGAATCTGTGGACGTTAGAAAATTGTATTCCGAGAGGAAAGTAAAACTAGTTTTGCTATATTATTACTGCAAAGAGTCCGGTGCTAATCTCATGTGTAAAAATAAACACGACTCACCTCCACTGTTCAAGTACGTTTGACTATTCCTTGTCACTAGAAGCAAAATATTATATTGAGAAAGCTATGATGTTAATATGTTAAAGTATACAGAGTGGTCCACCGGAAGATAGCTACTTAAACATCTCCTTCGGTTCGAACAATCTGCAGTCTAAAGTGATTGAATTTAATGTCCGCATACCGCACAGGGAATTGCCGCGCGGGGATGGAGTGTCGGGAAACTGCAGTTGCATACAACACTTGCATTGACAATAATCGTCGTCCTGTTGCACTGTTGTGGTGTACGAAAATGAACGAAAAGGGGACGGACTTGACCCTGGCGACTGATTTCCACCTGGACAAGGGTAACAGCAAGGACTGGTAATTCGTTGATTCAAGCAAGCTAATTGACGAGACAATTCTGTGTTCTCCTTCACGACTATGCGCATTTCAGCCTGCAGCCCGCATACCTTCCTCTGAAGGCTCTCGACGGCACTATCCTTCTCCAATAATGCTTCCTCTAATTTGTATCTGAGTGCGTCAACCGTACATTATGATCACTCGACTGATATAAACATACAGAATTTTGTTGTGGTCTGTGCAATTCGTTGTCAGGGTAAACTGATACGATTGTCACACATTTCTCCCTCGACTCTCTACTATTTTTCATTTCGTATTGGGTGGCCAAAATGAAACTCACTTGCCGCCTTCGAGCTGAGCATTCTCTAGTACTAGTTTCTCCTGCATGGTCAGCGATTCTGTTAATTTTCCAGTTAAATTTTTAAGGGACCTATCTTTTCCTCTCTTCTTACTGTCCGCAACGACGATCTTTGGAATCTCGTCTTCCGTGTAACCGCAAACGATCACTCTGGGAAGCCTATGAACGAAAAGAAATACAGTTTTCCAAGAACTATAACTATTCGAAGGAGAGTAGGTTCTCGCTCGTTGTTTTCACAAGCTGGAGAATGTAACGTCGTGGAAATGGTAATTTCGTAGAGGTGTGTTGCGTTATACTATTTCTTTATATTGATCGCGGTTTCGGTCCAATAGTGGGAGAGTTATAGGTGGGAAATCTTTCTCGATTGATTGAACAACCTCGTTCACTGTAAAAACCTCGGATCTTGCTTGAAATTCCGATCCCGTTTCCCTACAACGAGCGACTACCTACTATTCCAATTTTACGACGCACTTATCTTCCGGATACTCGATCTGGGGCAAGTCGAAGAGGTCTTCGGGTCTTGGTTTCTTTTCTCGAAATCCATCTTCCGTTATCATGCCAGATCTTGTGTGCGGATACGGAAGCATCTCAAACATTTTGCTGAACGTGAGGCTTGATAAATCAGTCAGACCTAACATGCTCTGCAATTTTCGCGTTATTTGTTCAACATCTGCCATCTTCGCCAAGAGTTCGTCCTGCTTCGAATGAAGCAATTCAGTATCCTCCTCCGACAGCTCTTTTTTCTGGAAATTAGATAAACGAGATCCGATAAAGAACGTTTCTGGGAACTCGAAAATAGTCATGAATTTAAAGTTTCATCAATCACCTCCATAAGATCAAGGATCTCGCGCTTTAACTCTTCGATCTCTTTCATAATGACGGTACAACGTTCGTCGGCATTTTTCATTTCTTCTAATAGCTCAGGATCGGTCAAAGGAGACGAACTCAAGACGGATTCTTGTCGACCGCCAGGTTTCATGGGAACGCCTAGATGCAAAGTACATTCAATAAATTTCATTGAATTTCATCTCGTTGTTTCCGAAGATTATTATACCTTGGCCAATGCCAGGAGGCATTGGATGAGCTGGGGGCTGCCCCGGTTGTCGTCTTTCAACATCTTCCTCTTCGGTTTTCTCAGACGTTGCTTCACCTTTTGTTTCTGTAAGTTCTTGCTTTTCATCTTGTGCTTCGGCAGCAGATTCAGCACCAGGTTCAGCTGCAATTTCAGCATCAGGTTCATCTGCAGGTTCAGCTTTAATTTCAGCATCAGGTTCAGGCTCATCTTCCTTTTCAATCTTGATCTCCTCCTCATTGTCAGCCATGCTAAAATTTAATCGATTTAACAATATGTAATTTAACACGAAGAAATCTCAACTAAATAACTCACATTGACGATTTCTCCTTAACAAGACTTGAACTTATAATGTCTGATAATTCTGCCGATTCGACGCCTAGCTTTTCTTCGATCGCTTTTGGTTTGTCTTTGCGATCATAATGCTCCTATTCAATGTCAATTAACATTAGAATATATTGTGTTAAAAGTTTCTCATTTGTGCAAGTAACGAAAAAATCGCACCTGCTCAAGAATATGTGGTTCAAAATCGGATCGCTGTTGCGAAAGTAAAAGTTCCACCAAGTTTTTAGTATTGTTTTGTTTTCCTGATTCAAACGGAGGAATCTGGCCCACTTGGTAGCATTCGATCGCCAAAGACTGTGCTTCCGGCAAGTTCAAAGGCTTTCTTATATCGAATAACGATTCCAATGAACCAAATGCATCCCTGCTTAAAACTGACTGGCCACTGTATTCTGCACCCTTGGCTTTTAACTTCGGACTGCTCCGTTTTAAACGGCGACGATTTATGTCGTGAGAGCTTTTCGTTTTAACAGAAGGACCCTGAAGAAAGGACGTCGGCGAACTTGCTGCAGATCTGGACGTGTTCAATGTACACGGTCGCCGCTTCTAAAATCAACCATTTTTGTTGCATTAACTGTCTTATATCATCCTCTAATAACGATTTCAATAGTTTCGGCTTTTTCCATTTGTAAGAAATAATAAAAATTTATTTTTCGAAGGAAGAAAGCAATAGTCATAATAGCTGTCCACCCCATTCTATATTCATAGCGTGTAAACTGTAGGAGTAGGGTGGACAACTATTATGACTCTCGGTGAACCTCGAGTTTCTTCTTTCGATGAACATGTCATCTTAGCGCACTTACATATAAATCGTTCCTTGTACTTCGCTACTTGAATAATTATTAATGTATTAAATTTAGTATAAGAAAGAAATTTAAAATATTGTTTTACTTCTATTTTAAAAATACATCAAGACATATCTTTCACCAGGAATACTTCGTAAGATGGAATATTGAATATACTATACAACTACAATGGTTGTGAAAATAATAACCGGCATTTTACCTTCATTATTTTACCTTCGAAACAACACCGTTAAATCACTCAACAGCGATAATTCTTCAGGTACTAGCCCCAAGTTGGGAAACGATAATCTTTCCCTCGTCTATGTAGTGAAGTCTCGGTGTCGATATCAAATAGCGTCGAACAATTTCTCAGTTTCTTTGTTCGAAATTATATTTTTGTGTAATTTTTCTACTGCAACATAGAATCAGATTAAATATCGAGAAAGGCGTTGATTAATTAATTAATTCTTTTAACGGATATGTCACTCACTTTGGACAACCAAACGTTTCAATTAAGCGAGTGAAGTATGCTTCATTTATTTTCGTATTTGATCCTTTCGAGTTTTTTCGAACGTATATACATTTCGATATTATTTTCTTTATTGATGTTTCTATAAAGACAAAATGTGATTTCTAGAAGCAGGAAATTTATGAACTTTAAAAAGAAAAAACAATGATCAAGGACATCCATATTTAATAATGTTTCATAATTTAATCAATTTATCATTGATCGGTAGTCACGTTATACAACGTGAACTAAATTTGACAGTAAAGTGAATTTAATAAGGATATTGTTTTTATTTATTTATACGAGATAATTATATTAATATACGATTTGAAAACGTTAATGTAACTAACATAATCGTAAAAAAAAGTGACTGAAAGTGTAACGTCCTGTGGTAAAATCGAAAAAATTGTCTACGCCATGAATGTTTACGAACGACTGCTTATTGTCTAACGTATTTACAATTCTTTGTAATAAGAAATAAAGTATCGTGTGATACACAAAAGTATTTCCACGTAGAATAAATAGAATAGATTAGACTAGATTATACGCTGCACAAACTTATAGCTGTAATAAAACAAATGCATCGTATACGTTCGAACGTGTAAAGTTTATTGAAATAAATAGTAATATTGAAGCTAACTAATAGTGTAAGTACTTAAGTAGTATGTTTGTTGTGTACAATGTGAAAGCAAGTTTTTATAGGAATTATTGTAATACTTTCGTTTGGAAAAGGTCATGTGAAAATACCATATACATTACCATTGTATGTATTTAAACATCCTTGTTGTCAATGACGTACCTCTTTGATTGCAAACAGTTGCAAATAAAAGAAGATGTTATTCGATCTTCCATGAAGAAGAAATCTAATCTGATTTACTCTACTAATTTAATTTACTTCGATTTCATACAAATTTAAGCACACGTATTTTCTTTCACATTCTTATAAAATGGAGGTTATGGACTACAGTGAGTGTTCCCAATATGTCAGTTATACGTAGTATTTATGACAAAATGTCATGATTTAATTGTTCTCAAATCTACACGTGTCTATAAATGTACTCTGAAATTATTGGAACACTTTTTTATGCTTTTATGTCATAAAGTATTGTAGTTTGTAAGTTACCTTCCGTAGTATACGGAACAGGTAATATATATATATATATATATATATGTGTGTGTTCTTTGAATAAAGATTTATATTTATCATCTGCTTCTATATTTCTTTTAATATATCGTAGAAATGTTTGAGGCTAACGTATATAAAATCTTTTATGTATCTATAAACTGTAATGGGATGTTTCCAACAGCAGTAAATGAGGATTACGTTGAAAAATGATGTATTCAGTTTGAAAGAATCTTTCTCGGAATTCTGAAAATATTCTCAGGACTTTGGAAACATCCTTGCTAATGTAATTATACTAACAAGTACAATCTTTTATTGAAAACTATAGGCGAAGATAATCCAGAAATGGAAGGTGCTGAAGAAAATCATTCAGGAGAATCCGATAGTAATGACAATTCTGGCACGAATGTACAGACTGAAGAGCAAGAGGAGGATATAAGTAAGTTATTGAACATTTAACACACGTAATATCAGTTTTCTATAATATGTCACGTCTTGTGTATGTAATGGCTATATTTGGTTCTACAGAAGATGACGAGGAATCAAAGGCGAAGAAAGCAAAAGAAGAAATTCTAGATGAATCTGATGTTGATTCTGATCAGTCCTGCCCTATATGTATGGACCTATGGACCAGCTCAGGGGAGCATCGTTTGTGTTGTTTACGTTGCGGACATTTATTTGGGCACAGTTGCATCTTAAAATGGTTGCAAATTTCTTGCAACAGCTCGAACCGTCGTTGTCCTCAATGTAATAGAAAAGCTACCGTTAAGGATATTAGAATGTTGTATGCTAAGAAAGTGACATCGATAGACACGGCCGAGTTAGATACGTTGAAAGCACAATTAAACAATGCCACAGCTGAAAAGAATCGCGTGGAAATGGAATTGTCAAAGTTCGCGCTTAGACAAAAATTGTTCGAGCAACAAATAACTTGTATGAAGAATCGTATATCCGAGTTGGAAAGTCAACAGTCAGAAATAAGTCTGCACACCAGTCAAAATATTTCGAAACATTTAATTAAAAAATTCCATTTAGAACGATCCATAGAGGTATGCAAGGAGGGTGATTGCCGCGTACTAGATTATAATCCATGGCACGGATTCTTGGTTGTTTCTCAGAAATCTACGAATTCATTGTTCTCGGGTTACGGTATTAAAAAGATCGATTCTGATAAGTTTCAACCGCGCCAGTTCATTTTTCTACACTCGCGCGTCATACGAGACGTTACGTTTAATACAACCCAGCACTCGATATTGCTGAGCGTTGGTTTTGATAAATGCGCGAAACTGATGGACATTCAAAATCATATCGTTATGCACACTTATCAAACGGATTATCCACTGTGGAGTTGCTGCTGGTCAGGCGATAATCCAAATATATTTTTTGCTGGTGCTCAAAATGGATCTATCACGCAATTCGATATTAGACAAACTTCTGGAGCTGTGGAAACTCTAGAGAGCCCTGGCGACAGATCACCGGTAGTTTCTTTAGCAAGTGTACCCCCTAATCCTGGTAGTGGCATTAGTCGAGGAGGTTTTATCGCGTGTCATTTAAATACGTGTCATGCGTATGAACAGAAAGACTCGAAATATCTACCGAAGCAAATATTTCTCGAAGGGCCGTTTGTATCTGTGTGTTACAATGAAAAGAACAATCATGCTCTAATATCTTCCCGTCCAAATGCAAGGCAACCACATGCTAGACACACAGTGTGCACCATAGAGAAAGGTAACGACGAATCGACTGTCTGCAATGTTATACACACGTTTCATGCTGGAAACTCTCAGCAGTTACTGTCTCGGCCGTGTTACATAAATATTGAGAATGATACATTGGTAGCTGCACATCAAGAATCCACAAGTTGTATATCTTTGTGGAGTATGTCTACCGGAAAACAGGTGAACACTCTACCAGTGTCTGGCCCTGTTGTTGATATGTGTGCAGTCGACGTTAATAGTAATTTATTCTTAGCAACGCTCTCTGCGAGAACAGTTAGGATTTATAGTCAAGGATAAGCATTATTATCATGGAAATAACGAAAAGTCTAATACAATATTTTATACACTACGATTCATATCTGAAACTTTTCGCATACATTTTGCATACGCGTCATGTACATTCGTATTTTAAGAAACAATACGGCTGCCAATATTAAATTCCTCGCTGCATTTCCTACTTGAAAGTCTGAATACTACTTCTATGCGTAACAGCGAGTGATATAAGCTAATCTAAATAATTGAAAACGAAGGTCTACAAGTACAAGTTTTTAGTCGTTGACTGTACAGAAGTTCTCTGTGCATGCACTATCTGAACAAAGAATAAATAGGTCAAGTAATGTTCGCAAGTTACCATTCTGTAATGACATATAAGTGCAGTGAACATTTTTGGTGATTGCTGTAAACAGTATTTAAAAAGTAGATAATGATAATAGAAATAATAAGTATATTTATATATATATATATTGAAGTATGTGATTGATAGTAGTTTAAACATTGTACTGAACTTAAGATTACCGTGTACATATACATATATTTTTTTTACTAAGATAATTATTATATACCTGTAGAAGAAGCAACTCGTATGATAAAAGGGAACTTGCGTAAGTACTTTCAATGCTAGTACTGAAAATGTTATTTATTAATATTTTCGAGATATTAAATTACATTTAGAACGTTCGAAAAATATTGTAACGAATCATTTTCACAAATTAACCCGTCTATATACTTATTATTTTAAACTGAGTAATTCTAAATCAAATCTGATCGAAATGCATATTCTAATTAACACACCTCTCTAACACAGCCTCCATATAAATTATAAAAAGATGTAAAAAAGAAAGTAGTAAAACTCCGTCTTTAACACTGCCAAGGGATATGATATTGTTTAATTATATTTAAACAAAATCTATGTAACATGTATGGGATTAATACACATATAATGCTGTACAAATAGTAATTTAAACAAGTTCGAAATGTATTCTACATGTGCTGATACTTTATTATTCGGTATATAGTTCATCGTATTTTCTTTTCTAAATTATTTATAAATCGGCAATTTTTCTTAAATCATTCAATTTTATAAATACTATTACATATGCTATATATATATATTTATATATATATAAAACTGTATTTTTGGAAATTTTCAAACTGGAAGTTCAACATGACTTGCAATACAATGTGTTTTCTTCGTTACTGTGTTTAATATAGTTACTTGCAAGTCAAATATTATTAGTAGTACTTTTAGCGTGTGTGTGTTTGTGTGTGTGTGTGTCTGTGTGTGATTTGCCTTTTAAATGTGGAATGTACATCTCCAGTTCCAAATACGCAAATCTATGCATATGCAGTAATGTATATATAATTGATACAGCAAACTATTGTAGAGCACTAAAACATAAACCATCACCGAAGATGTACAAATTTAAATATTAATAATACAGCATTTATGTTTACGATTCTTTTTACAAAGTTCATGTAACGCTAACAAGTTGTTATCTATTTCAGTAATGTACAATCAGGTCTAATTAAGATTAACTTCTATACGTTGTAAAGAAATTTATAAAAAAAAGAACCATAATGTAGTTGTGAAATAATTATTATCTTTGTATTAATAATGCACAGATATTCATCGACAAACACAAGAAGATATTCGATATCGCGTCATGACAAAGTTAACTCGTATTCTTTTTACCAAGTCTGAAAGAAGATTAAACGACACTGTTCATAAAACAAGATTTGATACGACGAGAGGAAAGGCCAATGATTTAAAAATATAATTATTTACACAAAGAGATTTAATGAATGCTCAACATGTAAATCTATCCTCTTTTTTTTCATCAAAAGAAACTTGATAAATGCATTGTTTCCTCCTTGTAACAATAAAAAATTTCGTTGCTTAAATAACATTGTTAAAATTTTAATAAACATAAGATGAAATTTTTCTTGACGAGATTCCTTTTTGAAACGTGGCTATATCAAGTTGGACTCAACAGATTTTATTAGTTACTGTTCTTCATGCCTATCTTACAAGTTAAATAAATGACTATTATTTCAAGGATATTAAACCAATTTCCTGTGAATGTTTTTTTACCATTGAAATATTGTCGTTACAAGTGCTGAATTTGATTATGAAACTGCTATGGTATCAATACTTGTGTGTGGTATTACAGAAGTTTTTTTTTTGTAATGACAAAATGAGCAGTGCTTTTATATGACAGATTAACTATACAGTTATCACTAACTGAAGAGCTGCTCGGTGGCACGTTCCAAATCCCAATTATAAGATGATAAAGCAACCCTTGCGTTGTGTTCCTCAATTCCCATATCTGTTAGTCGCCTTATTTTGTCATCTAAATCAGGCATCTTTGCTGGTCCTATAAAATATTTCTTTACGGTGAGTGAAATTCAAATACATCGACATCGAAAGAACTGGTATACTTACCACCTGCGTACACAAATGTCCAATGTTTAGCAGTCTGACGAAACATTTCTGGATGTTCTTTATACTGTTTGGCTACTACCGCATCTTGTGGATCGTCTGGTTCTGCTGCAGCTAACAAAGCTTGCAATGACAACAATACTGTACGTAGAGTCATGGCAGCAGCCCTGAGAAGTCATTTAAAATAATTAGATAGGCGTTATACATAGTATTAAATTAACACATTACAGTTTACACAATATATTGTTACTCACCACTGATCCTTCAATATGTCCAAACAAATAGCACCTGTTACCGAAGATATATTAGGGTGCCATATTTTTGTTATAAATCGCACCTAGAAGGAAAAAGAAATATTTAATAAATTACGATGTATACGTATACGAGTAACATGTATATAACTCATAATCTAAACGATGAAAAATTAAAGTGAACATTAACAAAAATTCAATGTATATGAAATGTTCACCGTTATTCTAGTATCGTGAGAAAAAGTAACAAGGAAAATTCGAATTATCTGACACTAGAAACGGATTCAATCATATAACTCCACTGGAGAAAAGATAAACTTGGAAATTGCTTTGTCATGTTTTAGGTTATATTAATCTGGCTTAATCTTAAGCAGCATAGAATTTTTTTATCATTAACATATATTAATCGTATTGACTTACAAAGTGCTTACTTTAGGAGGATTGAAGGGATATGTCTCGGGAACTTTAATCTCGAGTACAAAATTACCTCCTTCATACGGCGTGTCCGGTGGACCAGCGATCTCACCTTTTAATTCGGTATAACTATCATTTACTAATTCAACCTTTATCGCGCATTTTGCAACCTGCAACACAGTTTACAGACATCATGAGCAGAAAAATGCATTTCTCAGGGGAGGGGGGTCGATTACAGTGAATTCGACTTGAAACTTCTTAATGGCAACTTACATGACTGAATATATCAATAGTATGCATAACATAAAATTCATCTTATATCATAAACAATTGAGCCTAAGCGTATGCAAGATATAATGATTAACTTCATTGCACACATTTCATATATAATAAATGTTTTGTTAGAGATGTTAGATGTTCTGAATGCTAATTTCAAAGCTTCTATTGGAAATTGTTGAGTATGGAATTTTTCAAATTGTCTAGAGAGTATAAGCAATGACCCATTGACATCAACATTCGATAAGAAAATGACGTACTGTTCCACAGTGATAATCAAGAAAATGGTTACGATACAAAGATTATGATACATTGACGCAACGTGCCCATGTACAAACATGTGAAAACGTTTGCACCAAAACACATGTAACTGTGCAGGACAGAATGGATCTTGTAGACCAACAAAAAACGAAACCAGAATGCCAGTGCTCACAGAAATTGAATGATCATGGTACGTACAATTTGAACACACAAAGGTTTATGGACAAAACTAGAAAAAAGGTCGAACTGAATCAACAAATAAAACGAATGAAAAAAATCAAATTTTAGGCCGATACGCACGATCAAATTATCTTTTTAATTCATCGAAGTGTGTCTCTGTAACATGCAGGCAAGCTATGTACTTATGTACAGTCATATTTCTTCTTAACTGAAAATAATGAATAGAGAGATTCGTTTAACGTGATAGAATGTACGCGTTCTTTCATAGCGATTCGAATAACAATTTCGGAATTAGGTGACAGTCAAAAGTAGTATACAACAGGTGCGTACGCTTTGTTCGCGGTGATTCTATAAGCCAATGAATCGCGGTACATTTTCGTCACGCTAGACACGAAATATTATCGGAGCAATGTCAAATAATCATACGATATTGTTAGGCATATTCGATACTTTGAATCATTTGAAAGCATAATCGTGGAATAGGCGAGTATACCTTGAAATGATAGGTTGCCAGTTATTCACTCACCTCTTCGCTTTTTATAACCTCTTTAAATTCGCGTTTGATTCTCTGTGCCGCGATGTTCGCCATAGCTCCCGTATCGATGAGACGGTCAGCACACTGTCATCGTCATTCAAATAGATTAACGAAGTTCTCTGAGAGCGTCAACGTGCGCGAACTTTTCAGGTAATCGTACTCGAATTCGCTGTCTCTTTCTATTCAGAAAAACGATCGTTCTAACTCGTGCTCTATGCCAAAATCTCCGCTCACGGACACATCCAATTTATCATTCAATCGCCGCCGGCGCCACATTGATGGAACAAGTTGACTGTCACCCGCTCGTGTCACCCTTTTGAATTTCGTCTACGTTCACGTCATTGTTTATTACGGCGCCAAATTGCGAATAGCCAAGCGATTGGCCAACACTGTATAATTCCTGTAGAAAGAATTTCTACTATTATAAACGTTTATTTATATTCCGACAAAAACCGAACAAAAATCCCCAGTTTAATCCGTTAGGTACCGTACGATAACAGAATTTCAAAACTATATATATATATAGTTTATATATATACTGAGATATATAAATGTAGTAAATATATTTACTTACATTCACGTTTCGCAAGAAATGCAATCAGTTAACCTATGCTATCGCTAAAGTTTAACGGACACGCGTGCTTACAGAAATATGATTTGCAGTAAAAGCTTGAAATGTATCATTTCGATACTCTTACTATTCAAAACCATACGAAAATCCCCAGAATAATTAAGAAAAAAACTTCAATCGTCTTTTAATCGACGAATCGCGCGCGTGTGTGTACTTATCGGAGTATTTTCGAATTTTCTCAAGAAATGTCACGAGATAATATATGAACAATTAAATTTAATGAGCACCGTACTTAGAAATACCACGGTTTCTAATCGCAGTTTGAAACGGTTCGTTCTAGTAGTGACAGTTGATAATATCGGTAAACGCGGAGTTTAGTATCGCGGTAAAAATGGCAGACGTAGACGATGACGCTACCAAAGGTATTATAAATTTCGCTCGCATTACTAAATAAGCTTGTTGATTTCGGTGTACGTTGTTTAGTCAGTAAGAAATAGAAAACACGTGATAAGAAGTAGATTCACGCGGTTATGCCCGACATTCGGTGGGCGGAGCGTAATGGTTACGTCACGTCCGGTTTCGAAAATGTTCCCTGATTGGATAGTCTCTCCGTGGTTTCTGTTTTAGTGATGCCTGTGTCCCAGCCAGTGCGTGCCAAGAGTTTGTTACGCGCAAACTTGGAAAATTCTCGCGGACGACTTTTGCAAAGCAGAATGCCAAACATCAAAGTCTTCAGTGGCACGTCGCATCCGGATTTGGCTCAGCGTATCGTCGACAGGCTCGGTATAGACATTGGGAAGGTTGTCACCAAGAAATTTAGCAACCTCGAAACATGGTAATGGTCGCAATCCACCGCTATAACCACGTTATTGTCATTCTCTTAAACCGAGTCTACGACCACGTGTCACACGATATTTCATTCACGTTCTTTCCTTCCGCTATGTTTTTCTATCACGGATAAAGAATTTCGAGCGCGTTCGCGTTGCATTCTTCATTTTTTCGTGAAATTTATCAACCCCATCGGCGTACAAACAACCCTGTCGCGCAAGGCCGGTTTCCTCGTGTGCTTGCTAAACCGCGATGTTTAACTTGAAGGTCAACTAGTACAATTATTAATACATCATCCTAATGTATTCTCACGTCAATGAATCTCGACGAGTATTGCTACACAATGCCGAGAAATCGGCTCCTTCTGCGTAATTGTTCAAATAAAACTATTCAACCGCCGCTCCATTGTTCGTTCCTTTGTTTGTTTCTATTATGTGGAACAACATTCTTCCATTGAGAATATCGGGAACACACGGACCGATTTACGGCGCGTGAATTGATTAATTCGTGACGTGTAATATCGAGTACACGATATATCAGAGTAAAACCGGATTATCGATCAAACGTAAATAAACGTGTGTACGTCTATTTCGTTGATTATATAAATTTTTTTTTTCTAATTAACTTATACTCTGTTGCTATCGAATCCGATTACGTTTTTCATTCGATATTTTTATGCTCGTTTGCATTTCTCTTGATTATGTAATAATTTCGTTATGAATATTTTCTATTATAATTATGACTGAATTGTACCGCAGTGTGGAGATAGGAGAATCCGTTCGAGGAGAAGATGTGTACATTGTACAAAGCGGAAGCGGAGAAGTAAATGACAATTTAATGGAACTGTTGATCATGATCAATGCTTGCAAAATTGCTTCAGCATCGCGTGTAACAGCGGTAATCCCATGTTTCCCATACGCGAGACAAGACAAGAAGGATAAGGTAAGCTATTCTATGTGCAAAAAGAAAAATTAAATTCGATAATATATATATATATATATTACCATATTTTTGTGATCTAGTATATAGTATAATCACGAAAACTTAACAGAATAATTCTGTAAAATTAATATAATTTATATTAGTTATGATCTTACAGTTCTGTCCTTATTACATGGTATTTTTTAGCATATACACGTATGTACGTTTACTATAACATATCAAGTTCTTGTTCAGTGTTCTACCTGAGAACTTTTGTTATCTGAAATTAGTTCTTCGTAGGAAGTTTAATCAGTAATTAATCATTTTTGCTGATGTAAGTACATACGATACTTACATTGTTGTGTATCATATAGCATTTTGATCGATGCACCTTGTGCCTGTGATGTCTGTTTTAATATAAAATATCTATATCTATATATTTATATACATATACATATATATATATATAGACTTTTCGCATATTCACAAATTTGTATATATTCTCTTTTATTGATTAATATTTTGCCATTGAAAAAAATATATATTAATTCTTCTAATTGAATTAAGGGAGTATTCTGAGTTAGAAAATTGAGAAAACATTTTTAAACTTCGTTAAGATATAAACATTGTTTTATGGCAAAAGTCTTTGTAATTCGATGGTAAAAGAATCTGAAAGTACTTGTTTAGAATGCTCCTTTAATACGAGAATTTCATACTATTTATTAGGAAAGAATGGAAATATATTGTGTGCAGTAGTACTCCGTAACATCGTTAAAGCCAATGAACTGTGTGAACATAAAAAAAAAACTTATACGGTTAAACAGCTTCTAGAAAGAAAGTATGCTTCAGTGATTTTAATATTTTAGGTATATAACAATCACCTAGTTGACGTATGCCATTAATTAACACGATTAAACTGCTTCGCATATGTAAATAAACTAGCTATTTCTGTAGGGAAGTGTAATAATATTTCTATGAAATAGTAGAATATTTAGGTATCTGATTCATATTTATGTGATATACGCCCATACTCTTTTGTAATTAAATGTACTCTCATGTGTTTATCCCTGTAAACAAGTATCTTTGACGTAATATATTCATAATGCAGACATTCCATGAAAATAGATTACAAATACGATCAGACTGTTTACATTTTCTGTAAACGTACGTAATTTAAAACGAAGGTATCACTGAATATCGATGGGTGTCTTGTTTGAGAAGAAGTAAAACGTTTCTATGATATCTTCACAGGGTGGTGATGGAGGTGACAACTCAAATTCTAAGAAACAAATTGTCATGAAGTCAAACGAGTGGAAATTCAGGGTAACTTGTAGCGGTCTTTTTATGCTCTATTTACGGTTTTATAGCTTTTGCAACAGATCAATGGAGCAATATCATTTTTGGAACGCAAAACATGATTTCTCATCATTACATGAAACGTGCTTGCAACTATTGCTTGTTTCATTGGGAATATATCAAGTTGTACGATTTGTACTATGTATAAAATATTCATTTTGTTCGATGTAATACACGTATTATTTCCATAAAATCTAACAGATGAGAATCAAATTACAAGTGAAGTTACATGAAAAGTAACATGCGGTTCTAAAAACATATTGGGAACAATTTGTGTTACACACCTACACATAATGGTATAGCATAGCATGAATTTAGAAAATTGAGGATTTATCATACAACACGAATTTATTTATTTTGAAAATTTTAGGAGGCAACTCTAAAATTTAATGTACGTTTAAATTCTGAGCAAAACAAATGATATAAAACATTTCAATCATATACATGTTTGCATGAATTAATAATTGGAGGACATTAACATCGATTAATTCATACATCCAATATTATTGCAGTGCTTCATTTTATATATCTTACGAAAGAAGTATTACTAGTCGTGTCAAATGCCCTAAGTACAACAGATAATATCTGTTGATTCCTCCGAGGAATAATATTTATGTCCAGTATTCAAAACCAAATTGCCAAGGCGGTAAACAACAAATACACTATAAACTGAAGCATTGCGTTTGGAAAATAATCTGGGGTTATCAAGTATTCGATAACCCATCTGAATATTGCAAAACCAGTATTCATCGAGGGGGGCCTTTCGTGCATTGATACTGTAAGACCTACATCATTGCATACCGAATATGCTTTGTTCTATTAAATTTCTCAATTAAAGAAATTATTCTTACGATTCGTTTCAAATATTATTATTCACTGCATGATGTAATAATTTTACAAATGTAAATGTAGGAAAAATTATTTATTTTACGAAGATTTAATAGAGCATGCGATACCATCAAAATAATATAATGGTACTTTAAATATATTTATGTATGTATACATATTAAACGTTCATAAATAAAATAATGCAAACTTTATTATTACATAAATAATTTTTAAATAAATTTTCAAGTATTTTGTAGGCTTTTAATGAATTGTATTGTAAGACTGTTAAGGATAAGTCGTCTTGTTAAAAGATTTACGATACGTGCTATTAAGATTCTGAATAGTTGGGTATTTTCAGGATTTTGTGCCCGACCTCTCTACAGTGAGTATAAGAGCAATTAGATTGTCGAGTGAAGCGTTTGTAACTATATAACTCGATGAACAATTCGATTTGTAATATCACTTTTTTAGTTTCTTACAGAATTTTCTTTGTAGGACTAACAAAACTTATAATTGTTGCTATATGGCACAATGGTACCCCCATGAATGAATGAATGAATGAAATATTTGGTCAAAGCATATTGATATTTGAATGAGAGGGCAAAATATTAATATAATAGCATTCTACATATATTTTTAATAATTTATGTACGTATAACGGGGTACACAACTGTATGTTATATGGGTACTAATTATTATGTTGCTAAACATGTTATTGTCCGAATATACTAATAAGAAAAAATATGCCTATCTAATTAACAGAATAGTGCTTTGGCAAAACGAAACTGTGATTGTGTTGCCTCATTAATAGTATGCGAAGCCTTAATTTAAAATTAAATGATTTGCGAATACAATTTTTTGTTAAGGTGTTAACATATTAGTCAGCTTTTGTGAAATTTATGCTCTCAACAAACAAGTTTATTAAGATGGTCCGATTTATAATCATTCCCCTGAGCACAATGCATTTGTCATTATTTCTCGAATTTCATTTTGTTATGTTGTTTTGTACATGGAACGATTTATCAACATGTTTCTCATGCATTTTTCTTATAATTTCAAACTTATTAGACATGTTTGTTGTATAACTTCACTGTCCTAAAATTTCCCCATATAAAAATTTACGAATCAAAATGCACTGTGTTCCGTTTTTCACCTATAAGTTTGAATTCCGCTTTACTTATACTTTCTGTTGAGTCTAACTGGGGTGCATTTGCAACATATCGTTTTTCTTTTAATTTTTTTTTCATGTACACACGTGTACATTGTATTTTTATAACAAATAGTTCAAAATATGGCCGTTGTATTCATATTTTGTCCCCTCAAAAGAATTAATTTTTCAACTTTTGTTCTTCGACATGTTTTTTTTTTTTTTTTTTAATAGACAACGTATTTGGTTCTACCATACTTTATTCCTTGGTTTAGAACTTTTGGCAATGTTACAAAGACCTATTTAACAGCAATTTTTTTCAAATTGCAGGATATTTCCGGTTGCAAATGGACTTGAGAGACTCGCATAAATTTATGAAATTAAAATCGACAAATATTTGTTTTCCAGAGTCGTGCACCTATTTCGGCAAAATTGGTAGCAAACATGTTGTCGGTAGCAGGAGCTGATCACATCATTACAATGGATTTGCATGCTAGTCAAATTCAAGGTTTTTTCGACATTCCAGTTGACAATTTATTCGCTGAACCGGCCGTCTTGAAATGGATTAAGGAAAACATTGTTGAATGGCGAAACAGCATCATTGTTTCCCCAGATGCGGGTGGTGCTAAGAGGTATTACCAAAAAATCCACTATTTTCGAACATAAATCTTCGATTTCTATATTAAATTATCAATTACGTTTGATTAGGGTAACGTCTATCGCTGACCGATTGAATGTTGAGTTCGCACTTATACATAAAGAAAGGAAAAAAGCAAACGAAGTTGCCAGTATGGTACTGGTCGGAGACGTAAAGGACAGAGTTGCCATTCTAGTAGACGATATGGCTGATACTTGTGGGACTATTTGCCATGCGGCAGAAAAGCTTTTAGAAGCTGGTGCTACAAAAGTCTATGCCATTTTAACGCATGGCATTTTCAGTGGTCCAGCGATCAGTCGAATCAATAATGCATGCTTCGAAGCTGTTGTAGTAACAAATACCATTCCTCAAGATGGTCATATGAAGGACTGCCCGAAAATACAAGTAAGAGGAGATAACTTACGCGAAAGAAATATATTATTTAATAATAAAAAAAATTTCTATATATCGTTGTAATTTTTCGTTTTAGTGCATTGACGTATCTATGATGTTTGCCGAAGCTGTAAGAAGGACTCACAATGGTGAATCTGTATCGTACCTGTTTTCAAATGTACCGTATTAGATCCAATCTTCCTGATAATGTACTCTATGAAACTGTGTAAGAAGAGTATTCCTTTTACACTTGTTTACTGTTATCCATAGCTTAGTTTAAACTAATTCGCCTACAGGAAAAATCTTGAAATAACTATTCATGTTCATTTTTTTTTAAAAATTGTAAACCGCGTGTGCTGCTCTTTCTTTTTTTTTTGTTTTTGATATAGATATGTGTGTGGGAAAGTGAGATGTTAGATAGATAAAATGTATTGTCTGGTTTGATCAGAGACAAGTCCGTAATTTGTAGATACACAAACAAGAATCCTCAGAATGACATTGTTTAAAGGTAAAAAATTGTCACTAGGCTGCTACTTAAAAACACACAGAACACATTGTCTCTTGTTTAGGGTACAACTTGAACGGTATTCAGGATGTTGAAACTGCAGTACATCTGTTATTACGATGTAAACTGATGTGTTACGTTTATCCTGATCGTGTAATTCGGGATAGAAAGTATTGTCACGAGTGCGTATAGACACTCGTGCAAATTAATTACGCCATTAGAGGCATATCTCATTTTTACAAACATGTGCAAAAAGTTTGCAATATTCATGTTAAATTTTTCACAGAGTCATATTAAAGCGTCGAAAAGAAGCTAGCTTTTTACGATTCCAATATGATGTGTGTTATTATATATTAATACATCGTATGCAATAGAAAAAATAACGTTTAGAAGACGTATTTTTTTCGACTATCTTTTACTACCACAAATTTTTTAAAATGGAAAACAAAAATATGTGCTATTTATACAAACGCGTTTCTATTTGCAGAATATACTCTGTTCTCGTTTAACAGAGAGAAATCTGACTTTACAGTCATGTACTCGGTTAGCTTTGGACCAATGTAATATGAAAATATAAGTCAATATATAAATGCAACATTGTTTATGTGCAAACTTTTCATAATTCGACGAAACATGCCATCTGTTATTGAATTTGGTATTATAATAAATATTTCTAAAAAAAATAAAATGTAACTATAATCTTTTATTAATGTATTGGAAAAGTTATATACATAATTATTATATTGCTTTTAGTATAAAGTTAATTTAAACGAATGCCATAATTCTTTTACCATGTTTTAAATATTTTTTAGAAATACTTTATTGTATTAGAAGTTATAATTTCGTATGAAATGTGTAATTGAAGTAAGTGCTCCTTAAGTACAATAATTTCAGTAGTCGATTATGAAGTTAACAGACTAGCTCCATTTCCGCTATTATATATATATAAATAAATATATGATTTATGGTCTATATGTTGCACTATAATACTCAAATTTTACAATATTTTATTGATTTATATCATAATTGCTCAATCGATTATACATAATGAAAAATGATAAAATGTGGTCGGTTGTAAAAACTAGATAAATCAATACGTTTCGTGATTGCATTATAAAATATTTTGTGCGATTAATAATATAATTAAGATTCTTACATATAAGATCTCGAATTGGCAAGATTGCGTAACATAAACAATTAAATTCTATGTTATTATGTGCAACGTCTTCATAAAATATAAGAATCTTATAGATAAAATCTTATAAGATTCCTATAATTCTTTTGAACACACATTGTCAAAAAATATTCTAAATTAATACAAATTCAAATTCTATTTAAGTAGTAAAAATATTCTATTTACATACTACCTTATGTAAATAAGAATACTATAACAATCATATTTTTATATCCATTAAAAAAATTGCATATGACAAATTGAATTTCAATACTTTCTTAATATCACAATGTAACACTAGTACTATCACAAAATTATAATTTATGAAATCCGCTTTGTAACCTTCATTTATTTTCTATATTTCAAACAAAATGTCTATTATCGAAAAGGAACAAAATTTGTAGAAAAGATCGTAAAAATATACTGATCAATAAATAAAAAACCCTATTCTCTGTTAAACTTGAACATCCTATTCACGTAGAAAATGCAATTACGAAATTCATGACTATGCTTCTCTCGATCTTTATGATTTATGAAAACCAGGTGGTAGTGTTATATCAAAGACCACTGGTAGATTACTTGGCAAGTAATTTAAATCACATGTTGATGCATTTATATATATTATTTTTCCATCAGACGAGATACCATATCCTGTTGAAAAAGGAAGAATATAGTTTCATTTTACACGAGAGAAGAAGATTAAACATACCTTCATGAATGTGACCAAACACATGATATTTTGGTTTAACTCGATTCTGCACAGTGGACAATAATTCTACACATCCAGCTCGTACTCCGCTACAACATAAATCTCCGTGTCCTACAGGAGGAGTATGAGTTATAAGAATATCTGTATCCGTTGGTATCATCTCCCACTTGGAAAGGCAGGCTTCTCCTCGTGGTACGTTAAATGCCCATTTACAAAATTCTGGTTGCCTGAGAAGAAAAGAATATTTCTATAAAGACGGAGACATAGTTATTATGAAAATATAATTGAAAAAAACCAACATATTTATACTAAAATGTCCACATATTTTGGAATACTTTGGTATACCTTGATATGTACTTACCACGGTGTGCCATAGATTTTGATTCCATGTATCGTAATTTCAGAATCTTCCAAATAAGTACAATTTGTTAAGTAGTCTTTAACATTCCTAGTTTGTATGGCCTCCTCCAAAGTATCTTTGGACATTCCCAATGTAGGTATGTTATCCAAAATGCTGGTCCCTGTATGTTTCTGACGTTCTCCGCTACTATGCATCGTAAATGGATGAGTAAACGTAGAATCGAAACTAAGCTCATGGTTGCCAGCAATAACGATTTTAGTTTTATGCGGCAAATTACCTAGAGAAAAGATCGTTCATTATACATTAATCAAATACATATTGGAATGTAAAACTTTGTATTTCGAGTTATTCACCGATCCAATTATTGAACTCTATAACTTCTTGTAAACTACCACATTTTGTAAAGTCTCCCGCATGAATAAAGACATCTCCCATAGGTATATCGAATTTTATAAATGGTGTTAAAGAATGAGTATCACTCATACACACAACACGCAGCTGAAATACAAGATTGAATAGACCATAAGTAATCAGAATTGTTATCGTTTCTTTCTATTGCAGATACAATTGCAAACTACGTCAATAAACACGTTGACATTTTTAGGTTAACTTTAGGTGGACCAGTTACGATAACAAAGAATAATGTTGATATCGAACCTTGTCATTTGGAGCATCGGTAGTTGGAAGCTTAGCATTTATTTTTATAACTTTTTGCTCCTTTGACAACTCAAGCCAGGCTTCTGTTGGATTGTCTGTCAGTGGATGTATCTCTATCTTCATGCTGAGACGAGTGTGATATGCAATTGTCAATTGCAATTGTTGTTTTAGTAACAAGTTTTAAATTGATGAGCATTTCACTCGATCAATTCCATAAGCGTATTAATCTCGCTTCGTTTTCTACATTTCACCGACAACAATTCATGATTGTTTCATCGATAATAACTTTAGGTTGGGTTACTCTCATTTATTTAATTTCTGTTATAAATTACAACTGAAACGATTGGTTTTTGTTGCATAACATCGTTAGATGTTACACTATTTATTGTTCAATATTCTTATAACATTCTTTCTAATCTCTCAGATATTAGAGCAACAATCGATTTCATTCGAGATCGAAATACCGGAGATATACGATCAAAATTTCGCGCCTAATTTAGCGGATTTACAACAGGATATTCGTCTACATGTAAATCTAATGACAGAATTGCGTTAGCACAAAGGAGCGAATAATTGTGCGTGTTGAAAATCGATTGTAAGCTTTCGAAACCTCTAATAGAATATTTACATATTTATTGCATATTCGTAAGTTTATTAAATATTCATGACGCGAAAACAATAAAATTGCACTAAGCAATTATTCACATACTTTTATTAACTAAATGTATCTAAAATGTTGTTTTTTTTAAATAGCGATTATAGAATGTCCTGTGTCATGCTGACGATTTGTCAGTGACGAATGCCTCGAGGACATTTAAATATATTCTTATAGTTATATATATATATATATATATATATATAGTTAGGCCTTAAGCTTAGGGTTCAAAGTACCTGTTTACCTATATAGAAAGATTTGGCAACGTGTTACTGTACTTTGATCAGCGGATATTTTATCTGGACTTTTAACATCTCTTATTTGTTGTTTCGTGTTTTTCAAGTGTGGAAGGTGTTTTTTTTTAATTACAGCGACACTCGATAAAACAAGCGAACGTTGTGGAATAAGTTTGCTAGTCATTCACGCACCGACTGATATCTGGCACGCAAGAACTTTCGTGATACGAAGTATTTTCGCTAGTACAGTGTAAATAGAAAACGACGAAAATGTTTTCAAGATCGGTAAGTAGTCCACTTTGAAACAAAAAGGAACACGAAATTAGTAGAAAAAATGAAAAGAAACAATAATGTAATTTTCAGCACTGTGCTCTAAAAACTTGTTACAGTAAAAGATTAAGAACCTGATTAGATATTAGCAAGTTAGCTTAGTTTTGAATTAAGAGAACGTCTGTTTTACAGGTGCTGAAAGGTGTAACATACCAAAAGTTTATGCGAGCATTCTCTTCAAGCTCAGAACATGCTGGAGGCTATAATTTTGGTTAGTGTAATACATAAGTAGAATTATATTGTAAGATTAAATTGTAAACCGAGTTCGTTTTTATGGCCAGAAGGCTGAAAACAAAGCATTCTATTTATCTATATTGAATTAATTCTAATGAAAATTATTATTCGCCAACAAATATATTTAATATATTCTATTTCTACATTAGAGGTGACAGATACTCAAAGGGAGATGCAAGAATTAGCACGCAAGTTTACAAAAGAAGAAATTATTCCGGCAGCTGCTGAACACGATAGGGCTGGAAAATACCCTTGGGAGATTATTAAAAAAGCATGGAGCCTAGGACTTCTGAATAAAGAAATTCCTGAATACTTAGGTATGATTATAAAAACTCGTTAACTTCTGAAAAATTATGGTAGAAACGTATAAAACCTATCGATTTATGAAATGTTACAGGAGGAATGAGTCTTGGCTGCTTTGGGGGATGTTTAGTCACCGAAGAATTTGCTTATGGTTGTACAGGAATATCAACGGCACTAGAAGGAACAGGATTAGGTGTAAGACTTCTTACATAATGTTAATTGCCTTAAATTTGCGAAACACAGACATTTGTATATTCTACATGTTTTAGCAAGCTCCAGTAATTATGGCTGGTACAAAAGAGCAACACAAAAAGTATCTGGGAAGACTTCTGGAAGAACCGCTTGTAGCTGTAAGTTAATTGAATATGAATTTTATTATTACGATTAAGTGTGTATACATATAAGAGAAACACAATTCTGTATAAACTTACAGGCCTACTGTGTTACCGAACCTGGTGCTGGATCAGATGTAGCGGGTATTAAACTGAAGTCTGAAAAGAAAGGAAACGAATGGATCCTCAATGGTACCAAGATGTGGATTACAAATGGCGGTGTTGCCAACTGGTAAATCAGTTTGTTGCAAAGTACAATATAAATCGTGTACGATGTGCATATAATATATATGTATATATATTGTTTCAGGTACTTTGTATTAACTAGATCAGATCCTGACCCAAAAACGCCACCAAATAAAGCTTTTACAGCGTTCATTGTGGAGCGTGAAAGCGAAGGTTTAACGCCCGGTCGCAAGGTAGATTTGCTCATTATCTAAGAGTTATTACTTTAACAACGATAGCATTCTTATTGCGAGATAATTTTGTTTTGATATTTGAAGGAAATTAACATGGGTCAAAGAGCTTCCGATACACGAATGATAACTTTCGAGGATGTCCGTGTTCCGAATGAAAATGTTTTGGGCAAACCAGGCGAAGGTTTTAAAATTGCTATGCAAACCTTTGACAAGACTAGACCTGCGGTATAGTAAAAATGATAACTTTTTTAAACAATACACCACGCTAAAGTGTTTAAGTATGGTTTGTTCTATTGTACGTTGGTATTTGATATAGGTAGCAGCTGCGTCGGTCGGTTTGGCTCAAAGAGCGCTAGACGAGGCCACGAAATATTCGTTGGAACGCAAAACCTTCAATAAACCGATAGCAGATCATCAAGCAGTAGCATTTATGTTAGCAGATATGGCGATCGGCGTTGAAACGGCTAGGCTTGCATGGATGAAAGCTGCTTGGGCAGCTGATAGAAAAATTCCAAGCGCAACGCTGTTAGCTAGCATTGCAAAATGTTATGGTGGCGATGTAGCCAATAAGTGTGCGACGGACGCCGTTCAAGTATGTAATCATGTGCAACAAAATATATTCACATATTTACTGGTTTCATTGAAAACGAACTATTTTACAGATTTTCGGCGGTGCCGGTTTCAATAGCGAATACCCGGTCGAAAAGTTGATGCGAGATGCAAAGATTTATCAAATCTACGAAGGCACGGCGCAAATTCAAAGACTGATCATTTCGCGGTCTCTCTTAGCCCAGGCTAAACAAAAGACTGGTTAAGCGATCAAGTTACACGAGAAATGTTGAAATTTATTTTTGAATGAATTTTGTCGTTAACAAAAACATATAGGTAATCGTGAGGAGGAGTCGTGAGGAGGTTGGGACGACTTTAAAAGGTTAATCATCGTGAAAGTATTCTATCATTGTTACGAGATATATTTACATATATTTTTATACAAACATATAAATCGTTTTACGACACTTTAATACAGTCTCATCGATGTAGGATGAGTTTTTCTACTGTTTAATAAAGTTTCACCGAAATATTGTACGTTCGATATGATTGTTCGATGTTTCATATTTCGCGGTTTTAGATGCCAGGTAGCGCTGCAAACGTTGTCCGAAAGCGTTAGTCAAGTGTATTGTACAATGAAAAGGGATTACATCGCATTATGTCCGTCAGGCCATAGTTTTTACATGGTTATATTTGGTGAAGTCGTGCGTGACGAGTTATGCAACATTCGGTGTAAAAGCGCCCCATAATAGGACGTCCAGATATTGTGACACCTGACCTACTTAGACAGTATCGTCGTATTTAAGACAGTGGTAAATTGACAACGTTTATAACGCAAAAAACGCACTTGACAGCCTTTCAATTCGCAGATTCTAAATGCCTGCGAACACGAGGGAGCAGAGAAATCCTTTGGAAATTGCGTCTTTCCGTAATACGTTATTGGAAGACAGTGCCGTGTCTAGTAGGCCCCAGTACCCATATAAAGCTATGGTCGATACGTATCTTCTCTCGAATTACTTTCCCTTTTTCTCTTACACGATATCGATTAATTAAGGTCGAACGATCACGATGCTCGCCGAGTGTTCGAGACTCTGTATTTAAAACGATCAAACATATCTGAAAAGTTTTCCTCGATGAGTGGCATTTACGAGAATCGTTCAGCATTTTCCCTTTCGATATCCACTGCCGTGCCTGCAACTCTTCGAACGGGTGCAAACTACATCCTATAGAATTTACCGTATACATTGGACGTATTTGGAACCATCGCAAACAGAAGACCTGTGAATCACACATTATATTTATAATAAATCAAGATTTTATCTATACACGTTTCAACAGTTTCGCACGGTACACGTGCAAATAAGGAGAGTACTATTTTTACCGAAAGTTATGCTCACGTGTGGAGGGGCGTTTAATCAACACATCTAGAAGAAGCTTGAACGAAAAAATTATATTTTTACATTCACGTGAATTCGCACTTGTAAATATTAAAAGTGTAAGGACTGACGGAATAAAAGTCGCGCGATGAAAATGAATAGGAAAAATCTTGGAGCTTTCGTGTCGTAGGTCCAGCTCGAATTTTCGTAACGCGGCGCACACAGTACACGTAGAGATAACGTATGTGAGAGCAGTGAGAGCAGCAGTAAGAGCACACGATACGGTCGGAGAACTTGTTAGATCGCAAGATCGTCAAACCGCAAGGCCATGGAATCGGCAGCCGCGTAGATGTAGCGGAACGATGGCATCGATCGAAAGTCGATCACCGAGAAAAGTGATTTCGGACTGTGTCAGTGATAGAGAAGACGAATCTGCGCGGGTCCTCTCGGCGAGAGTACGGTCCTGGAACTCGTGCTGTCAGAGCGCAACGGTGCGCCGGACGCTCGCTTGACTAAGGGAGTGCCCGTCCCGATGCAAAGTGTAAGTGAAGTGGCCTACAGACCTACATTTGTCTAACGTTCGATTTTTTTCGGGCCGCCGGACAGGAGGTTAATAATCCGCGCGGGGTTCATTTTTCCGCGGGCGTGTGTGATGTCGCTGTTGTGTGATATACCGATGTTTGGTTGAGAAGAGACGGTGTAGTTTCGGTACGCTCAGACGGCGCTGGCCGGCGCGGGGAGCGTAGTAGTAAAAAGAGAGGAGGACAGCAAGAGCTTGCGCACACGAGGAGAGAAGGAAAGAGAGAGAGATAGGCGGCAGAGAGCGGGACGGAGAGGGAGAGAGAGAGAGAGAGAGAGAGAGAGAGAGAAAGAAGGAACAAGACCGACCGAGCGCGCGCTTCTCTCGGCTAGACAGAGAGAAAGGAAACGAGACAGACAGATAGATAGACGGGGGTGAGAAAGAGACCGAGGACACGTAAGAGAGTGTAGGTGTTCCTCGAGAGAAGTGCGTGCGCTCGGGAACGACGTGCAGGAGGAGGGACCCCCGTCTGTCTGTCTGCTGGAATGCACGAGGGCCGAATGGCTACAGGGACAGGGGAAGGTGGGGGCCACACGGCCCTCGAGAACACGACCGCGACGGCCCTTACGGAATCATCGTCATCTTCCTCCTCCTCGGTACCGACGATCCTCACTGAAAACACGTCCGTGGCCAATCTGCCTCTGACGGGACCTCAGCAGCCGGGTCTTCATCAGGTACAGCAGCAGCAGCAGCAGCAGCAACAGGCGCAACAACAGCCGCAACAACAGCAACAATCGCAACCGCGGCCACGGGCCAGCCTGGTCACCGATCTGCCACCAGCGAACGATGCTGCAGGTAATCTCAACGACTCATTTCTATGCTCCGCAGTTCTTTGTTGCCGTAGCGCACCGCTTGCCAAACTCCTTTCTTCTGCTTCGCTCTGTCTGCTTCACTCTCACTCTCACTCCTCGCCGTTTTCTCTTTCTCGCTTTCGCTTTCAACCGTCTCCCTCTCTTTTCGCGTCCGCAATCTTTCGTCCTTTCCTCGTATCCTTCTCTCGCCTGACGTTACACGTTGTCCCACCGCTCTCCTCTCGTCTTCTCCTTCCCTCCCTCCCTCCCTCCCTCTCTCTCTCTCTCTCTCTCTCGCGCGCGTTCGCCCGTCATCTCTTTCCTACTCGAACCCGAGCTAACTGTTCCTCTCTCTCCCAATCGTTCGTCGCTCCGACATCGATCTCCCTCGCTCTTTCGACTCGGTCCACTTCCGAAGTTACAGGTACACGCGGTCTCTATTATTCTTCCTCATTGCCGCAACGTGTGAGCACGATGTTTTTAAAAGCGATTCCACGACTACAGTAGTCTCCATGACAGCCGTACATCTTCTCTGCTCGCGCGCAACCAGCAACAATGGGACACGTTCCCGGGCGGTACACGTTTAACGTCGCACTTTGTATCCAGTCTGTGTTCGCGACCAAGTTTTCAGCAATGAATTTCTGCTAGCAGCCGGTACTTGGAGTTCGGTGGAAACCTGCGTCTCATGCTGACGTCTTTCGCGGATCTGCGTATGTACTTCAAAAGCTAACCTCAAAAACCGATGACGGAAATGCCGAGTACGCGTGCAGATCATACCGCACGCACAGTTTGCTGATGTATCATGAGACTTATTACAGCGATGATTAGGAAGAAGATGTAAAGGATATTATTGGTAATACGATCGATCGCAGGCTTTCACGGCTAATACGAACGTAGGCTGATTATATAGAAAAGGTCTGCGTACTTTGATTTTCATAAAATTTTAATATGTTATAGATTCGACATTTTTAACCATTTTTTCGTCCTAGTGCGGCGTTTGTTTACGTTTTGACACTGTAGACATGTGAGAGAAAACAAGGGGGGCGGAAAGGGCCTGTCCAACACCATACACACGCACCCAGCGTTTCTAAATTATACTCTAGATTCTTACGTATTCTCTAGAGGCTGAGAATACGAAATGCGTTACGTTGTAACGAAAAACCCATTCGTTTGTCGACGATCGAATGGAACCGAGTGCGAAGCGTGGCGCGGCCATTCAAATATTCGCGGCTTTGGCGGCCGCGCCATGCGGTATGCGCAACAGGCGTTTCGGCGTAAATTCCAAAGCGAAGAAGCAAACGGGCTCGCAGCCTCAGATTTAGAACAGATAGCCTTCGAGCAGTTTCTTTATGAGCGTTGCACCGACCCTTCGTGGACAAAATAGCGATTCGATGAAACGAGCCACGGTTGCTTTTATTTACGTCGTCGACGCCTCTAACCTCTTCGTCTCTCCGGCGTCTTCGTCCCCCCCCCCCCGCCTTGTTTTGCATTATCATGCATCAAAAGATCGCGAAACGAGTTTTATCTAAAACAATGCCCTTTTTTTTTACCAAAATTCATAACCTTTTTTTCTCTGTCCCCTTGATCTTTCTCGAGGGGCGTTGGTGAGGGCCACTCATGTTCTTGGCATTTATCTAAAACAATGCTCTGTTATTGCCTTTTCACCAGCTCTTTCTATATCGTGTCTTCGGCTATTTATTTTTTTATTTCATCTCGTTTCTAACGTTTGCCCGAACTTTTCACCTCGTAAAAAATACCCGTCGACCCGGTAACTTACCAGCCCCTCCATCCCTTGGCCCGTTGGAACACGAATCCGTGTCAAAGTGCTCCGCCGGACAAGAATATCTAATTACTCGGTAAACAAGTAGCTTTCGCCTTCCGAGACCAGCTGTCTGCTTCGCAAACGACTTCTCCGCGCGTCCCCGGTGCGGTGGTTGTTCTGTATCGCTTGTTTTACGAGTTTGAAGAGCACTGGGACCTGGATCTACCGATCTAGTTGCTTGAAATTATTTCTGTCAGCTGCTACGAAATACGTCTCTCCAGATCTACCATGTTCCGAGACAGTAGGAACAATTTTTAATACGAGAGAAGTTTAAGCCAGGCGAATATATTGATCCGGTATTTTCAGAAAGTGGACGATCGAATCTGTCGCAGCCCTTATTTATTAATTACTTAAATTATTCGCCAGGTGGACGATACTTTGAAAGTAATAAGATCGTAAATAATTTAGGAGATGGATTAACTTACACGTCGAAATGCCTATGGTTTTGCGTTCCATGATACTTCGGTTCCTCTCCGAGAGAATAGAAAGAGAATTCGTTATGCATATTATTTCATTCAGCTGGTAGACGCGCTTGTAACGTTCCCTTCAGAAATAGTTTTGTTTCTCCTTTGCTGTTGGTCTCGTGCCAATTAGTAGAGAATCCGAACAGAGGAGCAACGTGTTGAAAGAAAATCAAATTTTTTGGAGTAAACGAGCTCCGGTGACGAGACCACTCGTCAACGACTATTACGTTCTATTCTAGCCAGTACGTACATGGAAATTCAGTCGATTATATGATTCCTGGTGTCATTACTGTGGCGCTCAATTTGTTGCGTTCAGATTGGCTTTGTAATTGGAGAACTTGCTGGATGAACACGCTCGGTAACAATTTCGGGAAAATGTTACCGAACATGTTCGTCTACTTGCATATCAAATTAAACCGTTGATTTCGTTGTCGCTTTAACCACGTTGCAATAAATGTACACACATGGTAAAATTAAGATGCTTTACTTGATTGATCCATCGTTACGTAGGTTGTTCGTAGAGACCCACCAAGGAAAAAATGCGTGCACTGTTAGAGACGATTAAGTTCCGACTGGCCGGACAGTGCACAGTAACGTAACTCGACAGATAATTGCACTGATATTCCCTACCCATCTAACATTATCAGTTCTCACACTGTTTTTACCTTAGCTACTTTAACGAAATTCTGTGTCGGCTAAATTGGGAAATATTTAAGTTCGGCGAAAGAAACCGATAGGGTCTATAACGAGCATGAATTTTCAATTTTTTAAAAATTCAAAAGACCGTTTTGAAATTTCCACCAATAACCTAATGGTACAGCCAATCATTTAGCTATAACGAGTGGCTTCGATTGCTATTACATTAATTAAACGTGCAGGGAAAATCCTGGAAACGAAGAGAAATTTAATTATTCGATAGACGAGGATTTTGACCGTTGTCTCAGCAACGTTTGCTCCCGCAGATGCTATCGGCTTGTTAATATTGATTCGCGGAGATTAACCGGGAAGAATGGAAGATTGTACGAGCATCCGGAGACACAACTGATCTATTATTCAAAGGATATTCACGAGCAGATGAGCGTGTGTCACCCATCGGCTTGTGGTTTAATTTCCTTAACCGTGACGTGGTGACGGAATCGATTCGGGCGGAGGGTGGGTCAAAAAGGGAACCCTCGCGCGAGAAGTTTAATTTCTGGCGGCCCCCCGTCTCGTTCCACCCGCGATAAAGATGTCAAGTATGAATATTCATGGCTCTCGCCAGCATTAACCATGGATAATTAGCCGCGGCTTGGCATTGCGCGATTACGCGGGCTCGTTACAAGATAGCGTTCCTCCGGCGAGACTCAAGGGCGGTTCACACTCCATTTTCTCCGATCCGCGATTAGGTAGCGACGTTAATACACTTTTTCGTTTCCTCTCGCTCCTCCGCGCTGATAATTAGCCACTCCTCTCCTCGAGCCCGTTCGCTCGCAGCTGCCGTTAAATCCGCTCGAGCATGACGTTTCGTACGCAACACGCTCGAGCTCTGACCAAGCGGACCCGCGCGCAAAAGAATCGAAAGAATAGCAGAGACACTTTAAATCCCCTGTTGAGATTCTTCCAGCGATAGAATTGCGAAGGGGACACGACGCTTTCGAGTCTTCGTTAGCTTCGTGGCCGAGTGACCAGCACTTTAAAAAATGCTAACTGCCTTATTATTTTCTCGAGGACTGTAACTCCTCCTTACATCGCGATTCAGTATTCTTCGTCGATCATAATTTCTCACAGGAAGAATTAATCGTGAGATATGTCTCGTTACATTCGGACGCGTACAATACATTTTCAATATGTACTTTACCGTCGACGAGCCACTTTACGCTCGAAGGTTTATCCAATTTTCGAAATTTCTCCATTTAAAGAAGAAGTTGAAACTCGCGGCGTCGTTCTGTTTATACAGGGAGAAATTGTCTGGCCTCGAAATGAGTTTCGTTTCCCCATCGATAGCCGTCCAGTGCTGGGAAAAAATATTATTTCCAACTCCGAACGAAGCGATTGTATTTTTTGCAATAAATTTTTCAAGTACCGCATAATTCAAACATCGCTTCTCGTTCGGAGACTACTGTCAAGCACAGTTGATGGCCAAAAAAGAAGCCTTATCGTGTCTTTTCAAAGGGCTATTGTTTTTTTATGATGTGACAAGATCCGAAATGAAAGCAAAGCGTTAAAGGAAACGCAAGAAATTGTGAATGAAGAATGAATGTGTTGGGCTCGTTGGTATATCCGAGAGTAAAGTCTGTCTGCGAGCATGTAACCCGACATGCTTCCCTAGGAGCACAAAATATTGTATACGGATTCGTATAATATTAAAAAGCGATTCAATCTTTTTTTAATATTCAGATGTAGATACAATATTTATTTTATATTAAGTAACAATTTTTAAAAAATATGCAGCAAATATCTATTTCATGTTACGAGAAAAATATTTTCTTCTAACTTTTTCTTCTTTTTAATCGAATGTTATTTAAATATTGAATTTATATTTCTCAAATATTGATTTCAAATTTTTTGCAATATTTACTTTATATTTTTTTTAAATATCTAGTTTATATTCTTTGAATAATTAATTTATATTTTTAAATTGTTCAATTCACATTTCTTAAACATGCATACGATGCATAGTTAGATCCAATATTTATCTGATATGAAAAAGTGTGGCTTAAACAATATTTTTCCAATATTTGAAAAAGATATTTGTCGAATATTTTTGCGCTACTAGGGTTTACTCTTATTTGGGCCAGGCTGGAGTTATTCGAAGCATTCGTTCTCTAAATTATCTTCGGGCTCTGCTCTCGCGTCCGCCCGGATGAAAGTAAAAGTACACACGGGCTGCGAGCTTGTGTGCGTACTTGTGCGTGGAAGGAGGACGCATTTCTAGAGCCTTGTCACGAGGCAGGCCGGGATGCTTTCACCGTGGCCGATGTCTCGGGAGAACCGCGGTGATGTAAGACGCTTGTTTCGCGTCTCCGTAACATAGACCCATTTTTTCCCCGTCGTCGCCAACCTGTTTCTCGAACGGCGCCGATTATCGCATCGGGCTCGATAAACTCGGGGGAGGAGGCCGAGTCGAGAGCACGCGACTCTCGCTCCTACTCGCGCGATCCTGCACAAAGAGACCGAGAGAAAAGACGAACAAAGAGAAAGAGAGGGAAACACGTTCGACGCCCCACGCTACCCCTCGATCGTGATCGTTCCGCGGCCGACCGCGAAAAACGGCGCGATTCGAAAAGTTACGGCCTATCAAATCACCGCAAACCAGTCGGAACGATACTTCCGGCTGATAATTCCGCGCCGTTTCCTACGTTATCTGGCGCACCGCTAATTTCGCACTATCGCGCGTTGGGCTACAGCTGATTGTGTCATTCCTGAAAATCGGAAGAGGAAGGAGATCGAAATTCTGTTTGATAAACATGCTTTTCCACACGTCCGCGAACTCGATTATTCCGCGCGACTTCCGCGTGACGTTCCGTCGCATTGAAGCAGCGTTCACAGTTGACTGGGTGAGTGATTTATTCGATGGAACAGTATAATTACTTACATCTCGATATTACAATTAGACACACGGATTTATTTGTAGACCGTAAGTAATTAGGCACTCTCAAGCCATCGGAGTATGTAATTGAGAAAATCTGGGGCTCGGATACGATTTTATCTCCCTGTATCGTGTTCGGAAAGATTGTGTACATAATCGACCGGAGAAAACTTGACAAAGCGTTCATCCGCGCTTCAGGTTTTATTTTCATAAATGTTTCATTATTTTAAGAGGTTCTTATCGCCGTCGATTCAGTGGATTGTTGTTCGGAGAGGCGGTTCCGTTCTTGAGACCGCAGACTGCGCGTCCGTAGTCCGCGCTAAATAAAATTGTTGGCTTGAAACAACTTTAATAATTTATAAAAAAAGTTGTTCATTATTATAATTCATTTATTTATGTATATTAGCTTGGCAGTAGGTCAGGAAGGGAGAAAATATCGTCGGGCACACCGGCGGAATAATTCAAAAACACGGCGTTGGAATGCAGCGGTAGCGGCTGGTTCTTCCGGGCTCGCAAGATGGAGGATGATCATCCCCCGCGTCAAAATGGTCGTCACGTTCATCGTGTCGGAGTACACTCCGGCATAATTTTTCGCAGTTTATAATGCCAGTATTTCACCGGGGTTAGAGCCGGGACTGGCCTCGGCCCGGGAAATATTGCGACGTTTACCGTCCAGCGAAATTCACCCTCGCCGAGGAGGGTAAAAGCTGGCTGAGACTTTTACTTCTTAGCTGGGGAGTCTGTGAAAAGGGGCGGCTTCCCGAGTTACACGCTTTTCTCTCTCTCGGAAGCGTGCTGGCGCGTGCCCGGCACGAATTCGACTCCATCGTGTCGAGTGGACAGAGAGAGGAACTTCGTCTCCCTTCGGGGGATGTCGGGCACCCCTCTCTTCGACAATAGGCGACTCGTCAACATCTACCTGCTGCGCTGAAATGCACTTGTTGCCGACAGGGGATCGACAAGTAGTTTGCGCACGGTAAATCACGATTATCCGCTCGGACGGGGGCTCGACACGGGCCCTTCACACCCCCCTCCCCGAGAGACCCAACGCACAGGTGCCCGGAAGCGAGAGGTCTTCAGGCACCCCACGGCAAGGTACACAATTGGATGTTAGGCATCTCTGTGTAAATATTGACTTTCACGAAAGCGTTGTTCCCCCGTCTTCGATTCGTTTCCCTTCGGAAACTGTTGTCCCCCGAAAGGTATCTCATCTCAATCGCTGGCGCTCGACAAAATATGGATCGTAAATCTTTGGAAAACAGTCTATTAACGGTCTATAGCAGAGTTTCTTCGGATTTTTTCGTCGTCGTTTTCGTCTTCGCCTGTAACTGTCCCTCTCCTAATAGCACAAAATATTGTATACGCATTCATATAATATTAAAAAGAGATTCAATCTTTTTGTTAACGTTGAAATATATATATATATATAAGTAACAAATATTTTTTGTTTTTAAATATGTAGGAAATATCTGTTGATCGTTCGAAGTTTGTTGAGTTAACAGCGGATGGTCAGCAGCGGTTAAGTGCGCGAAGGATGACGTAAGCGATTCCCGCGAACAATCCTCCAATTATTTCGACCAAAGCGTGGTCCCGCGAAAGACGTAAAACGTCGGAAATCGTTTCCAGGAGATTCGCTTTCCTTTTTCTCCATCGGACGTCGACTCCGACGCAAAAGTTTGTCCAACAATGGCCACGCGACCCTCCTCTCTTCCCGAGGTACTCTCTTTCTTCTTCATAATGTTCTTCTCGTCAAAGGTTCGCCTCGGCCGTGACAACTCATTTAAACCGTGCACCTTGTTTATCCGTCGTTCGGCCGAGGGTAGTTGCCGTTAAGCCTCTCCGTTTTGTTTGTTCTTATTGTGCAACCGTTGACACTGTTGTCCCAACTCTCACCAGGAACGAGAGGCGTCCGTCGCGCGCTTTCCTACGGGAATTTATGGCTGGTCACACGCGCGCAGACGTGTTCTACCTGTTGCCGGCACTAATGGAAAGCGAATGATTACTTCCGGACTCTATGTACCTACGAAAAATCGGGCAACAAAGCCGGCGCGTGCTTGCCAGCAAATCTGGCTATTAGCGATGGGAGTGGTTCAAGTAATGTGGCAATAAATTCTCACAGGGACAATAACTTCTCAAGATTCAGCTATAATTGGATTTTCTTCTGAAGTTAAAGCAATTAGTTTACAACCTTTTATGTGGGTCTATGTATATTGGGTGTTCGGTAATTCAATTATTATCGGCAAGCATCCCTAGCAGCACAAAAATATTGGATAAATATCTTTTTGAAATATTGGAAAAATATTTTTTAAGCCACACTTTTTCATATGAGATAAATATTGGATCTAAAACTAGATATTTAAAGGAATATAAAGTAAATGTTACAAAAAATGTGAAATCAATATTTGAAAAATATAAATTCAATATTTAAATAACGTTCAATTAAAAAGAAGAAAAAGTTGAAAAAAATATTTTTCTCCTAACATGAAATAGATATTTTCTGTCTGTTTAAAAAAATATTGTTACTTAATATAAAATAAATATTGTATGTACATTTGAATATTAAAAAAAGTTTGAATCGCTTTTTAATATTATATGAATGTGTATACAATATTTTGTGCTACTAGGGATGTGGCATGTTGATTGCAGCGGATTTTCTGCAGGGATTTCGTGTTTGGCGAGGAATCATTGAAAATTCATGTTCGTGCAACAGGCTGGGCTGCTCTCACCGTTCTCTTCTGCTCGTGGTTACAGTCAGATTTATGATAATTAACGGGTTCGTGGTACACGGTGTTAAAGAGGGAACGTGCAGAAACTGACGGTGCACGGTGCACGGCGCGACGGAGCTGTTGAAACGATTTCATTCGCGAGCGACGCGTTCGAATCTCCGAATCAACGTTTTCTTCCTTCGAGATTCTATATATGTAATTAGATATCACGGCAGGTTTATTCGGGACTTCTGACGAGTCTTCGGTCGCTGCTCGAGACAACGCTATCTTTCTCTCTGTGTATCGAATGCAAATAGTCGAGATTAACGATTACGCAACCGAACGGTGGAACTTTGGAGCCGGAGTGCTTTTCGATTTTATGCCATCAATGAATTAATGTGGTTTTTTTCGCCGGCGAGCTACTCGGGTGTCCATCGAACGTCGATCTATCTGTCCATTCTCTGTACACGATAAAAATTTTCTGTGGCAATTACGAGAAATACGGAAAACTTTATTTCTCCAGTTAATAAATTTTAATAGCCTTGAATTCGTTTTTGTTTAATTTTTTTTCTGTACGGTAAGTACGAGTGGCGCGTTATTTACCGTTGGTTTTAAATATGAATATAGAATGTTTGAAAAAGAGTCACCGTTTAAAAATAACTCACTGTGGACGCAATTTCATGCGATATTACCTCCGAAAGGGATGAATTCCGAGAACACGCCAACTTGACACCGACAAGAGGGTACTCGACGAGGAACAGGCTTCTGCGATTAAGAAGCGTCAAATGTAATCTGAATTGCTCGGTTTGTTCCATCCGAAATCTTCCCTGATAATCGCCTAACGTCTGCGGGATCGAAATTCGATACATATTACTCAAACACACACACAAACACACACATACATACACAAAAGCTACATTATCTAAGACCTGGTATCATTTGATCCTCTCGGAAGCCCAACTTGTGAAGCCCGTCGAACATGAACGCACTTCCAACATATCAAATCCCTATTCTAAAATTCCCAAAATATATTCATATAATATATATAAATCGTTATTACGAAATTGATTACCCGAAAAACGAAGAGAATTTACGAGAAATTCGGATATAAATTCTGAAAACGAAGAAAACGAATGCTCGTTCAGCTCGTATTTCAGCAGAACTCTGTGGACAGCTGGAAAAAATATCTTTCGAGAGAAGTGTAATTCACAATCATTTTTTCTTTATGTTTCGACGCAACGAGAAGAAATATAAAAAAAGGGCCGACGTCGTAACCGTAAAGAACGCGGCCGCTCGGTAGCAGCAATTTTTACGGTTGGCGGCGTTTGTTATATTTCCTTTCTTTGGTTTCGTTATTTTTTTTCTGGTGATTACGTGTGCGTCGTGTGCACCGAATCGGCGACGTCGCGCGTCGTGTGTACTGTGTACGTGGCTCGACCGTTTCTACGTGCACTCCCACGCCACGTTAAGACGATGGGTCGTTTCTCCTCGACGGCGGTCGCTATTGAATCGCTTGACCCACTTTGATAAACTCGCATTGGAATAACTCAATAACACCAAGCCCCAGCCAACAACAATAATTATTATTCAACGTTCCCAGCAGGCTGCGGCATCGGTGTAGATACGTCGGCCAATTTATCAGTTAGAACGTTCATCCCCCTGCGTTCGCGGTGCCTTTCACCCTCTGTTGCCTAATGGCGCGGCGATGCGACATCGCGATCGCCATTTTCGGCTGCGCTGCCACGGACCCGACCGTTTTCTCTCCTGCCAACATTTACCTGAAGCTAAGAAAACATAAAATATCAATTTCACGTAAACAACCCAATATCGTTCCGTGTCATCTTAATCGTGCAAACATTCGCGGAGAATACAATATTTCTCAGCTCACCAAACACGGTGTCACCGAAGCGATTATGTTTACCAACAAAGAGACGGAGGGAGAGATTTACAATTTTCGTGAACGATGAATGGGTTTGGTTTGAAAGTATAATTTATGTTAAAGCGACCGCTGGTAAAAATATACCGTATTATCCCGTCTTAAATTCCCGGGGGGTTAGTAATCATTATTTCGTCATTACTGATTTATTGGGAACACATACATATAATTGTATGCAGCGCGGTTGCGTAATTGCATTGTATTTGCAAATGCAAATGAAACGCGTTTAAACGACTCTCTCTCTCTCTCTCTCTCTCTCTCTCTTTTCTTTACCCTGTCTTGTTTTCTCTATCACTGCTCTCTCCCTTTGTCTTCGTCTCTTTTTTTTTCCTCCGTTCCAAGAACGGTAACTACATCCGGCCACGAAAAGTAGTCCACGTCTGGCTCGTTCGCCGAAGAAATTTTTGTTCTTGCATTTTTAATACATAAATAACAATCGATTTTCCAGGCTTCCAAAGAATCGAAAGAATTCTGAAATACGTTTTCAAGTCCCTATTTTAATGTATAATTTCCCCTCGTTAAATATTGTAGCGTTAACGGGGTGAAAAATAAATATTGCTGAGTGAAATTTCTTTGCGGACATACACGAGCAGCGTTGCCAACGTATGGTTAAGCTAAATGGGCAAAGAATTAGCAGCGTTTTAATTGGATGGCTGTCGCGTATCACCCATATCGCCAAATTGCGTCTCCTAACTCGTGGCGCCCTCGCAACGGCGCAACATCTGAAAGCTCGCCGAAAGGATCGCACACAAGAATCGCAATCCGCCCCCGCGATACGCATGCGCGACAAACTCGAGGGTGTTAAAATGTTTAGCATCGCGGAAACGTTCGATTTGTTGAACCATGCGCGGTTGAACCGGCTGGCGGCGCGGCGCGGCGTGGCGGCCAGCTAGTCCTCGGACTGGTCCCGATTCTATTCGGTGACGGATCCCGGCAGCATAATTTTTCACTTTACGAGCCCGCGACACGCCATGGAAGCATCTTATTTCCCTTAATAGGTTCCTTGAACATGGCAATCGATTCGACAGACAGTTCCACTCGTTCATTAGCCACGCACACGTTGCTCTTTCTCCGGAACCTAATCAGTGGGTCTTTATGTAAATATCTGTGTTTTCGGCTCCGATTGATGGAAACGAGAATCCTGCAGACGTTCACTACCGAAGAATAGTTTCCGCCTCGTGGAATATTCGGTTGACTTTGTCATGATTTTTATTTTATTGCACTTTGCACGGTAACATTTGCAATGATTGTGCCGGAGATCCGCCAGTTCAATGGGAATGTTTTTCTAAGACGTTCTTGAGCTTAATTCCACGTCGCAGGGTCAATCGTGACCCAGATTTCCAAGACTCGTCCAGTTTCGCTATTTCTATTGACTCGTTTAAATAATATTTACGTTGGATCTCGAGAAAAGGTCAAGAATTCTTGGAGACGCTTGCTACGGACGTTTTATCGTTTTTGTAAACAGCTTAGCTGACGGAAGAGTTATCATCCTTGGGATTGCTCGGTTTCGATTTCGAGAACTGTGTATCTGCTTTTGGAATTGTAATTCTCCTTTTAATTTTCGACTAATTTTGTTCGTAGTTTCTTGGTACTGATAAACCACCCTGTAGAAATGGTTCGTGGTATCGCTAGGAGCCTATCTGATCGTTAAAGAAGGATCGATCGACCGAATATAGTTAACGGACATTCTTCGAGCTTTTACGAGGTGGGTTTCAAGGCCGCGACCCAATTCCTTAGGAAAATTAATTCGCTCGGTGTCCGACGCTTTAACGTCAGCTTAATTTTCAAACATAATTAAGGATCATTAATTCGAGGAGTAGTGTCGCGGCTTGCATCTTCCCTAACGTTACTCTTATACCGATAACCAGCTAAATATAGTGGTCGGCTGATATTTCTTCCGGGGTAGTACTTCCGTGTGCCGAATTCTTCTTATCCTTTTCGAGGATAGATTTTCTGAAACAATCGATTTTTAATCCTCGATTTCCAATCCTTAAATGTGGGTTTTATTGAGAATTCTTTATTAACATTAATATAATACAACTAATTTCGATAATCGGCGCAGTCTCGTTTTATCTCGAGTCTCGTGTCTCTGCGAAATAAAAATATCTTCGCGAACAAATAAACCAATCTGATCTTCGCGTGAACAAATAAACCAATTTTTAATTAAAGAAGAAATATTTAGCGTTAGCGGACATTACTATTATACTCACCTGTAGCCCTATAAAATTTTTACTGTACTATTCCTGTGCTCGCATTACTGTATTCACTTATATTATTCATATAAAGCAAAATAAACCCAGAAGGGTTTCAAATGCTTATAAATAAAAAAAAAATTATTTAAAGACTGTGGCATCGTCAGCAAATTATGTCGCACAAGAGAAGAACGCAGACCGTCGCGTCCAGAACTCGAACCACCGAAATCGAAAGTCTTTATCATGGATCGCAAGGATCTAGGTGACGATGTTTCCGTCGATGACCGCGGCACGGCGCTGATCGGCGATCTATCGCCGAAAATGCCTCTCTCTTTTATGCCGCATAATTCTGCCCCCACTCCACCCCCCGGGCCCCGTCCAATTCGACAAGCCATCCCTTCGTTCTTTCGTCGGTCTTTGCGTTCGCTCGCTTTCGTTCGCTCGCTCGTTTCTCGTGCCAGTTATGATGAATTCGATTGGGTAATACCGGCGCGCCGCGGCGAGGCACGAGAAGTGACGCCACGGGACACGGTCTGTGGTTTTTAATACGCGTCCTACTTTCTGCTATCGCTAGCGCGCGCGCGCGCGCGAGAGAGAGACCAAGCGAGAGTCGAACGACGAACGACGAACGAACGAGCGTGATCGCGCGTGCATCATCCCTCCCCCCTTTCTCCCGCATACAAACAAATACGTACAGTCACTCTCCCTATCACTCGTGCGAGAGAGTGAGTGAGAGAGAGAGAGGGAGAGAGAGAGAGAGAGGGGGGGGGGGGGGCAACGCTTGAAGCGAGGAAGGCTTTGACACTCTAAAAGGGGGCATTTTTCCAAAAACGTGGTGAAATAATGAACCTCGCATACAGGTCCATTCAGTTGCTGCCCCCTCTCATCTCTTAAGACAGAAGGAACCTGCTGAAGTGGGAGCCGGCTGACAGTGGATTTTCTTAAACTAATAAACCCCCTATACAAGTCGATCCAATTATTTTCCACATCGCTTTCACGAAGCAGAGGACTCCCCCAAATTGGAAAGCATTTTAGCAGTCGCACAGTGACCACTTTGAGGGATTTTTAAAAAAATAACGAATCCCACATTAAAGTCCATCGTGGAGAGCACTTTCGAAAACTTATGTCTTTCTATTATTCTCCGTCGCCGCATTTGTCAACCATTAGAGACAATTCTCCTTTATGCGGAAACTGCGATTGCAGCCAAGGTTACAGCGACTGTCCATGGCTGCTATAAGATTGGCCTTGGTAGTTATCTAGAATAGAAAAAAAAACAATTTTCTGTTATCCCGTTCAAAAAGTTATTTAAAATCGAATTTAACGTTGTCCTAGATTTCGAGATATCATCGAATCGATGTTATCGGTGAATTTGATCGATTCGATCTCTCCGTGGACATTCGTGAAAACCCTACAAACTAACGTAGAAGGCAATAGAAACTGTTCGTGGTAGGATTTTGTTGTAGCAAAGTTCTTCGGTACATAATTTATGTTTACACTCCCGTAAGTATCGATCAGATATCGATCGTATCCAGTACCAGCATATTAGCGGTTGCGGTTACGGTTACGGTCCCGACGATTAATTGATAGGGGTGTGCGGGAACCTGAAAATCCCGGGGTACACGCTACTTGGTTCTTGGAAGTGTCTCAGAATTTCGGAAACTTCGTTGTTACTTGCTGCGAGACGAAGCTGCTCAGAGACACAATGTTAGCCGCGTCTCCAACTCGCGGCTACGTAGTAGTCTTTAATCAGCTTATGAAAGTCAGACATGCCTCGTTTTCTATTCCAAATAAGTATTTATAGATTCGCATTTTCGATTTAAGATCTATGTCACTTGTGACCCGACTATACACGACGATCTGTCCGCAGAAACATCGTGAGAAAAATCGAAGGATACATTGGAAAAAGGTCGATTATTATTTCTGTTTAAATGGTTTATTTTTAAGCATTTATTTTTGCTAACCCTTCAGGGACGACCCGTATTATTATTAGAATCAATTATTATTAGATTCAAAAAGAATTTTAACAAGTGGGAGACAATAGCCTGGTATAAGTTACAAGATTCGTTCCAAACTCGATTAATTTCGACAGGCATAGGTATCTCTCTCTCTGGACCGGACCGTACCTGAGTTTACGAGTATCACTCCCATCTCTAGTGCTTAAGACTATAATGGCCAGATCTAATTCTATTTGTGGTCACAACGGTTTCTCGAGATAGATTCTTCCCCGTGTACCAGGCTTTTCTTTTTTCGTCGTGGATATGTTCAAAATAATTGTTTCCTTTGTATCGGCCTTCATTAATTATACACACATATTCATTCGTATTAGCGAAGCCACGTGATTTGGAGATCTCCCTCAAATCGGTATGCGGTATTTTGAGAGATCTGTCTGTATCTACATTGTTTCTGGCAATATTGGCTAACTCATCAGCTTTTTCATTACCGTGAATGCCTAGACAGGACGGTACCCAATAAAATAGGATGATTTTATTGGAATCTGGGTATTTTCTGCTATATCTCTAGGGCTTATTCAAAGTTCTGCCCAAGTTTGGGCCGCTTGCGAGTGTCTCTCGTCGCGCGATAGAAGCTCGCCGGATCACGATCGGGGTAAAAAGACAAACGCATCGAGGCCGCGGATAGCGAGAGGGAGACGAAGAGAGAAGCGGAGAACGCGAGATAACGCGACTCGGCGCGACTCGACGCGACTCGACGCGACTCTACTCGACTCGGCGCGACGCGGCACGCCGAGTTGCACAGCTAGAAGGACTGAAATTGAAAGTGGTCGTCCCACTGGCCCACTGACCTGATTACCCACTGACAATGACACGAATCCTTGCCTCCCACCGGGGCTCACCCTCCCCCGCTGTGCCCCCCATCCCCTCTGCCCCTCTTCTCCTCTCTTCCCTCCCCCTCTGGTGTTTCCCCCCCTGACGAGAGTTCGTCCTACTCCCTCGGTCGGCGTACGTGGACGCAGCAGCGCCTTCTCGCACCTCTCCCGGCAGCCCGGCGCAGGCGTCGTCTACCGCGTTTCACGCGGATCCGACGAGGACGCGACGCCTTTTTATCTTTCGGGGGAACATATGTGGATCGGTGCATTGAAACGTGGCGCATGCAAAACAGGGTATATACCGTTGACAACAAAGGTCGCCGGTGACTCGGCGAACGAGTACCCGCCGCGTCGCTTCGCCGCGCGGCACAACACGAAGGGCGCCCCGGCTCTACACCGTGTAATCTCTTTTCGGTAATTTGTTACCTGGACCTTGAATCGCGTGCATGTCCCCTTTCGTGATACTGGATCTTCGGAACAAATGGCTCTCGACGAGCACCGCGCATCCTCGCTTCTTCGACTGCTATTGCAAATCAGTCAGGACTTACGCCATCTTTTTACCTCCTTTGTTACACGAAACTATAAGATGTTGCGCGCTTTCTGCGGAAAATTATCATTTATCATTTATATTTCACAAAACAACAACAAAGAAAGAACATGCACAATCGACATGGTACCATCATACCAATTCTGCGTGGTTTTATTGAAAAATTTAATAAAGAATTGGTGAATAAAATCAACACGATTATAAATATTTTAAGATTTTGATTTCTTATACAATTTCATATCTTAGCTTCTTTATTGTTTAAAACAGCAATTAATTAGCAGATCTTCGTTCGTCCAATATGTGGTATTTAATATTCTGATTTGGAGTAATAGTAACGCTCTTGAAGGGTTACGCTGGTTCGAATGTACGAAAATGTCTGAAGCTCACTGTCGAAATCGAAAGTCTCTCCGGTATAGTCAGAAGTCAACGATTAGCCGTAATGCAGTTTGCTATGCATGCAATTCGAGCGTCGAAGAACAACGATCTTTCGAATGCATTCGTTTGCAATGAAAACAGTCGGATGAAAGCGATCCTGTGTCGGTCGAACGAAATTAAGAATGCTAGTCGACAGGCTTCGTCGATACTCTTGTTCATTCCGTATGACTTTGAGATTTCTCTCGTCGGACTGTTACGAAATAAAAGGTGGGATCGCTAAGGGTGGGCGCGTCGGATAAATTGCTCCGTCACCTTTAATCAGATCATTCGGTGGGGTTACGAAGATTTCACTTGACCGTTATCGTCAGCAGTTTTCTGAGGCTCTGTGGACGTTGAAAGGGTATTGTGACTGAATCTGAACCGCTATAGAAACTGCGCGACTGTTGTCAGGTGATATCTTCGACGTAAGAAAGGTTTGGTCATCGTTCAACGATGACTCTAGCCTTAAGTTACGAGGACGCTGAAAATTTAATTGTAAGAGATTCTGAACTTATTGGCTAGTTATTTGTATAAGAACGTCTTATTTAACGTCTTGGTAAATCTAATTCATCCCTTAATACCCGCTCTAATAGATATGTTTCAATATTTGTTATAATAAACATAGCGTCGGACAGAAAAAGAAATAATAATTTTGACGATGCAGTCAGAAAACAGCGAATCGCATTGAATGAATTCCTCGTTAAGCCGTTCCTGAAAAAGTGGAATAAAATCCATGAAATGCAAAGAGCCAGCCGGGCCGTTTTTTCGGTGTCCGTTGCGCAAGAAGTGGAAGCTGGATTGAGGGAGTAAATTAGAATCTCGTAAAAACGTCGCCGCGTTTTTGTCGCTGGTGCCGTTTCTCATGCTCGGTTTGCGCAATCCTCCTCTGCGTACATTTACAAAAGCAACAATCGCTCTGTGTGTATTGTATTGCATGTGCGCGTGTGTGATGTGTGTGTGTGTGCGCGCGCGTGCGCGTGCGCGTGCGTGTGTGTGTGTGTGTATTACAAAATGAACGCAACACATCGGCGGCCGGTTCGAACGGCTTTCTAATGATTTATGCAAGCGAATCGGCCCGGCTACGTGAAGCGACTGCAGAGGGAGTCGGCAGTTTCCGCGGCACCGTCATAAAATGGAACACATTTAAATGCAGCGTAACCTCGCCGACGCGTCAGCTGATTCTCGAAGTCACTATCACTTGGTCATGGTCCACGATCTAAACCACGCGGCGCATCCTCCCCCGTCGCTCTCTCCTTCTCTCTCGCTCCGCGTTGTGTACCTTCCGCCCGGCGATTTCAATGCCGACGGCACTTTCTTCGCGAAACCGGCTGCACATCGGGCCAAGAAAGAAAAACCACACGATAGAACTATAAAAACACCAGCGTCCCTTCTTCTTTAATGTCCCACGCGCTTAACGAGGCCGAATCAAGCGGGGGGGTCTCTTGTGCAACAGTCATAAAACACGCTTATGAATTTTTTCGGAGAAAACTATCGACCACTGTATGGGATCCAATTTTTTCGAGTAGCTTCATTCTTAAAGCACCAGACAGCGTTTCCTCATGATCGATTTTACGACCTTTTTACTTTTATCGAAATTTTCGCGCTAAGCTCCTAGAAACGAAGAATTGTATATGCTACATTCTTGTGCAGCGGTAAATGTACGATAAATAGCTACCCTTAAAAACATTGAGTTTCTAGCTTTAAGAGCATATTTTTTTGTAGTTTTCATTGATCCGAGACAACATTGATTCTTCCAACTTGTTACAGTAGAATCCCTCCTTAACGTCTCCCGTGCTTAACGAGGTCGAATTAAGGCCCGCCCCTTGCCGACTAATTTCCACCGTATATTTTCTGCCAGACGTGTCTTGCAACATCGTTGCTCGTAAATCGGAGATACCGAAGCACCTCTAAAAATTTTATTGCCTCGGTTCTATCCGGACACGTTCGCCTCTGTGTTCCTGCGACTATGGTACGTGTCTTTTATTCCCGGTGATACGTGTCTTTCGAGAGAAACCGGGGGATCGGGGGACTGAATTTAATTCCGTTTAATGCTACGACCTCCTACACTCTGAATTTCTTTGTTTTATTTGCTTCCTTCGGCATTGCGGGAGTATAGTTGTCGTTCCCGCGCGGCGTCGACGGTAGCCACAGGGAAGCATGTGTGCAGTAGATCGCGAATGTTTAGTCTCGAACCGCTGCGATTTACGCGAATCGCCTAAATCGTGATCTCGGATCTAGATTTTATTCGATTCTTCATCGAAGGAGGTGAAGTTCTTTATTTTTCACTGTAGAATCTGTTAATCCTTCAGTGGACTTCAAAAATATCTAAATCCAGAAATAATTATATTATTAACAGTGACGCGTTAAGTAATTATTAGCATAAGATTTGGTTGGAGTCGCATTGACCTCGATAGTTCAGGCCCCTTCGGTATTAATAAAGATCAGCCCCCGATTCAAATTAATTTTAATCACTTGTAAATATTTAACGTTTATTCGATGCAGAGTGGAATACAATCGGAATTAAAAATGGAATAAATTTATATAGAGAATAGGAGATAAAAATAGAATTATGCAGAATTGCTGGTGTAACTACCACTGTGCACCGAACAAGGTAAAAAGCCATGATTTTCGTAGGATCGCGGGTTGCATGTAATAACAAACATCATTGCTGAAAATGACCAGCTTGCGTGTGAACGCAAACACAGAACGGATTGTAATGATTCATGGAATGTTATTACATAGTGTTTACAGAATAGACAACAAGGCCGTGCGTAAGATCTCCGACGTTATTTGCAGACGGTCTTTAGTACTTTAGCTTTTATTTATTGAACGCGATACTGGGACGCGTGTGTCAGCGAAACTCGCCGGCGAGTTCAAACAGAAGTAAACGAGCCGTATCTCGCTTCGAGAGGAACATTTTTATAAATTTACGAGAAGGATAGTGTTCCCCGTTGTACGCTCTGAATTCGATGAAGATGTTCATCCGTTGACACTTTCTCCAGATGTTCCACGAGGTCTGATAACAATTCTATGTTGCATCGAGGTGCAGTGTTTTCTTGCAGTTGCCACGGCGCGCCCGTATCACCAAGCTAATTGATAGTAGTGAGGTCTTGCTTCAGCCTTGCCCACAGCGAAAGAAAGAGACGAGGAATGAAACGCATGAGTCATCCTCCACCACTTGCTCATTAGGATTATTGTCTCTTTCTCTCTTTCGGGGACGTAACTAACGTGGCCAACGATGAAACATTCGCGACCGATCGCTCTTTATAATCCAACCCCAAACATTGGGACCCTAGTCCGGTAGTAACTCGCTTCTCTACTTTAATTAATTTCAGTAGAGATTGAAGTTTCAATGGATGGGTGAAAATGGAGGGGAAGAGAAAATGATATTGAACGAAGTCTATTGATCAAGAAAACGAGAACACGTTCCTCGGCGGGACCACGTAGCAATTGTACACTTCTTTTCGATCGTGGCCGATATAAATAAGTCACGTAGCCAAGCACGTGTTAATTAAGGCCTGGCGCGATCGTACGGGGCCCAGATATGTCTCCGTCAGGCCGTTCCGTGACTCCCGGCGGGACCCAGGCTTCTCCGCTCTCGCTTTCGGCGCGAAGGAGGCGCTTTCGGCAGGCTTTCGCAACCCTTTTCCCAACCCGACCGGCTCCGAAACGCACAGTCGGACACGCACACACACACACACACACACACACACACACACACACACACACACACACACACATCTGAGAGAGACCGCCGGTGCACACCTGAGTATGAGCGAGCGCTCTCACGTAGATATCCACGATCCTCGTGCTGCTGTGCGACCGACTGGCTCTCTCGGTCTCTCTACCCGTTGCCGAGTGGTTCTCGCACCCACCTACTTTCGCTAGTTTGCGTAAGAAATGTATACGTATTCGGTTAGCTAATGTGTCCCGCGACCAGATATCTAAGGACCCCGGCCGGCTCTCTTTTTTTCCCTTTTCGATTTTCTTCCTCGATCATCCGTGCTTTTTAGTACAACGACTTGCGTCGTGTTGGACAAATTCTTTCTAGTCGGTTCACTCGAAAATACAGTTTAGGCGACCGATTTCTGTTTCTTCTTCGCAGACTTCGATCCGCAGTCATTTTATACAAGAGAATAGATGAAACGATTATTTTTCAATTTCGTGTGACAATAAAAGCATCTTTATTTTTGGTTCGATTTTCTCGGCCGTCTTGTTTCTCGCCGAGTCGAATCGTTAGGCAATTACGCTCCGTTGCGAAACGATCAGTTTCACGGGCGTACCGATCAGTTTTTGACTGATTCGATCAATTAAGGGAATTAAGCGGAGGTTACAGCCGTGGGATGTTTCCCCGGGGTTCGTTTGATCCGGTTTCCCATTGCCTCGGGACACGAAAGTCCGCGGAGCGGGGACGAATCCGCAAATGGACGAGTTTCCGATCAAAAGATATGCGAAATTAACGAATATTCGACGCCCCTGCTCTCGATGTGTCGCGAAAAAAAATCAATGTATACATTTCCGTACAGTGTTTTAGAGGAACAGTGACTTTCGACAAAGCCAAGACGAACATTGAAAAGTGGGCGTTGTTTGAGGAAAACATGGAGAGTATTGCCGTTCGTTTAGCAGGATATCTGGCTTCTATATCAGGTTTGAAGGCTCTGAACTGGGTACTTTACCGAGTGATAAAGTCATTTGTGTAGATAATCCTCTAATTACCTTCAGCGGCGACGCGTTCGTCGCGTTTCGCTTGTCGAATTCTCCGCGGATCCGAGGCTCCCCATCGTTTGACAATAACAACGCGACACAGACCAGTTACGTAAAGCCAGAAATTTATTATAATTTCGCCGGGTCTTCGTATCGCCGCTTTCTAGTTCCCCAAAGTTCTAAACATTTGGAAAAATATTAGTGTCGATTTCGGTTCTTCTAACGATGATTAATAGACCGTGAATTTTTTATACATACCTAGACTAATAATTTAAAAATTGTATGTTTTCCAAGTCTATAAGGTTACTAAAAAAAGGAAATGAAAATATCTCGAATTTGTATTATGAAATTATTACGGTTCAGTGGAAAATAAATAATTTTGGATGCTAATACGTTTGAATTGATACGAACAATTGAAGCTAACTATAAGGAAAAACAGGATAGAATTACTGTATAATCTAACAAACTTGCGGAAAATGTACGTGGAATATGTTACATATTTTAGCTTGGACTTTTTAATTTCGTTTTGAAGTTGTTACTTTCGTATTATTAGTTTCGGACGGTTTCAGATTGCAGGAACGTTTACCTTTGTTTCCGAGGAACACGTAATTTCGAGAGAAACGTAATTCTTTAGTTTCGAACACGAATCGCGACACCGCGTTGAAAGTGAAACCCAGCAGTAATCTCGGCGCTCGTAAACTCTCGTCTCCTGCCTTCTAATTGTCGCTCCTTGCCCGCGCCTCTGCTACGCACACCTTTTTTCCATTTCCTCTGTGTCCCAACGACCGACCGGTTAATTGCTAACGGATGTTCGTACGATTTCCAAATTCGATCGAGCAGAGTTTTGTTCCATCGCTGTTAGACGGCGAATTTCAATGGAAAATTAAAATTTCGCAATTACTTGTCGCCAAGCGAAACTTCAAGGCCGGAATATAGTTAACTATCTTTCACAATGTGTCACCATGAGAAATTCGCAATTTATAGTTTATTGATAAGTAAACTTTTCTGTTGCGACACGACGAATACATTAACCATAATATGTATATTGAAACGAACGGTCGAAATTACGGATTCATTGCCGAAGCTACCGTAACTCATTTTCTAAAATTCTATTGCCAAGAAAATGTTATACGATCACTGTTTTTCCAAGAAGCTCTCGCTTCGTTTTATAATCTTTCGAAAATGCATTCTTTTTCTACGATCGTTCAACGGTTGATTTCACCTTTTCCACAATGAATTTCCACTGCTTCGTTGCATAAACAACGGAATTTATTCTTTCTCCCTACTTTTTTCGATAACCATTCGAGAGTTCACTTTTCATCCCTCCGGAGAGACTTTTCGCTCTTTTGTCGAACGAACAATGCACTCCACTTTTTCCGCGAAAGTGTATTTTTCAATAACAAATTGATCATTCGTCCCGGCAGAGTGCAGTTTCATTTGTTCGTTGTAGCCAGTGACCTGTACCGATTCCGAGCAGACTCTTGCAAAAAGACGTTCCTGAAAACTCCATTCAAAATCGACATTTCCAGGAAGTATACTCACAGAAACCGAAGAAACATTCCTAAAAGCATAACCAGAAATTCATTCAAATCCTCGCGTATCAATTTCTTCTCTTCCCATTGGATCTAATAAAAATTCATAATATTGGTGGTTCACACAAAAAAAAACCAATCTAATACTTCGGCTGTCAGAAAATTTGACGGATCGTTTGGCATCTCCCGGATGAAGAAGCACCCAACCCGCTGTTCTCTGATCGTGTGACTAGACGCACATGGAGTCCGGGGGCAGCGCGTGTGATATTTTCAGGCTGCGCGCGGTGAAAGATCCATAAACGATCTTTCGCGTTTGCGAAGCTGGCGTATATTCGCGTATATTCGCGTATACGCGCGGCGTGCAAACACGCTCGGCACGAAGGTGGGAAAGAGAAAGAGATAGCCGTCGTTTCCTCGAAGGTCCAACGCGAATCCGAGTGCAGGCAACGGTGCAGGCAATTAATGGTCTTCCCGTTTGAAAATCGAAGGACAGCCGCGGACGGCCTCGCGTCGGGACGCTTTCCGTGAGCGTTGCGTATAGCACGCTTAAAATACACCACGCACTATCACCCCATCCATTCCATTTCGATGGAGGTCACCCGGTAGCTTAAGTGGGTCTCGACCACTTGGTTAGTGTGTCATGGCATACTCGTTGCTGAATAAACTTAATCTCAATACCGACGTTAATAAGTCAACCGGCTGCAGACTCACGCGACTACTTCTCTTTATTTCTTTCTTCTCCGTTCCTATTTCTTTTTTCGCGCCCTCTCCACCCCTTTCCTCTCCTCTCCTCTCCTCTCTTCTCAAACACTTTCGTCGTTTTTCTTACTACCGACTGCGTGTTATTCTCGTTCCGCGACCTGCATTTCCAACGAAATCATTTTTTAGCTTGGTCGCCAGCCATTATCCCTCGGCCATTATCCGTACGTCCGCCGTACTGCTTGCGCGATTTAGGGAATCAAATGAATTTGAAAATCTGTGACCGAACTATACGTTATTCTACCCTTTATTCGATTTGTACATTCTATAATGTATAAATTGCGTTGGGAGAGTGTAAATTGCTGGAAACGCTAAAAGCGTTTGCTAAAAGAGGTTCCATTTGAACCGGCAGGTGGATCGATCGAAATTCGTTAGTCTGGGCACCGGTATAGTCTTCGCCGGGCCGCGGCCGCAACGCTGCGTTTATCGCTTATCCAGTCGATTTGATTGCGTGTCCACGATGACCTCGTTCCGCCACCGATTTCGTGACTTCGCGATTTTTCAAACCCGGAGACGACCATTGACTATGGAACACCGAGCTCTATATTTGAATACGAGGCTTAAGATAGATCACGGTCCCCTGGCGCGTATCGATCCCGCTCATCGAACGTTTCCCGGTCGTTCTATTATTCATTTATGCGTCGATAATTCAATATTCACGATATCCGACGAACCTCGTAAATTCTATTAGGTTGTCTCGACAGTTTCTTTCGCTACGTCTTTGTTTCAAATTGTTCAACAAATTTAGAGATGTAAACCACTTGGAATTCTCCAAACTAAACATAAACAGTTTGGGGAATTCGAAAAATTTGTGATCACATTCGATTAGAATTCAAATCGAAATCGTGCGTTTGAAAGTTTATAAACTTCCGGGACCCCGGCCCGACTCGGTGTTTCACAAGTTGCTCTCTTAAAAAAACTAGGTTCAATTTCCATTTTGGGACAACTATATTTTCTCATAGTCGGATCGAATCGACTTCGATTTTCACCGAGACGTTTTCCCAAGTAGTTCCAGTTCTGGGTGGTCTACCTTCTCGTTTCAGTTTCCAAGCAATCGTAAATTCTGATGGTGCAATTAGGTGTAGAATCTGGTTTCCAGTCGTGTGCTGCTCGGTTTCTCGATCGAAAATCATTCCGGTGAAAAAAAATCCGTGGAAGTAGCAGAGGCAATCGCGCGCGCCGCGGTCTCGTTAGAAATTCCCGCCGCTAATGAATCATCGATATCTCTCATTCATGGATTTCGAAGTCCTTGGAGGGTTTCGATAAATTCTGCGTAAACGGAAATCGAGTCTGCGCTGAAAGATTGTTCGAGAAAGTTGTCGGAGAATGTGCAGTGACTCACGGGTTTGATCACGTACGCTGAGAATTCTGATTATTCGTGAAAATCGTTGCTCCGTTATCTTATCCCTTAATTCATTTCTTACTCCGGAAATATTAATAAATATGTAATATTGAATGCAAACTAAAAAGTGTTTGTGCATCGATTGCAAGATTTTATTGTATAATTTTATTAGATATCGACGTTGAATAGTCGACTGTTTTAAAGAGAATAACGGCGAATTTCTTTAGGATTCGATGGCGCGTCCAGATTTTTTCGAGATTGTAAGGATTTCGTCGATCGGGGCTCGATCATGGGTTTTTGCGATCGTCTGTGGCAATCGGTGCTGAAAAAGAGTCGCGCGCGATATCTCCGAAATGGATCGAAGCAATCGGGCTCAAGGTCGGCACCGTCGAAACCGTGTCGAAGGTTCGCAATGTCGTGAAATCTCCGCCGTTTGCTCTCCTCCACCTTGAAGTCGAATTTTTGCGACGATCGGTTGGGCCTTGAGCCCGTACGCAACAAGCCGCCACGAATATAGTCACCGCCGCGCCGCGTCGCCGCGGATGGAAGCCGTTGATAATTTTTCACTCTTACCCTGGGTCATGGTCTGAATGAAATTCAGATTGCCATCGTGTGCCGCATTATCGTGTATCGCCGACCGATCCGACGTTATCGCGTTTTCATCGTGTCCCGCGGAAAATAGATCGTCTCGAAACTATTTCGCTCCGTGCTTAGGCTCTGCTTTTTACACTATTTTTTCTCTTCTCTGTACGACAGATTCATTTTTCAAATCGTCGTTACATTGTATCGTCATCTCTGAAAAATCGAATTTATCGATTCAAGATTTTATCTTTATCGATGCAGGTGGCACATAAAAGCTTTTTAATATTTTTTGTACGGTAAACTTGTTGTTTTTACTGTGGTTCAGGATTTAATCGTTGCAAATGATTGATCTCATTTTGGTGTTGCATCGTTTATATCTTAAACGATGCCGAAAAATATCGAAACAAATACGTACAAGTCTCGAGCAAATTTGATGAAAATGGAGACGTCTTGCATCGGTCGTAAAACGCACCCCTAAGCCGACATCGAAACAAGTTTCCCAACCACCCTCGTAGTAAAAGTACGACAAGCCGGGCTATAGCGCGTGTTTCATCGATGAAGGACAGTTCTGAAAATTTATTTTGATCGCATTCGTTCCCATTTCCTCGTCCGATCGGGAGCTATTTTCTCTCCGGGATCGACCGAAATTTCATCGTGCCGAGCATAAGGGCTCTCTCCGGTGTAGTAACATGAACACAGGTTGCGTCCCTTCGAGGAAGAAAGGATCGATTGGCGATGGTGTCGATTAGCGATGGGACGGAGTAACTTTCAAGTAAATTCGAAGGGACTCCTAGTCCCTGTAAATATTTCGAAAAATAATTCCTAGCCTCTGTCTTCGTTATTTATTGTCTCGATAAAGAAATTCAACTTGGCTTTACATATCTGCTATATCACTCATCCTTCCATTCATTCTTCCACCCATTCCTCCATATCCTATGCCATTTGTTAATCTAATCTAGTCTAACCTAACCTAATCTGATCAATCTAAATAAATATAATAAAAAGATAATAAAGAGGCTGGACATTTGTAAAGAAAGATTTCGGAAATTCTTGTGGTAACCGGTGAGACGTTAAAGTTTAAAGGTTCGGCCGAATCCTAATAGTCGATGGCGTCGATCGAGAAGAAGAAGACGCGTGTCGTTTGCCTTGTGTTCCGGCCGCGAGGAAAACGCGGTCTTGCCTAGGAACAGCCAGCACCAGCACCAGAGAACGCCTAGAAACGGTCAGGGAGAGACGGATTACCGGTGGATAAGAATGTGTGTCTAGTTTAGTGGGCAAGTAGGTCGCGAGGGAAACCAACGCCGTGTTACGCAACGTAGTTCCAGTGTTATACAACTATTGACTCACCGGATTAACAAGTAGGCTGGGTGAAAACGAAAGCTGAGTGCCCGGGCTCTCTGGCTGCCTTTTCTCTCTTGGTCCCGTTTCACTTTCCGTCTCGCTCGCAACGGCAAACGCGGTCTCTCGCTTTCGCCTCCGGGACTTTGTCAGCGTAGGCACGCGTGCGCCTCGTTTCACAGAGGAAAACGAGACGCTCACGATTTAACCCTTCGCGGGGACTACTACGAATTTTATCAAGCAGGCCCGTCGCTTGCCACATTCCTCCTTTCACAACCGACTCATTTTCGTTTCATAAGTGAAGCCCTCCGAATATCCCATGCACAAATCTACAATGTTGCTGGTCTTATCAAACCTTTCCATGAAATTACCTTAATCTTAAGAAATTCACTTTCAAAATATTTCAAAATCGTTTCACAAAAATGAAAAACGAGTCGCAACGTGTTCTCCGAGAATGTATAAGCTTCTGTTGGAGAGCATAAAATTTCTACGTGTTTTCAGACCTTTTCTTTTCTTTGCATCGGATAAACGAGATGAAAGAAATATTCAACACAAATGTTTTTCAAACATTGCCTCACGATTTCAGAGGATGTGTGAAATTAACTACGATCATTTAAGACGAACTTGATACGAATAAAAATTTCATTTTATGAAATTTATCTCTTTGGCACGCGAATAATGTGTCCAAGGTATCATGTTCGTTTCAACTTCGCGTTTCGATCGCACTTTTCTACTCGTTATTGCGATACAATCGTTACTACAGATTTTCGCAGTACTTCCAACAAAACTATCGATTAAAAGATACTCAAACGCAGAAATGGAACAGGATTCTTACGCGATTGGCACAACATCTGTACCAGTCTATTTGTAATTTCATAATACATCTGCTACAGGGTATCCAATTATAATCTAGATATAATACCGAGTGTTTCTTTTCTCGTTAGACTTCTAAGTGAGTCATTGATTAAGTGTACACGTACGGCGTGTGGGAAATTTTATCGTTGAATTAATCCTCTATGACGCAGTCGCATTGTCTGAGTTTTATTACATATATAAATCCATCTTGACGGAAAAAAACTAATAGAATTCTTATACATCAACGCATTCGCTCGCACAATTTCCACGTAAACAATGCCAAATGGAGATTACGCGCGTTATTCGTTGATATTCCAACGAATAACTTAGTATTTGTAGAATCCGCGAACTTTGTGAAATTTTCTATCGCACAATGTGGATGTTCTCGTTCGAGAGTATTTAAAAAAATCTGTTTGTCGCAAGTGTTGCAGAAATGTTTGAAATTTATCGTGAGAAACAGAAATGACGAAATGAATTTTCAAACAAAAATTTTTTATTTATTTTCATTTTTTTTTATTCTCCCTCAAAGATTTTGCAACACAGAGATCCGACGTCAACGAAAAAATCAATGATCAAGAGTATTCAAGAGAATGAAACTGGAAAATTTTGTATCGTAAGCTCTATGGTCGAGCAGCGCGAGTTTTTGCGGGAGTGCATCGGCGCAGTTGCAAAATGGACTCACCTGTGTTGCATCGAGGTTCGAGTCACGACAAAATCGAGTTCGGCAACTGGCACGCGGTTTCACTTCGAATCGAAATCTGCGAACGACCGGCGGGTACACGTTCGCGAAACGATACCGTTTTCGATCCAAGTTTTTTCTATTTTTTTTCTTCTCCATCCGCGGTACGTTATCGATCAGGTAGCTAAGCGTAACGTCATAATCGCATTGCTCGCGTGGGATACGTGTCTGTGACGCAAGCCGATTCGCGGTTAGGTTTTTCGAGCGGCGTCGGCGACGACGGCGGCCACGCTCGGGAAAAAGAATCAGGCCAGCCACTCGGCCCGCGAATTTCTTTCGCGGAACACGCGAGCAGCGGACCTATGCAAATCGCGGCACAGAAATCACCGCCGCCACTCAATTACCCGAACGTTTGACTCGGCCGTGCGATCTAAAAATAACGGCCACTTAACGCCGCCGTGCTTATAAAGTATCCTCTCTCGTTGCACAGCCTGTTCCTAACGCGATGTCGGTCCTCTCGACCACAAAAAGACAGTATCTCTTTAATATCAAATGATCTCTTCCTCTGGACATAGCGGTGTTCACTTCCTTGCCAGAGGAGCCGAGCGAAATGCTACGCTGCTGCTGTTGCTTTTCAACAGTGTCGGAGAATATTTTGTTGCATACATTTTGATCGGTCTTTTTGTCAATCAATAGATCGCAGTTTCGTCGACATAGCATGTTCAAAGTACATTTTCAAGGTCCACGTAAGATTAAAGTTAAAATGAATTTTCGTTTTCCCACTATTCGAAATTGTACTTAACTTTGTCGTCAATGTATAAAATGCGAAATCCAGTCATTACGAGAAGTGAGAATATTTGGCTCGCATATACATATATGGCACGCTTGATTCACGCTTCCTTTCTACACTGTACACTGTACCTTAAAAAGGGGACTCCGGACTGTGACTTTCTATCGGTAATTTTCGTGTGTCATCGCATTCTAAGAATACAAAGTTATTTCGGCATCTGCTCCACGGATTAAAACACCTATTAACGAACTAAGAGCCATAGAAATTTCAGTAAAATATACGACAGCTTCGTTTCATTTTTGTTTCGCTTTCACATAAATTCGCGTAAACCTCTGTATTGGAATTATTTATATTACGTACTCGCGATGGGAGTATACAACATTCACGGTCTCAAATTGAATTCCAGACACAAAGCCTCGAACCGACAAGCCTCTCCAAGAAACCATAACGATCCCCGAAAACCAGAAAAACGTCGTATCAAGCCTCGTTACATGTTGCTCGTTACACGCTCCTCAAGCTATCGAGCAGCATGCACCGAGTATAATCACACGGTATATAATTCCCGGTACAAAAGCTCGTCAAAAATATGATCGTAACACGAAAATTTGTTTCGACATCGACCGCAAGACTGCTGCAACCGCGGAGGTACCATTCGTGACATTACTTTCGAGAATCTATAGCAGCGAATCGGTAGTGAAACATCGATCTTGGGTATAGGACAGGGGATAACATTCTCTTTACACCCAAGCGAATTCACGATAATGACAGGACATACACGGTGGTCTGAGAAGAGTCACTATTTATACTAATTTCTTCAAGGTTAACATTAAGGTCATAGGTAATCGAATTCGTCTTGAAATCGCCTTCAACGCTATGCAGTTGGACACGCATAATGTCGTTTAATACTTAATTTTTATTTATATAGATAGATGGTGTATTTAGGTATATTCCCGTATTCGAAACATTCGTTTGTCACGCTATCGGAAGTGTTTCAAAAAATCGTGGGGACCACCAGTTACCGATCACAGTCCGTAGAATTTCCTGTGGAGACGTTGGTTCTCAGTGTGTGTCGGTCGCGTTGGGACATCGAAATTCGATTGGTTTCAGGCCCGACCACAAGAATGATCGCTGAGGCAAGAAGTCGGAGGGGCCATTCGTGGCATTATTCATTTTTTATCCCGCCTGGTGCGGTGACTTTCGATTTCTTTGACGCGATAGCTCCTCGAAACCAGTTTTCCCTATCTTCCCTCGTTAAAACCGGCCGCTCGTCACCGGGCACACTCAGCGCAGCTCCGCATCGCTCGCTGACTCTCTTCTCTGCGTTATCGAGCCAGCCGGATCGAAGGTAATGCAGCGACATGCACATCGCCGCGCTAACATTACCGACCTGCCTCAAGCGAGCAAGGCGAACCGCGTCTTGAGGACGCGCGGCGCGTAAACTGGAACACTTATGTCATGGAAAACGGTGTCCGCCGAGAGAGAGAGAGAGAGAGAGAGAGAGAGAGAGGAACGAAGAAACGTTGAACGCCAGCCGAGACAGAGAGGGAAAAAATCACACCTACGACAGCCGGCTTTTATTCCTGTTTCGTATGGACGACTGTCTACGGACGCTATCTTTAGCTAGGCGACTTTGTACCGCCGGCAAAAAAACGATGCAAGAACCGAGGAATCCGATGAATATCCTCTCGTGCGTGTACGCGTGAGTCGAAGTACGTTCTCGACAGTTCCTGGATAGATTTCATCATTCCAAGTAGTTGCCAGGAATAGGGATAACGAGAGGTGATTAGGTTTTTGATTCGAAAGTTTCAGGAGTGCTAACTTTGGCAAGGGTTTCGACGTTGGGGATGAGCTTACGAGTTCACGATACCGTGAATTGTTTATAGAACATTGCGGCTGTTTGTGTTCGTATTTTGTTTGTATCGTTGGAAACGGGAGCCGAAGCGTTAGCAGATAGGGGATGTTCTGGTTCGCGGTTCGAAGGGCTGCTGACTTTAGCAGGGGTTTCAATGTTGGGCTTGATCTTTTGAGATGATGGCTGTTCGTGCGAATTTTCATTTTTGGGGTGAAATATTGGGAGATGTTTGTTTTTCCGGAGAGCAAATTGCGGTGCTATTTTAATTTTTCACTATCGAGCACGTGGCTCGGCGACAGAGGATAGATATTGAAACGTATTCAACGAACACGAGTTGTATTTGCAAGATGTTATACTTGTTGCCACGCCTTTCGCAACACCGACGGGAGATCAACGTAGAGAAACGTCGACTCGATCAATCGGTTTGTCATAATGGTATTTTTCTCCGGGGAACGTTGCTATAATTGACCTTTATTTCAATAGACGCGGGCGCGCGCGCACGCCGCATTCCGCGCCGTAACGAGTAGCATAATTTTTTCGTTCGGGCAACGCACGCCGACGGCGGTTCGAAAATAACCATAATACTCGAAACACCATTATCTCGTTACAGTTTCCAATCAGGTGACATTTCCTTTGAGGCATGCGACAATGGCGAATCTATGGTTGTCGCGCGCGCGGTGCCATTCATAATATCTATAATTTGCTACGGCCAGCCGACACCTTTCGCGGCGAGAACTATGTCCGTCTGTTCCGCGCCGGAGATTTGATACTGCAATTACGAAAGGTCGCGAATATCCGCACCAAATGTTACCCATTGATTTCGCTGAATGCTCCACGCCAACCGGAGAAACAAAAGACACCGAATAGACGGCTGTTAGCCGGCTGAAACGGGCTAACTTGCCGTTCGCGTTCCACTGTGACCCCGGGCGAATTTCTAATTTGCGCCAGAATCACTGCAAACAGTTTCTTACGCTGATTCTGTATTTTCCATATCCTCGTTGCAGTAGAGAACCAGTTCCATTCCCATTTCCATAATTATTCAAGTATTTATCATCACCTTGTCGCGAATATTCAAGTATTAGAATAAACGGGAGCATACTGTGTCCTCTTCCGTAAAAACATTGAGGATTATCATCGTAGCCCTAGAGAAAATCGCACGGCAATGGGTTAAGGTCTGGGTTAGGTTGCGACCAGTTGTCTGAAACGTGAAACGGCGGTAGCAGATCCCAAAGGTATTATCGCGTTAGCACACGGTTCCAACAGAATGGAAAGCGAGGGTCCCACGGAGTGACCAACGACCAAAAAAGCTCGAGAGTCGTACAATTAGGAAACTAGGTAAGAGTTACAGGGCATAGTTAAGTAGACGAGAGAGTGTTTCGTAGTCCCCGGGCCGGTATTACCAAAGAGCGGGGGGCTGTCCTAACTTCGCTCCTAATCCGAAATAGTGAAATCGGCTCCGAAGCCCGTTGCGCAACGAGGAAGCGAAGAAGAGACCCATTGACCAATAAGGGAACGTTGCGTGTAACGGCACGTCCGAAAACCTGCCTCGTGTGGCCTCCCCTCTTTCTCTTCGTCTTTCTCTTCTTTCGCGATCCGAAATACTTCGACCCTTTTTCGACCCAACGCGACTCGAAGACGAATTCCGTGAAATCTGATTTAGTCAATTTATTCGCTGAAAGAAAGTTGGCGACTCTTTGAACGTCCTGTAGGTCCTGTAGGTGTCGACGATGATTCGCAAAGGGCTACGGACGAAGCGACATGGCCGATCGCCGCGGCGAAACACACGAAAAGATAGGAAATGAAAATAAACTATTGCAACAGTTTGCTCTGCGGGACTACGCCGACGATAAGTGGCACGGTAGAAGGTTGTGGGTGGATGACAGATCAATAGCGGTGACATAGTTACCGAGTAAACCTGGCCCAGTTTTAACACGACCTCATTCCGCTGCTTCTTCCTTCCTTCCTTCCTTCCTTCCTTCCTTCCTTCCTTTCTTTCTTCCTTCCTTCCTTCCTTCCTAGGTTGCTTTATTCCTTTAACGCGCGACCTCCGCATTCAAACCTACTCGATCGGGAAATCTAATTTGCCAGATGCCGCGCCGGTTGTCACCTTACCTGGCGACTTTTGTCGAACGTCAAGTATCGGGGAGCTGTCGGAAACCTCTGTTACTTCGCCACCTGGGAATAACAAAAAAGTCTACTCGGTACTGGTAACGAGTAAATATTTTCCCGTGGGCCATTGTACTGGCTCTGACAGGATCAAGAGCTACGAGGTCACGCCTACTTGAATCACTCTGTGCGAAGAAAAACCAAGATGCACGGTCTTCTGTCATTTTCAATGACATCGTTTGCAGTTGGAAGCCGTTCTAGACTCCGCCAAAATCAAGAGCCACGGAGCCACGCCTACTCAACAGCACTCTATGCAAGGAGAAATTGAAATAGATCATTCTTCTTCCGTCACTTTCAATGAGATCATTTGCATTCGAGAGTCTTTCTAGAAAAGATATATACATAGGCAGGATAGCGCCTTGTGGGGCACCATCTTGACTCGCACAATAATCGAGAGCTACAAAGCCACGCCCACTCGGATCATTCGAAACAGATAAACGTCTAGATACATGTGCCACTTTATTTTTTGTTAAACTAAAACAAAAAAAAACGATTTTGCTTCCACTTGAACTGTTTTGGTTCCATTCAAGTCACGCCCACTCGCAGCGCTCTGTACAAAGAAACACCAAGGTCGTTCTAAGGGCAAAGACAACTGCCGGAACTTTTTTAACGGAGCCAATAGCTGTCGCGTGAACCACCATCGATCCTGTCCTTCGTCTATCCACGCATGGATCCGGGGGAGGAGTGGTTTCGATCGATGATCCATTGTACGGCGGCGTGGCGACGAGTCTCGCGAAAAAGCGGTTTTCGCAGGCTGTTATTAGTCGAAAACGCAGACAACGATCTTCGATCCGCCGCTACGTGGAAAGAGGCTGACCTTTAGATCGTGACACGGTTAGACCCTCCGATGCGGCAACCGAGCCCTCGTTACCGAGGAAAAGATTAATGCCTGCCCGCCGAATGCACAACGAGCGTCGCGAGAAATTTTGATGATCCTCCGTGCTTCTGCCTGCTTTCAGATTAGCAGTTGCACGCGGTAAACGTTATGGTTTCGTAAGAAGTACGGGCTTCGAAGCGCGACTCTTCTCCTACAGGAGTCTGCAAAATCGACTGTTTACAGGACGGCGCACAAGCCTCGGCTCCGCCTACTTTTTTCCGTTTCAAATAGATGTACAGTTTTAAGCAGAAATTAAATGATTTGATAAAACACTATTTGCAAATTAGCACGATATTCTTTCTCAACGTTTCGATCATTTTCAAGAAAATCAAAACTAACATTGCGTCTGTAAGTTAACAATGAAAAATAAAACAAAATAAAACAGATGTATAGTTCGTTCTAATAATTATTCTTCTAAACTCGTTTGTAACGATCGAACCACAGCTGTTTTTCCGCTGCAGATTGCACGCAGCTCGATAAAGCGAGTCAGAATGCATTAACACATTTTGATTCGTTAGCGAATTGCTCGAACGAGTTAATGGAGTTTTCTGAGGGGCTCTCCATAACATTTTGAATAATACAGCCGAGATTACTGGGTATAAGAAAATTGTCCAATGGCTAAACGGTGGATATTTATCGAAGTTTCAGGCCCAGCGAACTTTTTTCCCATAGCTATCCTGAAATACATCGTTGCTCTCTATGTATAGCTAACAGGTTGTCGGATAAGTTCCGGTTTGGGCTAGCCGAGGAGCAGCTCGGCTTTCCCCGCAGCGATACGTTTCCTCCGTTTAACGCGTGGTACATATCTTGATTTAAAGGCAGTGTCGTGCTCGGTGAATTTACTTACTGTTTCGCCTACGTTCGTGGGAAGTCCAAGTTCTGTATGACGATGCAACTTTAAGCGAGCTATAGATCGCGCACGGAATCTACCATTTATCAGATTGAAACGACGCGACTTCGTCAAAGTATCACCGATTTTTTAACCTTTTCGTACGGCTCAATCTATCTCGATCGTTTTACCATATACATATATACATATATCCATCGATTTATTCAGTTGAATATTCTGATCGATGTAGTCAGTCTATGAAAATGATCGAAAGAAGGAAACCATTTTTATCTCGCCACACAGGCAGACAGTTTTTATTTTGCATAAAGATCGGCAGTTTTTATTTCGCGCAAGGATCCACCGTCTAGATAGAAGTGCGAGGCTTTTACTAGCGGTATCGCGAAATGTGTTGTCGACTGTAAACATCGGTGCGCCGAAAGCGAGCCGCCTAAGAATGGAACAGCGATACAACGAGGGATAACAAACAGACGAACATTCAAGGATATAAATAAGTCGATTCGCGAGGCGATACTTGGCGTAAATAGCCCACGGTAATCGGACTGCTTATCGTCGAGGCATTCAGCGGAATCATGCTCCATTCTTGCGCGTCGACGAGTCGCAACGATCGAACGCCTCGGAACGACAGCCACGGTTCTTTCTCGTTGATAGGACCTGGCACGCTGTGAAAATGATCATCGTTCAAACGGTCGATCTCGTTCCTCACGACTCTCGCAACTCTCTTGCTTTCCTAGCCTATCCCGATCAAGGGCTTCAATAATGGTTCTACGCTCATTCATGCGCTCTTGCCATTTTTCAACGATCCTTCGGAATCGCATCGATCGATCGATCGTTCGCCATAGGCGACCAGCTGTGGCGATTTTAATTGCCTCTCATCGGCGTTGCCTCTCGCAAACATTTTCAATAAGAGACTCTATGAACTCGGTTTTATCAGGTTGTTCAAATATTGAAAACTGTTTCGATCAAGAAATACTATTACAGACTGCAGATTTATTGGTCGGCATTTTCTGGTCTTCAGTTTTTATTTTTTATCTAATTTCACTTTTTGATCAAGATTTGAAAACTCATCAGACATTTTGCAGAGCCCCCTGTATAATAGATTGAATAGTAATAGTAATTCCTTATTGTCAAGTATAGGATTTGAATGTATATTCTGACCCGACAAAATTTTTGTTTTATCGTGCCAATCAATGCGATTTTAAAAGATGCTTAGGAACCCACCGTAATAAACAGTTCCACTGAAATTAGGCGATAGCGAGAGTGGAAGAAGGAAAGACTGGTAAAGGTATTAGAAACCTCGAGGGGACCGAATGTCATTACTTTACTTGCTTGATTTTTACTCTGAAAAGTCAGGTAGCTTGTATCGCGATTTCGGAAACACCCTGTATACAAGATCGATTGTAAGTTTGGTGTTAATTTTACTTAACCCGGACCTAGATAACGTAGTGGTTTGGCTAGAAGGATCCACCCTCTCACCAGCAAATTGGTTCGAACCAACGTCGCGGTCTTCATTCCCCAACCCCTTGTTCACCTTCTCACCCTCTCTCTCTCTCTCTCTCTCTCTCTCTCTCTCTCCCCCCTCTCTCTCTCTCTCTCTCTCTCTCTCTCTCACACACACACCCTCTCGGTGTACCGCGTGTTGACCGATTATTGACTGAAGGAGTCGATAAAGAACCACCACCGGGGAAAGCGTGTAACGTTGAAACGGTCTGCTGCACTGCGGCTGACCTTGAATGTACTTATCTACCGATGGGAAATACTGCTCACGACGTAGCCATTACACGTTACTCTACCTGTCCTGAATAATTTCGCGACTTGTTGTTCTACACATGTGCCACTGCGACAGTGCTACCTGAACCGCATCGTTGTTTATTGCTGCCATAACCGCTCTCTGGCCAACCGTCGTCCACAGTCTGCCCAAAAATGGACACCGTAGAACCGCACCAACTGCTTCGACTATTTCAATCGTTGCAACAATGTCTGTCTAAAAATTTGAAAAAATAAGATGGAACAACTACCACCCTGGTAGCACAAAAATATTGGAAAAATAATTTTCAAGCCACACTTTTTCATATGAGATGAATATTTGATCCAACTATTTCAATATTATATGAATATGTATACAATATTTTGTGCTACTAGAGGCCATTTTCATCTAATTTATAGATTCGGGTAAAGCGACGGAACACCTTCGAGGTTGTTTGGAAGATGCGGGTTTGTTCGTAGAAGTTGGAAGAAGTTGTCGAGTGTGCCGATCGAAGATTTCCCGTGGAAGTTCGTGTATCAAGCTCGATCGAGAAGCGATCGATCCGCTAGTGCGACGATGAAAACGCGATTCACGACGTGGAATATTGAAACTACTTTTGGAGGACCATCGTGCATCTTGACAGCAAACTAGCGATCGCGTTTGGCCTCCGAATAGAGACGCTCGCGAACTTCCCGGCGAAGTCGTCCAATATTTGCAGCCCGGGGGACCGACATTAAAATTCGGAAGTTCGGTTCGAGAGCGATCGGACACGTCGCGTCGCGTTCCATCGGAAAGATTTGAGTGTTCGACGATGATCCGTCGTTGAAGAAATAGGTTAAAGGGTCGCGAGCATTTAACGGGTCGACGCGGTACTTCGCCGGTGACTGAATTTTCGCTGACCTGCTTCTCCACGCGTTGGCTACCCCGAAACTATTCAGCCTGACTCGGCCCGTTCCTGACGCGCGGAACACGTAAATACTACTAGGTAATGATGATTCGCGGGGCCACTTAACGAGTCTCTATGCCCCGCGGCAACGGGCAGCTGACGTTAATCAGATCCGCCCTTAAATTAATGTCCACAAAATACTGGAACATTACGGTTCAGCTGGCCGCCACGGGTAATCCACGCGAGCAATTAACAGAGTACCGTAGTTCTCGAGCAGCTGACATCAATTGCGACCGACTCTAATTTCGTATTAGTCAAAATATTCCTGCACCGAGACCCGATTCGACCGATAATTAAATAGTTTTCGCGCGCCAATTAGTATCTTATTATTTTTGCGCGACGAGTAATTATTATTTATTTATTAAAAACCGAATGAAATCCTTTTACAAAACTGTTTGCAATAACAAAGAAGAAAAAATATAAGACTACTCGTTTAACAAAGAAAAAATTTAATAAAGAATTGGTGAACAAAATCAACACGATTATAAATAGTGCAGGATTTTGCAATAATGCGACTTAATGAATTAATTTAATTAATTAATTTAATTTGTCAAACAATCGGTGAACACGATCGATCAATAATGTATTTCGCTGTACGGAGAGTAGCAAATGGTTCAAGAGAAAATTCCAAGTACAGGTCTCACGGTAAAGGGTTCAAATTATTTTTGATTGACGAGGCAAGAAATGAAAGAATATTCTGCGAAAGGGGGAAGGATTCGTTCGAGGCTGGCAACATTTGCCGCAGCGAACGGCCGCTTTGTTGTCTCCCGCTGAAAGAACGACGTGGTATTTAATATAATATAAAGCAGCCGCGGCAACGACGCTCTGCCGACACGCTTCACGCGTGAACACCTGCACGAAAGACGGATGCGTGCTTCGAGTATGTAAGAACGGCATATGGAAGGTTAAGGGAGCCATCGCGCACGATCTACAATTAACTCTTTCTCTTTCTACGCGGCTCGCTTTCCCCTTAATTCGTCAATATTTTAATAGGCCGGCTGGTTATTACTCCGAGCCGAACCTAGCGATTGGGGCCAGGCTGCGCCAACACGGTGGGAACTTTTTCGAAACGCGCACGTTCGCCCGCCGCCCGCCGCTCGCCGCCGAACAACTTACTTCTTCGGCCACACCTGGATTCTAGATCGTTATACACAGTCTTTTATCAATAACTATTTTACGAGAGAATCTTGCAATCGCCGGAACCACCGGAACGGTTAAAATAGCTTGCTCCTGATTTTTTTTTTCTCTTACATTGGAAATTATAGAAACTTCTTCCTGAGAAGTGTTTCAAATACACTTCTATGTTTCCTTCCTGTAGCAGGCGAATCCGAACGCGTTCAATCTTATTGTTTCTACATAAGCAATGAATCGTGCTTGCTGGTAGTTCTAGAGTTAACTACCGGATGAAGTGGATTGTACGTATTTCTACTCTGGCGTGTATGCACTATTATTATTGTTACTAGACTGCGGACCTTTATGCGCGATAAAAATCGTGCGTATCAATGTCGAACTCTGAAACAGCTTGGACGCGTTATTCTCAGCCTGACAGAGTTGATAAATATTATAATTTTCTCTTCGAAATTAACGAACATCAACGGAAGACGAGAATCAATAATAAAGAAATTTTCCTCGAGCGTGGCAGCGTATGGCAAACCGAGAAGCACGGATCGCCTAAAAATAGCGCATCACTTATCGGCTGTGGCAGGGGTTCGGACAAAGATCACGACCATCTCTGGCAGAAATCCGTCTCGAATTTCGCACGTTTTGAAACGGAGCCAGGTAACCGCAGAGATCGCGCCGGGGACGGACGATAAACGCTTAGTTACGGCTGTTTCGAAATCCGTCGGACGGGCCCCTTGCCGATCCCGCGAGCTCTCTCGGAATCGGTGGGCCCGTTGATTCTGTGCGCGTTTCGATTGGTTAGGCTGCTGCGAAACGCATGCATGGCGACCGAGAGAGCTCCACAGGCACGAACTTGTGCGAACGACGCGACGATCGGGCTGCTCGGGGACGAGGCTGTAGCGATGGGCACCATCGATTAAAACTATCAACCAAATCGATAGTAGCCAACTACTATTTTCAGTCGACTGATTTTTTAAACTATCGACTAAATTTGTGGAATTTTAACGAGAGGGAGTTTTCAATAGATTTTACAAAATTTACTGTCAAATAAGTTCACTCGTTAGCTATATCGAATAATTCGTTCGATAACCATGCGTATGTAGCATAAATAACAATTATTATACTAGAAATATATACTTATATATTGCACTTACGGGAATAACAATTTTAATCATAACCTAAAGAGAAATAGCATAGACTCGATCCAGACGTAATCGCTAAAACAAAATTTGAATCGACCAAATATTCGATAGTATGCAGCAACTAAATAGTAATTAGTCGATGGTACCCATCGCTACTACGAGGTCGCTGCTGCGAACCGTCTGGAAGAAGCGGCTCACGATTACAGACCAACGGATGGACGGACAGACCAATGGACAGACAGTCGGACAGACGGACAGACAGAGGCGCCCTCGGTCCACGCGAGGAGACACGAGAGAGCGAGTTTGTAGCCAGCAAGAGCGCTCCTCTCTCGCGAGCAAAACTGTGTCAAGGGCAAACGCTAGCAGGGCACCGGTCCGTGACGAGCCGAAACGAAACGAAACGAAACGAAACGAGACGAAACGAGCGAGCCGAGTTTTACCTGGCCGTGCCTACACACTGCCTACCTCACCGGCTTCTGCGGCTCTCCCGTCACCGAACTTCAAGCCCAAATCGCCTTTTGTAACTTGTGAAATAGCCCCTTTCCACTTGAGCCCGGCCGACGCGACGTGGACACCAACTTCGCCTCCTCCGATCCTCCAAAATCAACCGTCGATACCTTTCACGCGTTTTCTAACTTTTTCGACGCACTGTGGGAATCACTGGGAATCCTTTATGGTCCTCGGCTCAGCCAAACAGTCGTTTTTATCATCGAGCTATCTCTACAATAGCATCTCTCTATTTATGACTTGCCTGTTTGGATAGATTTGAGAAGATTGTAAATTCTCTCTTTCTGGTCGTAGGTCGAGTTGATCTGTTATTTTTGCTGCGACTAGTAGTTACTTTAATATTTCGACATCGAGCTACCTGCACAATAGTATCTCAATCTGTTTATATCGTTCAAACGTATAGTTCATTAGTAATTAAGTGAATTATTTTTAAAATATCATTACCGAGTGTTTCTTTTTTCTTTTTATTAAGCTGTAGAACCCCAAATGGGATTATTAGCAGCATGCACAGCCATGTGCATGCAAACATTACAAGGATAACTTATAAACCAAGATTGAGACAGTATAATGTACATTTAGGAATACAGCATTAACATATTTCGTTGGTTGAATGTACAGATATTCATAAAAGATGTATCAATGCTCTCGGCGCACTGGTTCGATCGATTTTTACTTAGAAGCAATTATTGCAATTTAACAAATTGCAAGTAAACATTGATGGAACCAGTGCGCCGTGTGCATTAATACGTCTTTTATAAATGGAAAGGAACATTTATACCGATATTCACTCCGAAAATAAAATACACCTGAAATATATTTCTTCGACATTTAGAGACGTTTTTAGAGGCGAACGTGACGACTGAGTCAACTTGTTTTAGCTTGGTCTTTTAGCAGTTTTACGTAATCTGATGCAACGATATTGTAATAACATAGTCATTTGCTGCTCGTGTGAGAGTGAAATATAATGAAAATAGCGATATCTCTCGAGTGGTGTAATTTCTGTGGTCATTCCTATATAACGGAAAAGAAGTGAAATTACCGTGCATTCAGGAAAATGATTTTTACATTTAGAGCAGCGTACCACTGTACGTAAAACAGTGTGATTATTCAACGAGAAAACAGCGTTGGTAGGAAACGATGCTGTACACAGATAAATTGCTTAGTTTTAATCTCGAAAAGTGTGTACGGTACGTGTATCGTGAAATAAATTCGCTGCAATAAGAATTTCACTAGCGAAACAACTTCATCGAAACTCGGTGTGAGAAATTATAAAATTATACTCACCGAAAGATTATTCATCAATTTGCTTGCACGTATTTTATTCACTTTTCAGCTGTATTTTATAAAATGTACATTAGCGTCCCTTTCGGTTCAATGTCGTTATGAATATGTAACGTGTAATATAAAATAGACATGTAACTTCAAGGCCGCGTAGCATCTGTATTAAAATTTCAATTACCAGGACAATACGTAGCACAGCTGTAATAAACGTCTACTCCTCGGCTTAGAAACAATACTAATAATATTTCAATCTCCACGTTTCGAAGATTTTTATTCAGTGATAATCAAGTCTGATGCAGAAAAATTAATAGATTAAATACTAAGCCGTATTAGAGACATTAGAAGAATTTCAGGATGTCTTTATGCTACGTTTGAGTTACCAAACTGAGTTACAAACATACCTAAAAGTATGAATACATTTTCTATTTTAATTTCCGTTTCTGCCCGCAGACAGAACATTTATATTTTACATAAAGATCGGTAGTCTACTAATTCTTAAGTAAATTTATTCAAAACGTTATGCAAAGCGGTAAGCATCAATCGAGCGCTTTGACAATGAATAGAACATAAAAAAAATACTGGAAGCTAACCGATTCGACGTAACGGCTCTAAATATAGTTTCGAATTTTCCCTGTGGTATACGAGCGAATTTCGTAGGGGAAAGGATAAAAATGGGTTCGAAGGGAGTGTTTTCCTAGGCGACTCGCGCACACCGCCCACTCGCCTAACGATTTGTCATAACGCTATCCGCGGCGCGGCGCGACGCGAGAGGTAGCACGCTCATTGTCAGTCGCAAGGAGAAGTCGAAGCTTCTGTTCGCGGCTGAAATCGCACAGAAAATCGTTCCAACTGGTCGCCGAACGAGCACACACGTTCCAATCTGTCGTTCATCAAGCCAGCAACACGACAGGTTTTGCGGGAGAGCCGTCGTTCGCTGCAGCGGTAAACTGCAATCGCGTCGCACAACAAATCGTGCAAGGGCCGTTCTCTCCGTGGCGCGCTCGCCGCGTTACAATAACCATTCAAACAAAATTTTACAACTCGTCAAGCAATAAATCATAGCGTCGCGCTGCGGCGCCGTTATTTCATACATTTGCGACGCCGCGCCGGACTGTGTCGATCCGTGCCGGGCCCCAACCATGTCGTACAACCATACGTAAACCGAAAACGCCAACAAAGGCTTAATTGGCTCACGAAAAATTTGAAATCATTGAGAAATCCGATATCTCGCCGGAGAAACACAACCTCGACTTTTGCACGCGTTTTCGGTCCCGTTTCGTGCAACCAGCGAGGTTCTGCCGTATTTAGATTCCTATCTTCTGCGTCTATGGATTTTATGAATTCGTATCGTTCCGAGCAAACGTTTCGCCGTGGGATGATAACACTCCTGACTCTTCCGGGGGCCAGATACGATCTCTAATTACGGCCGTAGAGACCAAGTTTTTCCCGGAGAAGGCGGAGACGCGATTCCAAATCGATTCGGGACGGGAATGCGCGCTTTCTTCGGAAACACGTGGCTCTTGGAATACGTGAAATATTTCATGAAGTGATTCGTGAGCGGTGCTTGCAACACACAAACACACCGAGGTCCGTTTCACCTCTCTCTCTCTCGCTCTCTGTTTCTGGTCGAGACCCCCCTTTCTCCACCTCTCGCGGCCGGGCTCAGTGAAAAAATTTCCTTTGTTAATCGGTTCGGGAATGGAAAAAAATGAAACGGTGAAAGCGGTTCACAGTTCAACGCGTACCGGCAGCAGCTTTGTCCAGTGTGAACATTAAAGTCAGATTGAATCGCTCAACCTCCAACCCCGGGTTGGAATTTGGATCAAGGAGGGCTCTGCTTACGGAGCGTGACGCCTTTATGGAGCTTACACACGGAACGATCTACGCCCGCGCGTACGATCGCGAGAAACTCGAGAGACTCGAGATACACGCATTGATCGGGAATCGTTTTCTTTCTTTTCGGTGGGCACACGATTTTACCCTTGACCGGACTTTCTGCTTCAGCCCCAATAAGGATATCGTTTTTCCTTCAAATTATTCTGCAGCCTGTTTTTCAAAAATCGAGGATTCTTAATTTAGTTTTCGTTTCTACGTTACTTCAACCCCATGGAGAAGTACCTCGGTTTTTAAATTATTTTAGAATCCCTTCGTTTGGGAAAATACAAGCTGGATTCTTCTGAAAAATTTATTCGACTTTATTAAGATACGTGGTCGAACATACCCACCCTGTTGGGGATCGATTTTCTCGACCACATCATGATTCACTCATCAACGACTACTTCAACCCCTTTATATTTATTATGCTGTCTCTTCCTATCATATTTTCTGCCCTCTTCGTAGGAGTCATTTGTTATTTTGAGTCAGTTTATTATTTAGGTTCTCGTTGCAGAACAGTGTATACGGTAAATGTTTGTTCGAAACGTGTTCTACGTTACCGAGATACGCTACGAAACATATAAAACCCAATTGGGAATTGTTTTTTCATACGAGCCACGATTAATCCCTTGACGGCTATTACCGTTTCAACCCCAATGGAGGCTCAACTATTTTTTCATTCTTTTGCCCCATTTTTTAGTAAACTGTGTATCAAATTTTTCTATAAAATTTATTTTTATACAAGGCTTCGTATCGTATTATTTTTTCGGTCATTTCAAGATTCAAATGCTACAAAAAATCAAGAAAATAGATATACGATAACTCGTTTCCGAAGCAACACTGAGGATCCCACGACTAATCGCTTTATTCTAAAATCGTCCAACAAGAATTCGCCCGTTGATGGGTCAATTAAAGTACCTACGTATCAAGCAGATATTAATTGGATAACTTCGAAGTGGAATTAGCTTTATTTACGGGTAACTTGTTACTTTATCTCTTGACTGGATAGAAACGGATCGTTTATATAGAGTTTTACGCGTGCCCATCGAGACAGAAATGAAAGGAAATTGGATTTCTTCCCTGAACAAGTTCACTCGTTAAAATTCATATCGCAATCTCTATTTTATTGTATTTCGCTGGCTGTTTCTCTAGCGATCGGTACACTCGGCTGAGTTATGGCGAGTTTCCGATACGCGAATAAAGATTGTGTCATAGTTCTTGGGTTCAGTTTCCGGTCTTGTGCATTAAGGGGTTAAGTTGAAAAAGCTCGTCGAACTTTTAGGACAATCCAGAGGAAAGCGGACAATCGATAAGCTAGTGGTTGCTTTGAGCACCCACACCCACGGCCTCTTGCTCTATTTCACAAACGATAACGCTCAGAAGTTGGGTCACGCGCGGGTTAATGAGAGAGAACTTCGGAAATTTTTCGTGTACCAACTCTGGCAAAAATTACTCGATCAAATAACTCGAGTGCCTGTCACTGTAATTATTATATACACATTCGTATCCGTACAATGTAGAAAATATTTTCAGTGAACTCGACCGCAATTAGAATATTAATAGAAACTTAAGTTTTTATAATGTAAAAATTATTTCCTAGGCTGTAGTGTACCGGCAAAAACTAACACACGAGCGAAATGGGCCGCGGCGCAGAGCGAAATCTATTATGAAACATTGCCGATGTTATTATTTTTACTTCGCAAAGTTTAATAATAACTTGGGCATACCGTAATCGAAAGGTTTCCTGCTACGGTAATGTTATAAACTAATGCAAAACCGATATAGGTTGCGCTCTTTATTAATTACAAGTTTCCATACCTGCCGACTATCAGTTGCGCATTATTCCATTTGCGTTGAAATATTAAATCCGCGATATTCGCGAATCTATTAATTTTATACGCGCTGGTCGAAATAATAATTATTTATTGTCCTAATGCATTTTTATGCATTATAATTAATATAATTAATTATTATATTTGATCCATCGAAATATTCAAACATTTTTCTTTCTGTATATTTAATTATTTCGCTATTCGACTGTACCCGATCAATTTTATCATCCAACATGATCCGCTCGTCTCGAATCACCCCGCACAGTCAAACATCCCCTAACTATCGATCGGAGAAGATTAAAACATTCCAGCGATTCTACCGTGTCCATCGAAACCCCAAAAACCGGTTTTCACGAGAATGGGAAATTTTCACGTGTCAATAAATGTATAACCGAGGCAATAAATGGATTTTTCAGAAATGAAAACACAGAATCAAATTGCAAATATTTTCCAAAACTCGACGTGCACTGGCCATTTCGAAATGTTTCCGCGCAGCTCGAATGTTACGAAAATATTTTAAGGATCGAATGGAGCTTCTCGCTGTGTGGCAAACACGAAGACTTGACCCATTTTGCGACTCTTCTTGTCGAAATCAATGAACCAAACTTTTCTTTCCTCGTCGTGGCTGCTAGAAGTTGAAATTCAGGATAAATAAACAGAATTTAATGAAAGTAGTAATTGGAGGAAATGTTTGAAATTAGGCATTCAAAGATCTTCTACTTGAGAAAAAGCTGCTTCTCTTTTTCGAGATAACCCGGCGACCCTATTTCATATTTTCACCCCCTGTCCCAAAATCTAGAGCATCCTTCTGTTTCAAGACTGAACATCGTGTACCAAGCGTTACGACTTACAAATGTTACAAAATTTCATCTTCTAAATTCACTGTTGCATGGAATCCTAACAATTACTTAGAATCTTTCGGAGAAAAAGCATTTCGATGGGAAAATCGTTCGATTCCGGGGCATTGTGCGTCGGGGCAGAATCGAGTGACACGATACGCGGCGGAATTGGGAACGGTGCTGATATACACGCGACAGAGCGGCTACGCCGCTGTGTCTAGGGGTTTTATGCCACCGCGACTTTTTGTCCTTCGAGAGAAGTGCGGGGGAGGCCGGAGGAAGTAGAAAAACGGACACAAAGGTAGCTAAGTGCACCGAAGCAAAACGCGTTGTCTCGGGGACTGCGTTGTGTGCGGCGCCGTGGTGCGTCGAGAAACCACGCGAAACATCGTCGCCGTGCGGCAAGGAAACTTGCTCTTGGAACGAGTTTCCGCCCTTGGGACCGAAGACGCTAGACAGTTTCCTCGCCGACTTCCTTCCAGGCTTCTCGGAAACTCCCCGAACACCTCCAGCTCTCACGGAAAATCTATAAATCTGTAGAACTTGCCACGGACCTCTATTCTATCTGTCCGCGCGTCGCGGAACTGCTTCAAGTTATTGCAGCCTCGTCTGCTAGGGTCTAGGTGAAGCATCGAGAGTTTCATCCTCTTGCGAATACACGGCGAGAGCAGCCCGTTCGACACCGAACCTGCCAACGCCGGGCAAACTATTTGAAAACGGGTTTTATACATTTTATAAATATTTTATTTATTTACATTTTATATTATATTTTATTCATATTATATTTATATGATAAAAATCACACCAACTCGAAAATAATTCGGACCAGACACTTTCAGAGCATTCGTTAAATATACAATATCAAGTACGATTCGTAGCCGCGGGACTGAATAAAGTAATTAATAATTTACCAAACGAAAAATCGCCCGAGTTGCAACTTGGAGGAATCATTTTTCAATTGGACCATCTCTATAGTCCGCAACTAATTACTGGTTTGACGCGCGCTCGCAATTCTTCGTATTCTCGTGTGATAGAAGGTGCTGCGGGTACGCATTAATTTGTATCAATTATCTGGAAGGATAGAGAAGCGATCGGCGCACCATAATTTCGTCATCCTTTCTTTTCATTCCGGCTGAAAAGGGACGCTCTTTGGTCGCGTCGGAATTAGGACAGCGCGAACCATAACTAGCGGGGATTTTATGCCGGTAGGCGTTCTTCTTTTTCCTCTCTGCCCCTCTTCTGCCTCTTCTTCGTCTTCTTCTTCTTCTTCTTCTTCTTCTTCTTCTTTTACTTTTTCTTCTTCTTCTTCTGTTGCTTGCAACGCGTACGGCGTACGGTATCGTGGATAGGTGCAACGGAGCGAGACGCGTTGCTCCGGCAAACTCTCTCGGTACGTGTGCTCGTTGCACACAGAACAGGAAGACCGGAGAAGGGATGGTGGGAAAGGGGGAGGGAAAAAAAGAAGAAGGAGGTGCAGTTTGTATGCATCTCGAGCTCCTGCGTTTTTTAAGGCCGAATCGGAGGACTCGTCCCCGTTCTGGCACGGTCCGGCCGAGTCGGCGGGACACGCTTTCCAGTTAAAATAGTTTTCTGAAAAGGGTAGTTTTTCGCGAGCAACTGGAAAACCGGGTCAGGTGTCAAGTTCCCTCTTTTCTAGCAAAATTTCGGTTTCAATTTCGCACGTTCTCGCGTGGGCTTTCAGCGAGGCTTCCTCCATCTTCGCCGAATACGCAACCGTTTACTTTACACTTCGCGCGTTTTCGTGAATATTATATAAAGTGGACGGTCTAAATTTTCTATTTGATACTCGCGTGTTTCCAAGTGACTCTTTGCAGGTTTCTGCTTTTTTCAACGCAACTCTTTGAAGATGATTAAAATTTTTTACATCGCGTATCCTTTCCTTCCTCGTTCCACAAGATTTAATACGTCCCGAGGAACTCTGCGCGTTTCCCCGTGCTTCGCGTTTATAAATATAAAAGAAACAAAAATAGTGCTCCGTAAAGATTGTCACGAAAATATTTAGAACGGTCTTCCCGGATAATAAACTGCCGCTGTCTCGTAAATATGCAGTTCACTTTTTATACTCTGCCGCGGTTTACACAGTAACAGTTCCAGTTTCGTGACTAATGTTACTTATTAGTATCGACTTGAAAAAAAATATATTTTACGCTGAATACAGTAGTAAATATGTGTGCAAAAATTCAGTGCGAAACGATCTTCAGATTTGTTTAAAACAAAGCCGAGAAATGGCTGGAGATCAGCCAGCAAGATACTGCGCTTGTTAAACCAGGGGTTGTTTAGGAAAGTTCATTTCAGAAAATTTCAATTATTTCGGCTCGAAAGAAATATATATCGTATATTCGAAACTGTAGTAAATATGTGTGCAAACCGTTCAGGCTAAGTTGTTCTTCCAATTTCTTAAAAAAAAAAAAAAAAAGAAATGGCAAAGGTCTGAACACTGACTGCAGACCAGAACACCCTTAAATGGTTGGATCGTTAAATTGGTGGTGGAACCGACGAACAAATGGACCATGAATCACGTGCAAGTAAAGAGAGACAATGATCGTGTAGCCCGGAAAAGCGAGCTGCCGACGAAAAGGCGGGGCTGCGGGTGAAGTTCGGGTCCTTTCGAAAACATCCGCGGCGGTAATGCGGCGTTTAAGGCTACCTGTTATTGCGTGGTGTGTCAGCCTATTTATATCGGCCTAGATTCCGCTTTTACATCGCAAGCCACAGGTACGCGCCCCGAGGAGCACCGAGGAGCACCGAGATTCTCACGATAGGAACGCGATAAATTTACGAGCGCGATTAATTTTTGCGAAATCGTCGCGCGCCCTCGCGCGGCCGTGTTTTCCGCGAGAGAGCGTTCATGCATGCCCGTTGCTCCACTGTGCCTGACCGAGTTCCGATGGCTCGCGTTATGACCACTGAATCATCATAACACCGCCGCGTTATGATCGGCCGGCCTTTTTCTTCCCAGGTTCGCAAAATCGTAACATATCGCGCACCGCTGGGGACTCGTTTATCGCGGAATTGCCAAGGTTTTAGAAATCTCGGAGACACTCCTGGGAAAACCTTCCACGAATTGTTTACGGGAGACTTTATTCCAATGCACGCGCCATTGACGTGCAACAATTTCTGTCGCCTCGTCATTGTTCATTTCCCACACTCCGGTTTCGCTGTGTTGATTTGTATTATACCGTACCACCGTACAATGTAGTTGTCGAGTAGAAGTCGGCATTATTTGCCGAAACAAATATTTCAAATATTATTTTATATTTTAAACTTCATTATGCTTAAAGGAAATACTGTTTTAAAGAAGATATACAATTTCGAAATTAAAATATTTCTATTTTTACACGAGGAACCACAAAATAAAATATTGTACTTTATTTTAATATTTTCAAAATTGTACATATACTGTAAAGTAAATAGTATTATTTATTATTTACTATTTGAAACACTATTTTCTCCAGCTCTGTTGTCGAGGCACATTGGAACAGAATACGCGAACCCTCGAAAATCTTTCGCATCCAAGAGTCTATGTCCGTATGCAACAAATGCATACGCGTTTGACTTTCAACCATTTCCATCGCTTAGTCATGCATTATTTTCCACAACGTGATCGCTCCATAATCTTTTGCATTCAAAAGACATTGTTCGCACGCAAACAATTATATCTGCGTTTGACGTTCAACAATTTCTGTCACCTTGCCATTGATTATTTTCCTTTCGAAAATCTTTTTTACATTCAAGAGACTTTGTTCGCACGCAACAAACGAATACGCGATTGACTTTCAACAATTTCTATCACCTTGTCCCTGATTATTTCCCACACTCTAGTTTCAGTATTTCAGATTTCGTTTGTAATGTTGAACGTCGTTGCCGCGTCACACATTAGAACGGACTATAACGCGATCATTCGAAAATCGCTTGCATTTAGGTCAAGAACAGTTCTCGAAAGGTGAAAGATCATTCCGTAAGAAATAGCAATTACTTCCACAGATAAGTTCATTCTTTGTTTTCGTTACTATTATCCCTGTTTACCGCATAAACTTTGTACTCGAATAATTCCTATACTATTTTCGGACACCACCTTTTGAATATTGAACTATGCAAAGTTAAACCGGGAACGGTTCTCCACCTACTGAACCTTTCTGACCTGCTTCGTTTCACGTATAGTTCTTGGTTAAGCTTCTCAATTTTCTGCTTACTTGTTCTCACCTACAAAATTCATTTGACATCTCGAACATCTTACCATGCCCTCCGTAATTCGTGATGAACTTCTCTCGAGAAATTATCCTTTTTCTTGGTCTGGAATCTCATCCTAAGAATGATGCGGCGTAACAGGATGATCGGGAGCAGAGCGCGCGGACAGGAACTTGGATCGGGGTCGTTCCGCAGATGTTATCGTTCGGTTCATCAACCCCTCGCAGCTTCCTGGGCGATCGCCGAATCGGTTTTGATAAAGGCTGGCACGCGGCATCGAACGACGAAATCGTTCTCCAAGGTGGAATAATGTTGGTCGTTATTTCGGGCGAGAGCGCGGCGAGTAGCTCCGCAAGCGCGATCGCGATTCTCCTTTTAGCAACTAGACTGCGATTTTCTAATATTGATTCGCCGGCCGGCTGGTACGCAAGAGCAGCAGCCTGACGCGAAGCGATACCCCAACGGCGGCGGCGGCGACGGCAGCGGCGACGGCGAGTTGCATGTTCGTAAAATGTTATATTTTTCCACGCCGCGCCGCGTGCCGTCATCATCCTTCGCGCATGGCCTACTTGGCTTCGTGTAAAAAGGGCTCGGCTCTAAATCGGGAGCAAGTTTACACTGGCCATCTCTCGCTCTAACTTTATCGACCATCCACCAATAATGATGCCTACCCGACACCATCACGCCGCCGCTCCCCTTTCCACCAACACTGTTTTTCCGCCCGAAAACGATCGCGTTCCGATTCCGGACGCGGCGGGTGGCGGCAACGCCGGCTGGTTCGATAAACCGAGATGAAAGATGCACTTCGCGTGCAACATACTTGCGCCACTTCCTCGGAACGGCCCGCGTGCTATGGCGGTCGCGTGTCACGGCTCTCTGCAGGTGCGCGTTCGCGAAAACGTTCGCGAAAACATTCGCGAACTCGAACTTGTCCTTTCTTTCTTATCCCCATAGCGTTGCGACACGTCTTCACCCGAAAACACTTCAACATCAGTTCGTCAAAAGAAACAGCAACACATTTCTATTTGGCTTCGACCCCTGACACTCGCTATCAATGTACTATTTCATGTTACGAGAAAAATATTTTTTCGGAATATTAAATGAATTTTTCTTTCATAATATACAAATAATATTTGTTTCATATTATGAACAAAAAAATATTTCTTTCTGATTATATAAGAAATCTTTGTTTAATATCATTGTAGAAATAGAATATTTTTTCCTAATTGCGAAATATTTTTTAGAGGAATGTTAACCAATTGCTAAGAGAAATACAGTAAATCTATTACGCAAGGGTTAAGGAAATTTTGAAAACGAATATGGATGCCTTGAGACTCGCGTGGTAGACTTCTGCATGGTAGATTGTTAATGGAAGTGGAGTTGATGGAAAGGATTGTCCTTTCTAAAGGAAGGGACAAGTTCGAAGAATTTTGCGAGAGACGGAGCGGTGCCAAGAGGGCTAGGTGTTAGAGTCCGGGTTACCAAAGCGGGGAGGAAATCAGTGGGCCCGGTCGGGCTTGGCGAAATTACTAAATTTACCGTCAGCCGAATACTGTCGCGGGTAGACGCGGTTTTTTCGAGTCAGCCTTAGTCAGTCTGGGGTCTGAACGTGAAGTGCAGCGTGCAGCCAGGCGTGCGGCGGGGGCTTTCGTGCGTGGAATAGGCTCAAGGCTGCACCGGTGCAACGTCGAGCAGCCAACTACTCGCGGCGTTACTGCCTACTGCCTACTGCTCACTGCCGGTTTGCGGGCTGCTACCTGCTCTCCCGATCGGTGATCGATCAATCGGATCTGATAGGGATCGAGAACTTGCCAAAGAACTGCAAAGAGGCGCTGACGTAGAACGATGAGTATCCGCCGGGAAGGATATACTCGTCTTTGTCAGGTCTCTCTCGAATCGACTTGCTTCAAAGTCGCCAGCCTGCGTCCTGTCCTGTATTCCTTTGCCCGATAATTCCGCGTTTCCTTGCTCCTCTTCCTCGGCCAGAGGACTCGTTACGCAAAAGCCTACTCGATAAGATGTTCGCTTTCGGTATCATGGATCGACAGGATAGTAGCGATTTGTGCGAGCATTGTTTCTAGAATGATATTAAATGCAAATTATGATGCACGATGGACGTTGTTGAATCTCCATAGCGATCTTTGCAATGAGACTTTGCCTTTAAGATTCAGTTACAAGATAAATGTCTTTCAATATCGATCGTACTGTTGTTAATACGCATTTCACCGTAGCGCCCAGAACATTCATCATTTATTCAGTTACAAGATTCTGCACACTTTCAGCAACTTGGATTCGAAAAGCAGTGACGGTGGAAAGTAATTTTATGCTGATGCTCGAATTGATATTCGATGTTTCATAGTAGATACTCGTCAGGAATATCTACTATCGTACATACATGAAATAATCTTTTTTTCGGTTCTCAGTCGAATTTTTAACGACCAGCGTGATTTGAAAAGCAATTCCCCCCACCGGCCACTCCCCTGACAATCTCGAATCTCTTCGGAAGCCACGTGACCGAGCTATAATCTCGGATCGCGATGAAAATATTGTAACGACAATGCAACGATACCGCTTATCGAATCGATATCACGCAAACAGATCTATTGTTCATACGAGAATCTTCGATTTACCTTTCGTCCGACGTGGACTGATGAGTCATCGATGATGACTTCCTGGGATCGTAGTCGATACTGGATGCAGCTGGAGCAAGGATCGCATAATCGTGAGAATTCTTCCTGGAATTGGTGTCAGTGTAGTTGTCTCGAGTAATCGCTTAATTTCAAACCCGCTCGAGTATTTCTCGTTTTAACGTTGATCGATTCGAGCTATCTGCGAATTGATGATCAGTAAGTACCCGATACTAGAACCTGTGACTTGCAATTAATCAGTTCTATTTACCTGGGAAATGTCGTTTCTCTCGCGGTTGGAATTACTGGACTGTTGAAATCGCTACCTTAAAAATTGGTTAACCATTTCGTTAACGCGAATGAACCTCGTAAATAAAGCATGCGAATAACCGAAAGATTCAATTCTCAAGAAACTCGTGATTCATTGTTAGTACATATGTACAAGTTGATCACGCGCTCGATCGATAAAGTTATTTAAAAGAAAGTTGCGGGATTTTCGCGTTACCGTTGAAACTCGGACGTTTCGTATGCAAAGAACCTACCCTAGTAGCACAAAAATATTGGATAAATATCTTTCTCATATTGGAAAAATTGGAAAAATATATTTTTTCAATATTTTATCATGAAATAGATATTATCTGCATATTTAAAAAAAAAAATTGTTACTTAATATAAAATAAATATTGCATGTACATTTGAGTATTAAGAAAAGATTGAATCGCTTTTTAATATTATATGAATGTGTATAGAATATTTTGTGCTAGTAGGGTAGTAGCTTAGCTGGTCGGTGGACGAGGGGCTTCGCGAAATACCGGTTCGAATGATAGAAAAATGAGTGTACCTCGTTCCGTGGTACTATCCACTCGGGTCCGTCGAGTGACGTCCATCGAGGGACCGGCACGGATCGCGAGACAAGAGGCCACTCGAGAGTCAGGCTAACTGTACCGTTGTCTTCTGCTCCGCCCACGATTTCGTCACGACGACGACGACGACGACGACTCGATCGAAAAGCCGGACCCCGTGTAAAGCGAGCGAACGTCTGGCTCGGTCTTTCGGTCCCCGTTCCCCGCACGCGATATTATAATTTCTGTGCGCGGACGCGCTCTCCGACATGGGAGTGCAAGTGCGTAATGCACTTCTTACCATTCGACGTGCATTAATTGGCCGGTAAGAACCGGCCGCGTGAGCGCGCGAGCGAACGCGTTCCCGCTCGCGGACCGGACCGGAATTCCAGTCTAGTAACCATACAGTTGCTGGTTCGAGCTTTAAAATGTTTCCCAGCGTTCGTGATACGCGATCGGCTCTCCTCGACGAGGAACAGAAACCGGTCGGGAGAGAGCATTGTCTGCTTGCCCGGCTTGCTCTCTCGCTTGCTTTCTTTCTTTCGAAACACTCTTACCTCCGTTTCCGTTCCAACGGCGTCCGAGGATTGATCCCGCACCAAGGGAGAATTTTAACGCGTTATCTTACCGGCGACTGTCTCGTCATTTTCTAATGGATCCTTCGGCAACAACAATTTCAATTTCAATTGCTGTAGCTCCTGTATTTTGAAACGAACGCGGACAATTTTCATCCTGCATAAAAATTCGCAATGGCTCACAGAAATCGTTACGAGGACAAAGAAATGTCTATAAAAATCCTGTGGTCTGCGATTAGCTTGGAAATAAAGATCCGCGGTGTATCCATGGTGTTCCTCGGTGTTGATCCCGGGCCGTTCGACTGATTCCGTAGCGAACGATGTTTATAGCAATCCCGGCGAATTTTCTCGGAATACCTGCAATCGGCGCCGACATCCGTTAATCATTCCGCTCCGATTCGAACGCGCGCCGATCGACAGAACGCGGACCGAGGGATTGATTGATTCGTGCCGCTCGAAACACTCGAAACCGGCCGCGCTTTACCGGTACCGACCGGCAAGAAATTATTCGAGCACTTTGAACGAAATTAGCCGCGTGATCGCGTATACAATGCTTAAGTGATTCTTGCCGCTCGCCGTGTTCCCTGGTCGGTCGCGCAACGGCAAGAATCACTCGGCCTGTATACTTGCTCGAACAAATAGAACGACTGCAGAAGACTGTGGGGTGACAAACGGAAGTGCACTTGAGTGCTGAATGCTGCTGGTTTGAGAACGGACTTGTGTGATTCTTTGCCGGTGACTCTGCCACTTCACCAGGATATTTCGAACACGATCTGTTCGGAAACAAACCAACGATTTCTATATCGCTCCTTTAATAACAATTAACAGCGGCATTAACAGCGTTCATTATCTCCATTCTTAACATATAATCGTTTCTTTTTTACCATCAATGTATATTCAGATTAACATTTATCGAATAGTTTGCCTTCGTGCATCCTTGCAGTCTCAATTTTTATTCGATCAGCTCGTCTGATACATTTAATCGTGTATGACCCAATTCAACATGCATTCAACACGCCGAGAAAGCCGTAAATAAAGTTTTTAAAACTGCACAAATATGGTGAAATCCATACAGCTTTTAAATACTAAAGAACGGAGATTATGTTCGATTTTCCAGGCTATTTGCGTCGTTGTAATAGTCACGCAAATGTGACCGCGGTCCCTCGCGAGGATTTCAAGCGCCGCGTGTATTACAGAAGACTATAGATACACGCATAGTAACGTTTCTGTTGAATTATATGGGGATACACGTGTATCCTATTAGTTTCAGAAAATCTTTCGAAAAGTTTGAGTAAAGCTGTTGCTGTAAAACAGTGTGAAACAATCCTTGTACTATAATATCGAATATAGATTGGTGGCTGAAGACAGTATCTGGATGGGATACGTACGTTGACAGCCCCATAAATTCAGATAAAATTCTATACTCGATATAAAAATAAAAATAATTTAGTTTTCTTAATCATAATAATCCTAATAAAATAAAACGTGGCGCAAGGGGTTAAGCTCTGGAGGGTTAGCAGAGGATGGACGGAGCCCATCGAATCCGTAGCTCGGAGCTAACAGAGCGTCGCGACGCGATGCGTGACGACGCCGTTGGGAGGGGGCTGAATATAGCAACGAAGAAGAGCCGGTGTAAAGACAGAGGGGAGTGGGAGGGGTGAGGAAGGAAGTCCGGAGGTAAAGAGGGAAAGAGAAACGTTAACGACGGAATCTGAAGGGATGTACGCGCGGAGAGAACGAAAGCGAGCACAGCAGCGAAGTGAGCCGGCATGGCAGTTCGAATGGAGGGTAGGGGTGAGCGACGACAACAGCGATGGTGACGGCGTCGTTGACGATGATGGCGGATTGGGGTGTTGGGAGAGGACCGAAGAGAGAGAGCGCGAAAGAAGGAGGAGAGATAGGGGAGACACGGTGGGTTTTCCGTGAGCAGAGACGGCGTGTCACTCGGAAGGGTAGAGAGAGAGAGAGAGAGAGAGAGAGAGAAAGAGAGTAGGGGTGGGAGCAGCGTTGTGGAAGAAGGGATGTGGCGTGTGGGGGCGAGGGAGGGACGCGGAGTGCGGTCAAGTGTACTGGGTAACTAGGTCAATGAGAGAACCGAGAGAGCCGACGTTGTTGCGGGAGCACAAGCGCGCCACCGCGAGAGCCCTCTCTCTCTCTCTCTCTCTCTCTCTCTCTCTCTCTCTCGATCTCGTTCCCTCTTCGTTCCTCGGTCTATCTGTCTTCGCCGTTTGCCCGTCGTTGTTCTACGTTAACCGATGCGGTGCGCGCTATCCGGCCGACGCATTTCTATGCCGATTCCCCGCAGCGTCTATTACTCCGCCGTTGTTGATTCACTTAAACGCGACCCTGGGGTTGCGAGTTAAGCAGCACCGGTTGTCAGCGTACTCTTCGGCCACCTTTACTCTCCTGACTCTCTCTCTCTCTCTCTCTCTCTCTCTCTCTCTTTCAAACCCCGACGTAGACGCCGCTCAGACGACTGTTCTTCGCTCGCCAGAGTATTTTCGCGGGGTTAGGAACTGGCACACTCTAAGGGCGGGCCACGACCACGCTGGAAAGGTTCGGTAACATGTATATTGCTAATTTTGCTTTGTGCAAAACGAGTTTGATATACACATTGTTTTATAAAAATAACTAGGCTGAACTTATTTAGATCTCTCACAATTTTTGTAATAGCACGTGATTAAATATTTATTGAGTAATTTCTGATGGAAGCAGTAGCTTTTTGCGTTTCAATGTGGACGGTTAGTGTTTACAATGAACCTAACACACCTACTCAAAATTTTCTATTTCTTACCTTACAAATCTTGAGAAAATTCGCGGTTGCCAGTTGGTGGGGGTAGATGGGTCTCGAGGAGCAAATGTTCGTTGATAGGGGAAATGAATGAACGTCGATAACTAACTATTGATTTTGAAAAGGGGTTAGGCTGTACACTGTGTGACACAATCGATGAAGCCGTGGCACTGTTGGCTTTCTCGTTCTTAAACGCGGTGTGCGAGAACGTGTACGTTGTCCACCTTTCTGTGGTTTTAATTGTTGCTGGACTAGAGGAGTCCGTCTTCTGCGTATGTCTTTCAGTCAAACATCTTTGAGGAGCGTATCATGGGTAGATACAAAGCATCACAGTATTTCGAACATACGGATCAGTTACGTTAGTATATTTTCACGAAATCCATTTGTATGCGATGTAATCGAAGTAATAGAGGCGCGGAGAGGGAGAGAGAGAGAGAGAGACGTGCCCTAGACAGAAGAGCTTGTGCAATCCGAATCAAATGTCAAAATAAATTGATCGAGTACGACGGCCATTGAATTCGATTTGGCTAGCTCGTCCGACCATTACCCACCGTTTCCACTTACGTATGTATTATCTACCTTATCTACGAGAATAAATCACCGGCTGAATGTAAGAACTAGGTAACTTGAAATTTGGCCATTTTCAGTTATCTAATATAAAACCTGAGTAACCTATCAAAGTAATCTACGACATTTAGTGAATCATAATTTAGTTTAATCTTGTTAATATAAAAAGTAGACAACTTCTGTTCTTCTTGCAAAAACAGAGTTAAAAACTTAGTTACCAAAGTCGTTCAATTCCACTTTTATGCCTTGTAAGATATTAAAAAACATGTACATATAAGATTCCCTTAAAAATCGACGAGTAATGTTGATGAACGTTGGTGCTGGGTGGCGGTCGATTTCAATTCGACTGTCGTGCGAAAAAGGTAACGCGCGAGGATGTGCGCGCACGCGTCGCTGTGCTAGTGGCCGCACACTTTTAACACACATCGATACCGGTAGTACAAGGTGGTCCAAGTGCATCGGGTAAATGGGTCAAGCGAATTAATTCTGGTTGGCGAGCCGCACTTTGTGTCTCGGTGCATGACGAAAGCGTCGCACGCGTGCACCGTCGAGCCGGGAGAAAAAACTTCGGCGAAGAAACGACGTTAGGGGTGCGCGACTGGCTCTCTCTCTCTCTCTCTCTCTCTCTCTAGCTCGGCCGCAACCCGCAACGCGTCTCGTTTCTTATTCCAAACAATGCGGACAAGTCGCGGCAACTTGTTTCCCGGCGCGTCGCCTTGAAACTTGCATCGCCGGTGTTCCGGGGGATTTCATTTTGGATCGCGGTATTTTTCCGCTGCTCGTAACTGTTTCGGAAACTCGCAAGATGAATGGATCGTCGCCCCGCTCTCTCCCCACGGAATTTCGATTTCGAACAATTATAATATAGTTGAAAAACAATATAACAGGACATAGACATAGAAATTTATTTTCTCTCTTAAAAACGTTGAATATTTTGTCCAATGCTTTTAACGTTTTAAATTACACCTACTCGTTGTTGTCGCGAATACATCGAATTCCGCTGTCCAGTGATTACAAATAATTTTTCGAAGTATATCCTGATCGCGATCGAGTGGATCGACTTCCGTATTTTTCGCGATCAATGTCGACCGTTCGTCATTCGCTTATTTTTCTAATTTCTTCCACTGATTCCCGGAAACGCGACTACAACGACGACTCATGCTCCCGATTGTTGCCCGTTATCAGCGTCGGCAAACAAGAACGCTCGCGGCGTCACAGTCACCGTCTAGCGTCTGCAGCTTTTTCTAAACACACGCGAATTTTCGAATCACCTTTCGCAATGATTGATCATCGCTCATCATCGTGGATAACGACTGGAGCGCGTGCGTGTGTGACGCACCGTGTATAGGTAATTGCAACGGTAATTTACGGCGTCTTAACGGGCGCCGCGTGAATACAAAATGAGAGTAACGCGGAGAAATATCTGCGTAATATATCGGCGTGTATTCCTAACGAGCTATTCAATATGTGTTACGTGACATAATATTTAAATGGTGACAAAACCTTGCTCGAAACGACCGTTCTCTGAATTTTCCGCCTGCGGCTCGAGTGAGCGATCACGCGAAAATTACAATCTGACGTGGAATAACAATTATTGATTTTTCACAGTTATTCGCTCGAACAATGTCGCTATCTTGTCTATTTTATGCACGCGTCTCGACGGTGTTCAATAATTAATTCTAAATCTGCGATTCTGTTCCGAAGGAATCTACCCCTACTACTAACCCCTTCCCGTACCGTTTCTTCTACAGTTACAGTGATCGCAACACGTCTTTATCCCGAAAGATGTCGTAGAAGAGAAGGAAAAATTTATATTTTAAACAAAATTTATTTCATGTAAAAGGACACCACGACAAGGGGTTAAGAATATTCTGTTAAACCGAATAATCGTTGTTGTTGTTACAACTGCTGATCGATTGTACGCGGAAATATATTTTCATCAACGATAAACTAATGTTTTTATCTTACTCGGAGCAAAATAGGAAGTAACCTGTTTGCAATATGCATTTACATAAAGATCCACAAACTAATGATCACATATACTAATGATAACGTTCGTCACGTATGAATAAAATATTAAAAGTTTGTCTCTTTTTAAGGTTCGTGATACGAAATTGTTCTGACGGAACGATGACTGATTATTTACGGAGTTATGCATTTTATTTGCGTCCATTTGATAGAGACGAAAGTAGCTGTTGATTTTTGGGATGAAAGACGTATCTGATCGAAACCGACGGATGCCAGTTGTTTCATTGTCGTTGCTAGCATTTGTGCAAACGGGTGGCAATTTTATTTCTTCAATTAATCTGATTAGTAGATTAAGCAATCGTTCTAAAGGGGAAGGTACCAATCAATTTGCAGTATTTCTTACCACACACGTGTTCTCGATTATTCACATTCGATTATGCAAAAATATCATAGGAAAAAGTGAATGGGAAAGCAGAAGCATCGAGTTTTAAAATAAGATCAAATTTATTATTCTACTATTTCTGGAGAGTCAGAAATTTTGTGTTCAACTACTTTTTGGTTCCACTGCAGCTACTGTCCGGTATTAGGTACCGTCCGGCGTTAGGGGACCTCCCCTTTGCAGACAATTTAGCTGACGGGAGCGCATGAGCATAAAATTCTTGAAAAATGGACCGTAGCCCGAAGAAGGTTCGAACAGTTGGAACCAAGAGATTCTCAAGAATTTGCGAACCAATTCTTGGAAATGATTCGTTTCAAGGGCGTACGACATGTTTCGAAAACCCGAATAAAAATTCTCCAAGTCGATTTGCTACCTCTTTCAATTATTGCAAATATCTGCAAACAATGTCTGAACGTCACTCGATTCTTTTAACATCTCCACAGTTTTGTACCTGACTTATTCAAACAAACGCAGACATACAATAAAACATTGGGTTCGGAAAGAATGTCCGTAACGTTTTTTAAATTGAAATTTCGAGATAAACTAGAAATGTTTATTCATGGATGTATCGGCCAACATAATATTTCATTCTGTTCTATTAATGTTTGTCATTTCTGCGGCAACTTATCGTATTATCGAATATACCTATGAATAAATATCTCAATTTCGAATATTCATTTGAAAACGCAACGAACGGTTTCGTCCAACCAAATAGAAATTGCGCGAAAGAGGTTGATCTCTCGACAAGGGGTTGAAACTGTGTAGCATAATCCGAAGAAGATTCAAAAGCTGAGAAAGAGAGAGGGAGGATCTGCGGATACACCAGGAAAACGTACGTACCATAGGAAAGAAGGTAACGAGTTTCGGTCGTGCGAAGTCGACCGGGCGAGTGCCTCGATAGAAAAGAAACTGGAATTCCAGCGGCGTGAGAATAATCATCGCGATTTCTAAGAAGTGTAAACCAGTATCGCTCGCCGTATATAAAACGGCCGCGGCCGGTCGTCGGGTCCGCTCTTAGACCATATACATATGTAATAGACCCGGCATAGGTATAGTTTGTGTATAGGAAAACAATCCGCGGATGACTTTTTTTTATTAATTTTATCTCGGTTACGTCTTCTAATCCTATCTTATTCTACTATTTACACTCGCTGTCTATAGTCGCCGTATATAATAAGGTATAAAGCTGTCCAGATAATTATGATACGGGAATTTTCAATATTTTTTAATGAAAAATCCGCGGATACCTTGTTCGTCCGCGGATTTCACTCTCGGCGAGCAAAAGCAAGGCAGGCACGCGTGAGCGTGAAGAACGCGCGCGGTCGGATTAGGCGAGAACGCGCGGGATATCGCGAGCATGTTGTCAGCGTTGCACACGTGTGTGGGTGGCGGTGCGGCGCGCACGTGGGTACGGGAGGCGCTTAGAGTTACGGCCTCCGAGTACACATATAGAAAATTCTGTATACGCCGGTGGCACGCATGCGGATCTACGAGCGTTGGTAACGCGGCGCTGCCAGCCAGGAATCAGGTCACTCGTATCAAACTGACCTACATACCGTTATCGCCCGTATTATCGCCTTTGATAAAGCGCTTATTAAACGTACAATTATGCCGGGTAAAGATTCAAGGCGTCGTTGCTCTTCCTCCAACTCCCCACACGCCTGCCCCGATCGATCCCCCCCCCTCTCTCTCTCTCTCTCTCTCCCGCACCTACTCAACTAACACCTTCTCTCGCGGACGACGCGAACTCGCCGAAATACCGCACAATGCCTCGCGGCAATCCAACCGGACAATGCACGGCACAAGGTTTAAACCCCTTGGAATCCGGAGATTCGTTCACCGATTTAGCTGCCGCATCGGTAATAATTTATCGCAGGAAATCGCCTTTCACGGGACACGAATATCCGCGTTTACATCGAACCTCGCGCGCCCCTCACAAAAGAGGATACATACTACTGTGTCTCGTTTTTTTTTTTTTTAGAAAATCTTTGAAAAGATTTATTACGTTTGACAATAATACATAAATAAAAATACCGTATGCATAGTGTGAAGCATTAACAATCCCGACAGAAAAGCATGTAAATTAACATTTTTACTTTTTGTAAAATTCTCACACACGCAGATCACAATGATTAAGGAACGATACAATGCGATGGCAAGGCCCTGTGTCTCGTTTGAACGGCGCAGAGGCCAGCAACATTCTCCTTCCGTTGCCTTTTTCCGAATCTTCTTCTGGAGAAAAAGGATATCCCTCTTTCACCGGTTTTCAGTAAAGAAAAATTTTCCATTATCCCATTTAATGTACAACGTTATCGTTAGACGTGATGCAGCGACTGTAAACCACTTGAACCAATTACGTGAAATAGTTTCATTTGTTCGTCAGCCGTGACGTTAAGGATTACAATATGTTCGACCAACAATTTCCATAAACTACGTCTGAATTTTCCAACAAAAAATAGAAAATACGTGTAGCCGCGATGAATGCGACACACGACGACGCTGGACGTGTCTCTATCTCCCCGATAATAAATGATTCATTTATTTTAATATGTTTATGTATACATTGCCGCCGTTTATTATAACGTGTTTGCATTACCATACATTATAGTATATGTCAGCGTTCGTCGCGAAACCAAATGGGTCGAGTCGGTTGTCTCATTCGTTTCCCGCTGCGATCGCCGATAATACGATCGAATCGTTAGCGAATAAAAATCCTGTCGTTTAAGCATGATCTACAGCTTCGAAGCTGTTAGTTAATAAATTCGTTCGCGGAGTATGATGCAGAATAGACCGACCACCAAATAGCAAACTGCAAACCGCGATATAATAAACGCTGTCCTTTTAAAGTTCGAACAACGCGAAACCTGATAAAAAGTAAAAGATCCTAGAATAATTGTTTGCCCCTTCTCACTTCACATTTTAGCGAAACGAACAAATGTTATTATTGCTTTCCACCAACTTCGTTCGTGTCATTAGATGTTTCGAGTCGGTAAAGATTCCAGAAGATAGGTGTCTCGATACCAGTATCTTCCAGAGAGTCGATCCTAGTGACTCATTGAGAGAGCTACTATCCTTCGTCCGACACCGTTGCGCCGATAATAATAAGACAAGGTAAAAATGCCGCCCCAACATGCTAAAAATAACGAACAACAACGACACGGATGACCTCCCACTGGCCACCGTCCTTCCTCGACTCTGCTCGAACTCTTCAACTTGACCTCGATAGAAAAATTATTCCTGCCACCTCGTGGTCAGCCTCTGTTTTCCGCCGCGACTTTCCATCCTCCCGGGAAATTCCAACCGCGAGAGGTCGCGATTAAACATCCCGCTGTTTTCATCTCCAAACTTTCCTTCCATCCTTCCGATCATTCCTACTTCTACGGACCATCTTCCTTCAATCCTCGAACAGCGAAACACGTTCAGGACCATTCGCTTATTTGTAAATTTCCTAAACCACAATTTTTCAATGCACTTTCCGTTCTACCCCCTAATACAGCGTGTAAAACATTCCCCCGTGCACCTTTTAATTAATATTACTTCAATGATGTAACCGACAGAAAATGTCATTGGACTTTAAGGATCGCCTTAAGGGTTGGAAAATAATTCTCTGAACGATATCGTAATCGTACAGAAATCACGTATAAACGACGAACTTTGGCTTTCGTCTGACAACTAGAATTTTAGTTATTACGCAATTATCGTTCGTTTGCCATAAATCATGGACACCGTGCGTAAAGACGTTTGTGCAACGGCGTGCATCTTTAAGTTACCTCTGATAGATTTTATGATTTACGAATATCCAGGTGCGCGAGTATATAAAATTTAATTCCACCTGTCACGTTGCCTATTCGCAAACATGATTAGTAAGAGATAATATCATTCCGTACAATTATTATAGAATTGTTACCTGGCGATATATCATCAATCGCAAACGTACACTTTCTTTTGCCATCGATCAAACGCGCGCACTCGACGCAACGGGTTTCCTGTTGCACGGCCTTTGCAATTCTTAACCTACGACTTAGAAATTTTCGTTTCCTTTTTATCGCGCGTATCGTTCGTGTGAATCGATCAATATATAAATAACGATGATTCGCCTGTCGGTATTGAAAAGGTCCGCGGTTGTTCGCGGCGCTTTCTTAACCCGTTGAAAATTAAATATGAAAATACAACTAGTGCATAATCGTCGAAGAAAACGCGGGGAGCGGGCACTTGCCGCAATGGTCCCGTAATGCGAGATTTTATTCGGACCCAGCCAACTTTGATCGATCCGTAATCTCCGTTTGATATCGTTGAACGATACCGGGGCTCGGTAAACAGATGTATTTATTTGTATCGGCTCGGAACGTATTCGTAAGTCGCACAGACACCCGTGGCTTTTCCTTTCAACTGTTCGCGTCCATAATTAACATTGTCGTCGCATACTTCTGTCACGGATAAATTTCCCTCTATCACGCTTATAAATTACAATATTTATAGGCCACGCGTGTCCAAGATCGAACCGCGAGACCGAATCCTGTTCGATACAAGTGATATGCATTTTTTCACACAGAAAATTCACAAGTTACGAACCCTGCCGTTAACCTCGACAAGGTCGTTGGATCGTGGAACTTTAATCAGATTGAACAGAATGAAAATTCTACCAATGCGTTTACTGTTCTAAATTACATCTGCTCGTTTTTATTATAGTTGCATAAAAAAGGAAGAAAAATTCGGTGCTTAATGGGTTAAGGGCAGCGTAGAGTGACGAGTAGGAAAAGTGGCCTGAAAATATACCTGATATATTGAGCAGTGTTTAGCAAAATATATGATAAAAAAAAGAAACGTCACACTGTGCGCCCGTGATTTCCGAGACGGTGACGCGGCGCGCCGGTGTTTCGAGTGTTCACGTGAGTTCGGGGACGACGGTGTTCGTCACGACTACGTAACGAAAGAGACGGCGAGAGAACTATTCACGGGCTTTGACGAAATAAAATAGTGGTTATCGCTTTAGGTGGCGAGCAAGGAAGAAGGAACGTTGGATAAAGAAAGACAGAGAGAGAGAGAGAGAGAGAGAGAGAGAGAGAGAGAGAACGCTCAGCGGTTGAAACTAGAGGGAGCGGGAGAGCAGGAGACTCGACTCGGAGTAGGTATCGAGTCGGTTAAATAAAAAGAGAAAACGGGAGCGGAGGCATTACGTAGGCACCGCGAACGAAAGTGAGAGCGGAGATCTCGGTGGATCAGAGAGAAGTAGGAACGTCGACGGTCGACGAGGATCCACGCGGTAACGGGAAAGAGAGAGCCGGTAAGCGGCTAGCCGGTTTGGCTTACTTCGCGCTCGCGGGCAAGTCGAAGCAACCGGCGCGCCGCGGAACGTTTATGTCTCTCTCTCGTAACCGCTTAACGTAACAGCCGTAACTAGTACCATTGCCAACGAAAGCTGCCGTGGAAAGTAAAAGCGGATGAGCCACTTTTCGCGCGTGACGTGCCTCGGCCTGGCTAACGGAGGGACAAAGACCGGCTACGGACCGAACCCGAAGAGGAGGAAAGAACTTTCGCCCATTCATCGCCCCGCCGCGCTCTATCTATCTAGCTAGCTAGTTAGCCGGATATCTGTGGATAGCTGGCTCTCCTCGCTAGCTAGCCTGGCTCCTCTGGCTGTGGCCAGGCTCTTGAACCGACTCGCCTCGGGATTACTATTGCGCTTAATGCACCGTCTTACACACGCGATATAAATACGTGCTAGGTGCAGACACGAGGTGCATCTGGTCGTCGCGTCGTGCCTGCCTCCCTGCCTGCCCGGTGCCCACGGATTTGGCACGTGCCGATGCGTTTACGCGCGCGAATCCTAAGCGCACGCGTGCGCCCACGAACGACCAATGACGACACCAACCACGCTCACGCACCCGGAATCTGGGAAACACCGCGAAATTTTAGCACGGCTATTCGCTTATTGTTTTCCGCTCGAGATCACCGGTGTGGTTCCGTTTTCCGTTTCTATCTTTAGCCAACTTCAGGACGACGCGGACCTATTCCAATTTCTATTTAGGTGAAATCTACTGCCCCACTACTTTTCTATTTTCATAGAGACGAATAGACAGCGGATATCTTTATCTAAATAAATAACAATTAAATGCTGTTCGTTGGCACCGATTTGGCAAAGTTATTTTTAAAAATGTTTTTAATAGACTATCAATCTATTACATCTATTATACATCTCAAAAATATGAAAGTGCTTTTTTTCTATGGGATTTTTTTATCAACTCAAGACCATAACTCGTGATTCGAACGATGGATATGCGTAATTAAAACAATACGGCAACGTCTGCCGGGTCAGCTAGTTGGAGAATTAACATTTTGCAAGTATTCTACGTTAACTCTTTTTAACTCCATTTACGTCCCGAGACACAATATAAAACAACAATATTTAATTTGTTTAAATGGAACCACGCACTCTCGAACACCTACCACGTTCGAGAGCCCTCCCGAAGGCAATTCCAATAGCCATCGAAATTCAAGGTTATTCAAGGTAGCGTCAAGCTTAGAACATTGAAAAAGCCAACTGTTTATGAAGCACTTATTTAAATACTGTCGATAACGGCTACTTCCTAGCTTGTCAAGACACACATTTGTGACCGTTCTAAGAATTTCATAGCTTGTGCACATTTTCTTTATCAAAATATGTTAATACGTTCGAGAAGTACGTCGGCCAAATGGTAATTCCTTTGTGTCAGACATTTTTCAGTTTTGCCACGAGTTAACTCAATTTACGTCGAACATTTTCAACGATTATCTAAACAGGTTGAAAACAAATGAGACCTGCGCGCTGTCCTGACCGAACACAATGGACCACTCCGCTTTGCAGGAAATAAAATCATCCATCATAGAGAGAGAGAGAGGGAGAGTGATCTTCCATTTGACAATTATTGAAATGTATAAAATCGTTTCCGTGGGAAATCAAAAATCGCACAAAATCTAAATAAATTGATTCTTGTTATTCTCATAGTACCGTGCACACATTAGTCACTTTTTATGCTCGTGGAAGTTTAACGTTAATGCTCGGTAGTTCCGGCGTCGAACACGCCGGATAAAATGGAGAGAGGGTTGTAGAAAAGTGGCGAACACGTGAAAACGAGTGATCGCGTGGAATTCCAGACAGAAATACGCGCGTGGAGTCGCGTCTTGCAGCGCTCGCCTGGTGTTTGTCTGGCTCGGACAGAATTATTTCTGCCCGGGAAATTGCCGGTCATTAGAGCCGCGATCATTATTATTGGCCTTACCTTTCGAAGACCGGGTTTCTCCCCTCCTCTCCTCTCTCTCTCTCTCTCACTCTCTCGTACCCGATTCGCTGTATAACCTTGGCGCGCGTTATCCTGTTGCTGCTCTCCTGCGAAGGCATCTTGCTCCTGCAGGAGGCCGCAGCTTCTGCGTCACTGAAAACACGATTGTAAGAGTTAAAGATGTTTAAACTGTAAATATTTATTGACGAAAGCACACAATATATATATATATATATATATATATATAAACTCCGGACACTGAATATCGTATTTTAATAAATTGCCTTTTTTTCGTGTCAGCTCTTTGTTTATACCGTTGGTTATGTTTTCAATCGATGTTATCGATTGCATACACATACGATACACACGTAGAAATACAATTGAACACAGATTTTCAAAATCTCGCTCCTACACGATCTTGTCGTTAACGCAGATCCCATAGAGAGACCCAATCACGTCGATGACTTACTTTTTCCCCTCCGTTGATGACACGCCATCCCCTGCTAAATTCTCTCTCTCCCTCTCTCTCTCTCTCGTTTCTCTTATTTCTCTCTCCCTCCCGCACCGCTCTCGTATTCCGCCGCGGATCGCAAATTTTTAATCATACCCGCGGCTGATTTTTCGGTCAAGGTCGCGCGTGCGCGCTGTCCTTGGCTTTTCTTAATCGCGATCGCTGATGAAAAAAGAACCGGCCGGGTTGCACCTCAAGGTGCACAATCAATGCCCGATGCAGCGGACAGATACATAAATTGCGTGCCGGTAACACACACCAAACTTCCATGGACTAAATACATAAATATGATTCGCTTGTTACACGAGCATAATAAACGGCAACGAATACCTTTATCGCACGAACGCGAACTTTCACATTTCGCGGAGAACCGAGATCGACCATCCAGATGCCACGACGCCGGTGTCTATCGATGCCTGCCCCCGGGAACCGTTTCGACTTTCGATCGTGCGTTTTACTCGACCCTTTTTCGGCAACGGCTACCATTCCCGAGGAATCTCTCGCCGGGCGAACATGCGTTCTACCTCCCCGGACGTTTCTTTCAATTACAAAGACCATTCTTCTCGATCGCCTATTCGTATCGAATGCTCGTTGAAATTCGCTTGAAATTCCCTTGAAATTCGGTTGAAGTTTTAAGCATTTTTGCAACGAACGTATTTCTAACGCTGCTACATTATGCATTTATAGCGAGCAACGCAATGTCACGAGCTGAACTCGCCGTGACGCCAACGGGTTAAGTAGATGAATTTTGTACACAATTCAGCGAGCGAAGAAGCTTATGCTAATCACGATTAAATAGTTACGAACAGACTGCGGGTCTTACACATTTACGAGATTAACGAGTGAATCGAATATGAAACAGAATGGAACTTCCTGAAACGTGTCGAACTGGCATTAAATCGAAATAATATAATTTTTCTATACACTTTAAGCAGATATTTTAATTGAGAATGTATGCAATTCGTATGAATCTAGTATTATCAATGAAGGAATGTAATTAATAAATTAATAGTAGTCGATAATCGGCAATCCGAACACTTCCTAATTTGTATAAAAGTAGCTCTACAAGCTTGTGTTGTTGATAAAATTAGCATCTGTAAAAATTCTATTTCTGTTTCATTTTTACAACGATTGACTAATTTCGTAAGTTTGCCAGGTTCGCGCTCTTCTGGTTAACTATTATTGAATGCATAATTAGAAGAAAGGCAAGGTTTAACGAGGAAAAATATAAAATGTCCGACCGATAAATCCGAAGGCAATCGACTAGCCGGGAATTATAATTTTCCGCTGAACCGCCTCGTCGCCGTGCGATTTTATAATTCATTCAAAAAAGAAATTGAAAATACACGTCATCGTGTGCGCCGTCATCCTCGCGAGCACGCGCGATGGAATTCGAAAATTCGTTGACGTTCGTCGAGCTATTTGATATTTGCCACGCTAATATCGGTCATAGCAATCAACAAAACTACCAGAAGTAATAATAACCGTAATCTATTGCCGTCAGCCGTAAACTGTTTTCGCGATAGCTTCGAGACCGTTTTAAAAAGCAACCAGCGGCACGATATTTACTTATCGCGTACGATTCGATAAAAAGAATCTGACACCATGACGAAGAAAGAGCGCTCGGAACATTATGTTTGAACGAAAAAGTCATGTACAAGGAGACTCCTAAGTAAATGGCGCTGATAGGGTTCGTGTTCAAGTATCGATAAATTACCAGCACAATCAGTTTATTGTTCGTTGTCAAAAATGAATCAACGGTCTTCGTATCGGTTTAATAAATATCGATTAAGAAGTATCGATGAAACGATTCCCAGAATCGTTTCTACACAAAGATTTCAAAGTATCCCAATTGATACTTTGTTTTAAGAGTCGGACTGTGGGGCCTAATCTAAATAATTCAGAGATACGCGAGAACTCTAGTTTCCCTTAACATCTTCCGAACGTCTCAACAATATATTTATTTTCCACGTTGAAATAAATGCTGCTGGAACGGTTAAAATATTATTTCCACTTCAACCCTCTGCACTCCAAATTACTTGGCAATTTTATTGCCACCAACTTCCTACTATATTAAATTGTTCTATTTGAAATTTACTTGAAAGCGCAATCCTTTATGTACTCGCATCTGGAGGAAGACTGTAGACATTTTAGATCCGCCTAACCGAGGTACCATCGTATTCGCAAAAAGGTAGAAACCGTTTCGGTTAGAGGATCGATGATGGGAACCGTGACGATCCAGCTGATCGGCGTGAACCATTAGCTGGCACAACAAGCAACAGAAGTATGTAAGGATCTCGATCGTAGCGCGGCGTGGGTTCGTCCTTTTTTTCCTCGTTGTTGGGAGCCTTGAAATTCCAGAGCGGTTCGATTTCGATGGGAGATCGAGGGCGAAATAAATGACCGCGGCGCGGCGCGGCGCGGCGTATCGACCGCCGGAAGCCTTTTTCTACGGTAGGCGTTTTTCTCCGGGTGTCGTCTCTTCACGGCCGAGATGCGGCGGATTTTCGGGGATTTTCGGGGGCGTAAAGCATCACGGGTCCTAAAACTCGGCTTTACTACCGGTTCGCACCACCTTTCTCCGTCACGATCGGGGAAACTTTTGCGCTTGCCGAAAGGACGAGGTTCCTTCACTCTTTCTCCGTCTCTCGCGTCTCCTTCTCTTTCCGGCATTCGCCACGATTTGCCGTAAAAGAGAAATTTTCGCCAGCATCCCTTGCGACCCCGTCGCCGACATTGGGGTATTGGGTCATCGGGGACTACCGTTGCGAAAGACACGCAATAATTCCGGAGAGTATTGCCAAATATTTACATCATCCCTTAATTTATGGTCCAGCACCCTGCAGAGAAAGCGACGCTTTTCTGCAACTTCTCAAAGAGCACATAAACTGTCGCCCAACGTAGGGTAGATACACCCCGGAGGTGGCTCAGGTAGCACGGAGGCGGTCCTCGGTAGTTTCCGGAAAAGGCACAATGTTGATTCTTGCTCTTCTCCGACTCCAGATGATGGCAATATAATCATCACAGGAAGGAACAATTATCGACAGCCTTCGTCCGACGCTGGCTCTTTTCCGAAGGGATGATTTAGACGTAGACTAACTCTCGCTAGGGGACTGATTTATTACCCCCGAGTAAAAAGTTTCGGGGAGCATACGAGTCGGAAATACGTACGATCGATATTCAAAGACACTTAAATACAGAAAGGTTTCCAGTAATCTTCACATTTCGATTGACTACATAAGGGTTAAATGTCCGACGAGTCGAGGAAGTGAACGGGTGAATTGTAATATTGTACGTAATTAGCGAGTAGGGTTACCGAACGTGTGTCTTGCTCGATGATACGGCCATTAGGTCACCGGAGATCTGTTGCCTCTGCGGAAATAACGTGCACAAGCATGTAGTTGTTTATTTTTTGCCGTGAGCTAATGACTGTGTCACTGGATTGAAGAACGGCTGCGTTGTTCGCAGCGTTTCGAGGAAAAGAAAACAACTACCGAGACGTATACCGTAAAATTTGATTTATGGCGTCGGATGCACGCAGACGGGGGCGGGGGTGGAATCCTCGATTCTAATTAAGAACATTTCCAGAAAAGAATCGTTGGCGGAACTGGTACAAGGATAATGTTCGATTGCGAGTTAATTCAAGTTATATCATGGTGGTCCAGAAATCTGAAATAATTACAATAGAATCTCGATTATCCGGACCTCTGATCCGGTTCTCGAATTCTTTATCGTTCGAATACGATTTACCGCACACTCTTTAACAAGGATGAAGTTCAACGCTGATACTATGTAATTATTATATTATTTTAGCTGAACCATCCATGCTCCGCTAATTAGCACGGATAATCGAGATTCTGTTAGTATATTGATACAAGGAAATCAAGACTCCACTCGTTGATAATTGAAACGAGCGTAGAAAAGATTGAGAACGTTCTTCGGAACTCGTTCATCTTCAGAAATAATTCTGGTGACGAACAGTGTTGTCAGAAACTTGTTAGAGACGCGGGGCATGCTCTTCCACAACTAAGAACGGTTGCCAAAATCAACGGAAGCGTGAAAAATGTTCTATCTTCTCGAAGTAGTTCATTCTACGAATAAAAAGGAAGAAGGAATTTCTTTAATTTTTTATTTGGGCCATGCTGGGTTGCCGTTGAAACCGATTGAACGGTGTAAAATTAAAAACCATTTTAACGTTAAATGTAAAAATGAAAGAAAGAAGAAATTCTAGTTAGACAAAATTCTTACTCTCAAGTCGCATCGAACTAGGTAGACATTGTTCCTAGTAACTTTCCAACTTGGAGACTATCCCTCGTTCAAAACCAACAGAAGGGTTTGTCACCGAACCGAACCCAATTTGTTCTTTAAACAGACGAATAATTATGAAAAAACTTCTCGCGGAACTTAACGTTCGAATCATTTTAAAGTAGATAGAATCGCCTCTAGTGACTTGTTCGCTTGGAGCCGTTGCCAAAACCAACAGAGAGGTCTTCGACGTTCTTCAATTATTCCAAACCAGTTAATTCTCCAGCCAAACCCTTAAGCGACATCCACGCCGAGCCGCTATTTTTATTCGGTGGAGAAACAGGAAGAATGTTTTAAACTTGACGATGATATATCTTTTGATACTTAAAAAAATTGATTTCAAATACAATTAAAAAATTGTGGGGCTAGAACAAGGGGCTGGAAAAAGTAGGAGTCGCTCGGTGCTGATCAGATCCAGTTCCCAGTAACCATAGTCACTTTTCGAAAACGTGCACCGCCAAGAATCGCGGCCAAGACCAACACAAGGGTAGGAAGAACCGTCGCGGTGTGTTAGTAGAGCGATCAGAATTGAAAAAGGAGAGGATACCTTGCGAATCTATTACAAGAATAATTCTTATCTCGGAGACAGATAAGTTTCCGATAGTGGGCGGACACGGTTTCGCGCCCGGATTTCGCGGCGTTGCGTTCGGCGGCTTAAGGTCCATTTCGAATTCCATCGTGTGTCCCAGTTGTAAGGTAATAAAAATGGGAGACGACGAGCACCGAGAGGGTCGTCTGGGGTGTATACGTATACATGGCCGGTGTGCGCGCACATAACCACGTGCACATGCACACACCCATGAATGCATGCGAACACGCGAGGGGGTACATCCTTGCACTTCTATCGCACAGAGAACTGGTCTACGCGTCCTTTGCCATAGAACGCGACGGATCCGCACGCTGAAACGCGGGCGCACGCGCGACTTCGCATCTTCCCGCGTCCGTGTGCCGTCCGTTTCCCTGTCTGACTGTGTGCGTGCGCGTGTGTTTGTGTTATGCGTCGTAACGTACACCACACACGTTACACGCGACGCGCACAGCGGTAGTCGGCGGAGAGTAAGGAGGGTGGGAGAGGCAGGCATTTACACGTATACAGAGGGAGGAGGGCTCGAGCATGTGTGTGTATACGTGTGTGTGTGTGCACGCTAGGCGTGTAGGTGCACGCGCATGCACGTTAATGTACACACACAGTTACACGTGGTCTCGCGATATCCCATGTGGGTAAGTGTGTCAAGGACGTGCGAACTGGCCTGCAAAACGCCAGTTCGCATTTCGTGGATGAAACAATCCTCTCTCTTTCTCGGAGCCTCCGTCTCTCTTCTGCTCCTCCTCCTCCGCTTATTCTTCTTCTTCTTCGTTCGCGCCCGGTTTCTTCTATTTCTCATTTTTCTCTTTCACCCGGCTCGGCGGAGGCGCGCGCACACGGAGAAGACGATTTGCGCAATCCTCGCCGGGCGAAAACGGACCGGGGAATAGTTTCGCAAAGAAAAAGGAGATCCGGAGGACGCTGAAAGAAAAAAAGTATATATTACAACGCCCACGTTGCGGCCCGGCCGGCCGTTTCACGAGACTCCGGAAAAATGGTTCGGGGATTTGCGTGAAATCGATACTAGATTGCTCGATGGATCGTCGCTTCTTCTTCTCGATCCTCTGCGCACTAGACTCGGAAACATTTGTCGACGGAGGACCGGGGGCGGCCGGTTCTTTCCTGTATTACGTTCGCGTCGCCCTAAATGAATTCGACAGTTCCTCGGTACGACGAAAATATATGTGTTACGGTAACGGGCCTCCCCTGTATAACAGCACAATGAGTTAGATTTTACTTTTAGTTTCGAAAATGGGATTGCGGAGTGGGGCGGTCCTTGGCACACTTCACACACCGAGACACGTTGTTCAGAGTAGGAGAGAGAGAGAGAGAGAGAGAGAGAGAGAGAGAGAGAGAGAGAGAGAGAGAGAGAGAGAGAGAGCGAAAAGAAAAAGAGAGACACGCGGGAGTAAAAGAGGGACAGAGAGGGAGAGCGAAAGAGATAGAAAGAGAGAGATCGCACCAAGCTTATATTCTTTGCGTCGAATATTACGAGTTATAGATACCGTACCTGCATAGCTAATGCCGAGATAGTAATCAGCCGCTAGAAGTTGATATACATACATCTCTCTCTCTCTCTCTCTCTCTCTCTCCTCTCTTTCTCCCTACTACACTCTCAATTCCCTCTCTTCTTCTCTCTTTCTAACGGGAGATAGAACGACCTTAATATACATATTAACATTCCATCTTCAAACGCAACGCTCTTCGATCTATGAAAGTAAGATTACTTTCGTTTCTACCCTGAATACATTTATGAGCCTCTGACATAATTGATCCGCGGCCGCGCGCGCACACACACGCTCGCAATGCTAACTATAGAGTTTAAATGTTACACACCGTGGCCCGTGTGTGCGAGTAACGTATCCGAAGACTCAGTTTATGAGGATTCCGCGTTTATTAGATTATTGGATGCGCGGTGCAGAGGATTTTGGTCGCGTGCTCGTTTATCGTACCGCGAACGGGAAGTAGCGGACTAATTAACCGCACGTTTTATCGATTAGACGCTTCGTTTGTTTCATCGATAGTATTGGCCGTGTACTTTATCGCGCTGCGATAAACACCGCGTCGAACGACCAGCGCCGTTTTTCACATTGTTCACGAGGACTCTTGCTGTTTGAACTTGTTTAGCGTATAAATCCTTATCGAAAAATATCTCGCGATAGCTTCCCGTGCGAGAACCGTGTAATTAAAAATCTAGTTTGATACGATTCAAAGTCTCCGTCTCGATCACTGGGACTGAATACGCGGTTCAGACAGAAATATGTGAAACGGTAAAAATACTTTGAATCGTTTAAAAACACAGACATTAATTTGTTGAATAACTCTTCACAGATATACGTCTTTGCAACCTTCAGACAACACTCACCAATGTGAACTTTCTCACGTGAGTGTGATGCAAAGTTGTCGATTTATTTAAAAAAAAAAAAAAAAACGTTTTCTCTTTGTTTTAAAAATAATTTTTAAAAAATGTTTAATCGATAAGTTTTATTTTCTTCGGAGCAGGATCAAATAATTTAGTTGAGAAATTGTTATTGATATTATTATATTTTAATGTCTTTCTTTCAATTGACCGAGGATAACGTATTAAAATAACCCTATTTTATTTGCTACACCAGTTCAACGATTAAAGCTGCGTCAGCGCCTCCGTTGGACCGAAGTCGTGCGCCGAACTTCAGGAAAGTTACATAAATAAAATTTTTTAAGGCACACGCTGTAAATCGGCGATACTCTGTACGACGTAGAAACCTTAATCACCGTCATTTCCGCGTCTCGACGACACGGAAAGGCGGAAACGCTTGTAAACAGAGCTCCTCGCGAGGGCCCGGTCTCTATGTATCAAGAGAGGTAAATTACTTCCGATAGCCGCAATTCCGCGTGTGTCCGCGACACTGGCTGCTCGCCTACGACCGTTTAAAGGATCACCGCGATGCTAATTGACCCAGAAATAGGCGTAATGCCGATAACGATCGCGCAATTTCGTCCTAGACGGGGGGAGGAAAGGAAGGACTCCTCTCAAAAGTGTTTTTTTTATTATTTATTATAAACGGAATGAAATTCTTTTACAAAACTGTTTACAATATGTACACAGTTTACACTGCGTAGTTGTATTTGAAAATTTAATAAAGTATTGGTGAATAAAATCAACGCGATTATAAATAATGCAAGATTTCGCAATAATGCGATTTAATGGATTAATCAATCCATAATTAGATTTCGCTTTAAGTGTTTGAAGAGCCGGTCTTGTTCTCAGTATTCACGTTCCGGTACATAAAAATTGATTTGCTCGAGTAGAGAGGAACAATCCAAATGATCATTAATTACATTATAAATAAAGCTCTGGTCGGATATTATTCTTCGTTGCAGATAATGGTTCCAGGTTCGTTTCAGTTATTATTGCGAAGTAATCATGATGAAGGATTGACATTGGATTATTTAGCTTGAAGAAAACCTTGGAAATTTATGGTGATTTCGACGACGAACAAGAAACTGAACGGTCTACCGAACCGAGCGAGTAAAGATATATAAAAATGTAATGCAGGTCATCCGATACGTGCGGGCTACGTCCAGCGACCGAACGCCTCCCATCGAGACTCTTGAGGAACGCGTGGGTATATTTCGTCGTAATTTTTTCCCTTTCGAGGATGGCCGGCGACGCTCGCGTCGAGTCGTTCGACTCCGGTTCTAACGAAATCGTCGTCGGTTTTATCGGGTGTCGAAACTGTAGAACTCTCGGTGTGTATAATGATTTATAATTCCCGAACGTGTCGGTGCGCGCGCGCCATTTACATTTCCAGAGTTTCTGGGTCACAGCTTTCACTTTCTTTCGTCGGTTCTTCCGCCCTTTCGGCCGCTCCGTAGCCGCGAGCCGCGCCGCACACGGCCCTTTTCCCTTTCGTTCTTACTCTCTCGGACTCTCCTCTCCCGTCTCTTCTCTCTTTTTTATGGCTCCCGTGGTCGCGTCGACGCGTCGACGCAACAACGAAAAATCACGAAAACGTGCCCGACACACGGTTCTTGCGATCGTAACCTATTTCCTCTCGTTCCGAGCAGGGCCACTCAATTTCGAAGACATAATTTCTAAGAAATAAAAACTCGCTCGGTAATTTGATTTTTCTGTCGAGACACCTCGGACCTTAACACACTGACCTATAAAACAGCATAGTTCCGTTTCGTCTCACGCTTCATGCTGATTTCCGTTCGAAATGATTTTATGAAAACCGACCGGAAGCTAATTTAATTCGCTGCATTAGAACGGTTCGAGAATTTAATAACGTACGGACAACAATCTTTAGTTCGCGATGGACGAGGGATTTCTGGTAATTGAAAACGCAAAAAATTTTTTGGAAAATTTGACTGAACGTTATAAAGTATATAAACAAAATAAAAAATATCTCACTCTCTAGCATGGAAACGGGACAACGGTGTAGTTGTACAGAATATTTATTCCTCCGGAATATCCTTAATTGTATTTTTTCGTGAATTCTGGAAGAGGTAATTTCGTGCGTCGGCGGTCGCATCGTCACGCGGCGATCGTGATTCAACCGGGCACGCAATGGAACAAAACGCAGGCTCTTTATTCTTTCTCAATGCCCCGATGAAAATAGAATCGCATGTGTGTTGGCATGGTCGTGCCCACCGGGCCGACCAGGCAGGTACACGTCGTTTCCGATTTGCTCCCGATGGGACAAACAAAACCAGTGTGTGTTGCGCACCAGCGTTTCGGCGCGCACGCGCACGTTCGCCTAGGGTTTCCCTTAAAAGACGAAGTAGCGATAAAATGTTAGGACGCCCTCTAATTTTATTCCTTTTCATGTTCCAAGTATGTGTGTAAAATATTAGCCTAATCGGATTATACTAAACCCTGGCTCAAGAGGCTCAAAGTTAAAAATTTTTATACATGAAATTTTATATAGAAAATTTAAAATTTATTAAATATATAAAATTTTATATAAATTTATTATTTTCTTATAAAATTTTAGCTTTTCTTTTTAAATATGCAACCTTATGACAAACAGAGCAAGTATGTAACCACATGTATGATGGAATTAGAGTTGAAACTATCGATGTATTATCGATATCTTTCCGATAACTTACCGATACAAGACCCGCGAGTAGACGTTTGCGGGTGGATCGGTTGGATACCCGCGTTTGTACGAATCGGCCGGGCACAATGGGTGAGCACACCGGAAGCCCGGCTACGATCGAAACCAACCCGCGTTCTTCTTTTTCACGATAACTCGTGACGTGGCCGGGCGTGCGTTTAAGGGGTCATCGTTAAATAGGTTCGGCTCACTTGTTGCGTAAACGGCAGAGGAACCGAAAGTAGAAAGGGGCTTTAAAGGGAAAGCGGCCGTTGCTTCCGATTTTACCCGACCTATTGCTTTTCCACCCGGGTTACGGCTAATCGATCCGACAGGGCCTCTCTTCTCCTAACCAGCGGCGGCGTCTTAATTAACAATCAATCCATCGCAACGCAGAGCAACGCAGAGCAACGCAGAGCAACGCTTTTCACTTTTCGGCTGAACGAGCTACGAACGCACGTCACGCAATCGACAAAATCCACTGTTTAACGCTTACCCTAGCCAACCAAAGTGTGTATAGATTATTTAAAACCTTTTCTATTTATGTCCGTAATTATAAAAATAATTATAAAAGATTCAAGCCGATTCAATATATTTCTTGTTATTTCAACGTTAGATGGAATTCATTTAGCGTTGACATCCTTTAAATATCTCGAAACAAGTTGATAGGCCGCTGTCGGTGCATTCGTGTCTCGTGCATAGTTGCTACTAATACCTAGACTGCGGATTACTATGCAAATACGTATACGTAGATTACAGAAAATTGTTTACCCTGTTAAACGACGATGTCGTCCATCATCGGACCAAACAGTGACCGAACTGTTTTTTTCAGCAACGCACAATGAAATGCAAAACCGTGGACGTATAGAATCCACTATCTAGCCCGTATGTGTACTGCCGTATGATGCACAGGCGTGTATGCATATAATCGGAATACAATCGATGATACCCAAGCTAATGCAAACTATACTTCCAAATTCTTCGCAAACACTTTCTCGCTCGCTGTGACACGCTGCTTGTACTCTCTGCTTTTTTTTCTCTCTCGTGTAATTAAGTGTACGAATATATTTTTAAGTGGTTACGTAAGGTCTATGGAACGAGGCGGTGGTGTATCGTGCTCGAATCGAAACTCGCCGCCGCGTGTTCGATTCTGTCCGTTGATTTAAAGTAAACGAACAGAGAAAAGATTCTCCTGATTCCCCGTTGTCGAGGTACGCTGATTTGAATTCGAGCACGAAATCCCGACCGATTGGATCAGGTAACAAAGAAAATTCGAGGATCATCCCCTAATAGCACAAAAATATTAAATGGATATTTTTTCCAAATGTTGGAAAAATATTTTTCAAGCCACATTTTTTCATATGGATCGGAACTAAAAAAAAAATATTTGTTACTTAATATAAAACAAATATGGTATGTATATTTGAATATCAAAAAAAAAAGATTGAATCTCTTTTTAATATTATACGAATGTGTATACAATATTTTGAGCTACTAGGGTCGGTTCATCCGCGAGTGCACCTAACCTCTAAACCTGGTGCACACTGGATACGGCAGAAAACGACGACGACGACGATGACAACACGTTCGCAATAGTTGCCCGCGTGCATTTGTCGACGACACGGTGTGTGCGCGATGTCGCGTATACACGCACACGGCCGAGATATATGCGTGTGTACACACACACAGGGCACGTCCGCCGCGCCGCACGTAAACGTGTGTACACGCTATTACGGCAGGCGCGCACGGTTACTTGGACGGAAAAGAGCGCGACAATTACGTTCGAAGTGAATAAGCAAGGCGCGGGACAGAAATGAAGGGAGGGGAGGGGGCTAGGATGCAGGGCAGAGGGGACCGAGGGGGCACTCGCGCGCGCGAGAGGTAGTGTCAGAGAAAGAAAATATCCACGCTCCGTCGACGAAGAAAGAGAGGGCAAAATAGAGAGTGACAAAGAAAGAGAGAGACATAGAGAGAGAGAGAGAGAGAGAGCAAAGACGACATAGCGAAAAAAGAGGGAGTAAGGGTAAGACAAGAAAAAGAGATGGACAAACAGGCAAAAGATGAAAGGAGTGGTGAAAGAAGAAAAAAGATAGTCGCGCGCGAGTTTAGGGTGGCGAAGCATGTAGAAAAGTAAGGACAGGATCGGACGCGCGCGAAACAGAGACGGAAGATAAGATGGGAGGGTGGGATGCGCGAGCTGGATACTAGAGGGTTACAGAGGGCGAAGGGGGAAAGAGGGACGGAGCGAGAGAGAGAGAGAGAGAGAGAGAGAGAGAGAAAGAGAGAGAAAGAGAGAGAGAGAAAGAGGGAGAGAAAGACATAATGAGAGGGAGTGAGTCGCGGCTGCGTCATGTTCTCAGCGAACTGGGTCAGTGGGTCTCCCCACCTTCTCGCGTCGTACATCTACTGCGACGTACACACAGAGAGAAGCACTGGCACTGTCGGGGAGTGCCAACGGCGTTACTGTTGACCCAGCCACGGCCTGTATGTGGCCTGTGCCGCCTGCCCTGTGCCCGCTTACCGCGACTCTCTGTTTGGCTCCCCTGTGCTCTTTGAAAGCAAGAGTTGTTCGCGGGACTCTCTATACAGTCTATCCGATCTTTCTCGCGTTATTCTCCTTGCAGGCGAGAAAAAAAGGGATCGTGCGTACACGCACGAGCAATGTTGGCGCGTCTCGGAATAGGAAAATAATTCCGTGCAATTTCCTCCGGTTAATTAATGCTGCGACGCGCACGGTAGTCTAAAATTTTTTCAATCGATCGGTGGTGTTTCGCGCGAACGAGACACACGCGTTTGGCGAAAATATTGTTCGACGAGATCGTTGGGGTTCCCGTCGAATCGAATTCGGATGGGATCGGATCCCGTGCGGGCTCTCTCGTGCACACGTGCGTCGGAGTATTCGCCGGCAGCAGCAGCAGCAGCAGCAGCAACACCGACGACAAATACGGTCGACAAAACGGCGGCGATAACGGGCGGCAGACCGGCGCGGCGCGGGAGCGTACGTGGACAATACTTCTCCGGCCGACATAGACCTGGTTCCGTAAGTAGGCCATCCCCTCCATCCGGCGTGCAACCTCCTTCGCCCCTCCTCCCTGAATCCCTTCGACCGCGGCAATACCTCCCGCCCTCCCTTCACTCCTCCTCCCTCTAGTCTCCCTCTCCTCCCGAACCGCGTGTCGCCCCCCCCACCAGACACAGGGCCCTCCGAGGCACCTCCACTACTCCGTCGGGCACCTGGCCGCGCGCGGTGGCATGCGCTGCTGAATCACTTTCACTTATGCTGTGCGCTGTGTTGGTTATACCCGCCGTGGCTTATCTCTCTCGCTCCCGCGGTCTCGCACACTCGACCTGTGCCCGTCGGTAAAGGGACACGCGCGCGCCTCGTTCTCTCCTCTCCTCTATACCCACCGAAACGCGAAGGGAGCCGAACACGGTGCGCGCCTCTCGCCGTTCTCCCGGTTCTGCCAATTTTATTTTACTCCCGACGGTGTCACGGTTGAAGCGCGTATCCGTCTCTCCTTGTGCCGGCCCGAAAAACCGACCGTGTTCTCCGTATATACGACCGCGCGCATGCTGCGGAGAGCCTGATGTTTCGTCTTTCGTGTTACGTGCGTGCTGTGTTATCTCTCTCACACGCTATCTCCCAGTCTTTCTTCCTCTCACTCTCTGTTCAACGGTGACGTGTGTTTTTCTACCGCGGGAAACGATTCAACGAGACGAAATAATAACGACACAACCCAGGCAGGACCCCGGTGGTGAATCGTCGTCTTCGTTGTACGTTCTTCATCGTGATCGTCGCCGCCGTTGCCGCCGTTGCTGCTGCTGGCTAGCTGGCTGTGAAATACGTGACGTGTGTCTCACGAGACGGTCTCCCAACTCTACCTACTACCTCCATGTGTCGATAGGGCGATTGCGGGGAGGGGACGGGCCCTTCGGGAAAGCAACGAGACGAGAAGACAACTAGTCGTACGCAGATAGCCGAGCTGTCAAGTTGTGCGTCCGGGGAACTGGAGGATACTCTTTTCCTCGCTCTCTCCCTCTCTCTCACACACACTCTCTCTCTCTCTCTCTCACTCTCTCTCACACTCATTCACTTTTCGCGCTGCCTCTTCTTGCCCGTGTTTAATCGGTACGTTCGTGTTACTCGATTACTCTCGGTTATAACCAGTTGGACTCCGTTTCGCAGGCGCTCTGTCCATCGGTACGCGTTCCGTGTTACTCGATTACTCTCTCGATTACACCAGTCGGACTCTGTTACGCGCACCCTCTTTCTTCAACGGAGTGTGTTATACTTTTGGATTATCGCAGTGTTGTGTGCGCGCTACCTCGGCTGCCCTATTTACCTCGCGGGTCTCTGCGGTGTTACTAGTTCTGTGACAAACGCCGTGGATTAAACTTTGTTTTCGCGTGCGCGCATGCGCGATCGCACCGTAACGCGACGACCACCGGTTCGCGTGGTCTCGAGGAAACGACCGGGCCCGATTGTTTTTTCTCGACGGTGAACCACTCGAGGTGGTGGTCCCCCCGGTGGCGTGGACAGCAGCCGGTTTTCGGTTCTCGTGTTGTGCCCCGATTCACGTTGGTTCACGATCTAACGCTGGATTATCAGTGTGTCTCCGCGTGCGAGATAGGAACGAAGGACGACGACGGTGGTGGTTTGTTGTTCCGTAAACATACGGAGACGCGTCCTCGGGGTATGCGACAGTGACCGACCAGCCATCTTTTCGTTTTTCACATTTCTATGGGAACACGACGATCCACGTTCTACGATGATTCGGACGTAGTCGCATGGGTTTTTTACGATGAAGCGAGTGGTGCGCGATGGGTTCTCTCGTTCTTTGACGTGTGCCACGGAAAAGCGTGATTGGTGATCGATATATATATTATACGTGCCAAGGGAGGAGACCAAAGTGTGTTTATGCGCTCGCCTTCTTCGTGTACGTTGTCATCGTCGTCGACGCGTCGTTGTCATCGTCATTATATTGTCATAAGTTTACCGGGTGGTATTCTAACATCGAATGTACCACACACAACCTTGCACGAGTTCGTGCGGGCACCGTTTTACGCTTGAAAACTAAAGTGAATCTATAACGTCGCTACTATTGCACATATACGCCCACACACTCAAGAATAATACACATATTTGTACACGCGACACGGCATTTGCGAAAACAAACAAACGAAAAAAAGAAAAAAGAAAAAAAGGTACGTGGTAAAAAAAAGCAAAACAACGTTCCAACGTTCCCGACTGTGGCCGAGAGTCAACTATATACCGCGAGTAAATCCTACAGCCACATATATGAACCGATACGCTACGAGCACGTTTCTCCGTGCAGTGGTTGCGCAAGGGTGATATGTTATTGGAGATGGAGCAGCATTCGGGCCTGATATCCCTGAATATGTCGCCGTTCCATCTAAGCCCGCAGGGTAGTCCCCAAGGTGCGGCCGGTGCCGGTCAACAACAATCCCAACAGCAGCAACAGCAACAACAACAATCGCATTACGGTTCCTCGCCATATGGCAATTGCGCTCAAAGCCCGCCCGCCACCATGTGCCACCAAGCTCAATCTCAACAGCAGCAGCAACAACAACAACAACAACAGCAACAGTTGTCGGTGCACAATCAGGCCCACTCGCAGACCGGCATCTCGAGTTTCGACGCGGCGTTCTTCGACTCGACTGCTCTGGAGGAACGGTGCCCCATGTGCGGCGACAAAATGTCTGGCTATCAGTACGGTCTGCTCACGTGCGAGTCTTGCAAGGGTTTCTTCAAACGCAACAGCTCGCCTTGCAGCAGCAAGAAAGTATACACGTGCTTGTTTTCACCGACGGGCGGCGGGGGAGGTGGTGGAGGAGGAGGAGGCGGAGGAGGAGGAGGAGGAGGTGGCGGTGGCGGTGGCGGTGGCGGTGGCGGAGGAGGAGGCGGTGGAGGCGGAGGAAATGGTAACAACGGCGGGACCGGTGGCTGCGCCGCATCTTCGGCACTCGAGATCGGATCTTGCGGCAACAAGAAGGTGTACACGTGTCTATTCTCGCCAACAGGGGCCGGAAGCGGGGCCGGAGGTAATGGCGGCAACAACAGCGCGGCTAACGGCGCAGGGGGCGGCTGCGGAACCTCGACTGCCCTCGAGAATGCCGGAAGCGGTTATAACGGAGGACCCGCGAGTGGTGGAGCGGGTAGCGGTGGCACGGGCACCGCTGGCGGCAGTGGGCCCGCCTCTGGAAACCCCACTGCTGGCGGCGGTGGTACCGGTGGAGGAGGCACAGGGGGCGGCGGATCCGCTACGGTAAGCGGCAATGTCGCCATTCCAACTACCACCTACTCTTTACCATCTGGTACCCTCTGTCATCCTGGATTGGGCCAGGTCGGGGTTGGCGTCGTGACCGGCTCGATACCGTTCCCGTCGTCCGACTTCCCCGACACCAAGGACATCGTGATCGAGGAGCTGTGTCCTGTATGCGGCGACAAGGTCTCCGGTTACCACTACGGGCTACTCACCTGCGAATCCTGCAAGGGTTTCTTCAAACGCACCGTCCAGAACAAGAAGGTCTACACGTGCGTCGCCGAGAGGTCCTGCCACATCGACAAAACCCAACGGAAACGGTGTCCCTACTGCCGTTTTCAGAAGTGCCTCGAAGTCGGCATGAAGCTTGAGGGTGAGTTTTCATCTTTATTACCTAACCACCTCGCCGATTCACTTTTATCGCATAGTAGTGTATTCGGGGAATCGTTCTCTACTATCGCCGTGTACAACTAAGAAGAAAATTCGTACCTGTTTCTTCGCGTTTTCAAAGTGTCAACGAACAACCCTTTCGGGAAATAAAGTTCGAGTAACACTTCGATCACCGATTTAACATTCTGTCAATCGGAAACTCTATAGACGCATCAGAAAAATGAATTCATTGCGTATATTCATATATAACACACGTATACATATGTTGAAAATACGCTCCCTTACATCCACACGTACCACTATATCACAGCAACCGTGAGAGAAGCTATGACGGATGCGAAATTTGTTCATTTACTAAAAGGAATACTAAAAATCCGAATACATAATCTCGTTACTTTTACAAAGAAACGTAGAATAATCTGAAATGTTTCTAAAGTTCCGTAAATCTCGTGTCGAAGACGTGTGTCTGACAGGTGTCTGTTTCTATCGAGATATACTCTTCTCGATCGAAGGGTGGTTCAACGCGCGGACAATCGCGTGAACTTTGAATCGTTGATAGCTTGAAAATCAAGCTACTACAGCAATGTCGTCATTCATGATTTTCATCTTATTTCCATGTAAGTAATTACCCCGAATATACTACTTTAGTCGATCATTCTCGGAGGTTATGTCGTACCATTTCTTACCGGTACACGTTTTACGGCAATGGCGCACGCGCGTGCCTTTATTCCGAAAGCATCGCGAGAAATTCCCGAGACAGAGAGACGGTCCGGAACGATACGAATGGTAAATAGCGACGGGTCGAATTTCGTGACATTTCGCAAGCAGATTTTATTCGGTCGACGATATGGCTGCCTATTTCTCTTGTATTTGTGTTTTTTTTTTTTGGATGTGAAAGCGATGCATGCGGGTGTCGCGTTCCTCACGATTTTTTTATGCAGAAGGTGAAAGAACGAAAGTGCGCACGCGTGCGTGCTCGTGCAGATTTCGATATCGAAATTATGCAACATGAGTCGTGTGTCGCGCGTTTTCTCTGCACGCGTGCACATCGTGTAACGGGTGTCGGAAGCATCCCCGCGACCCATCGAACGGGGAACATGAGAAATTTTGGCGTAACACGGTCCAACACCGTGTGTACACTTTTGCTACTTTATCACCGGTAACAGGTTCATAATGGGTACACGCTGACGAAATATCGCCGGTATGCAAATGGCCTCCACTGTGACCATAGATTATACGGGGTAACAAATTTTAAAACTTTTTTACGGGTTTCAACATATTCAGTGGGCGATAAAACCGTTTTACTCTATTGCATTCGCTATGATATTCGAATGTTGAACCTGGAAAGATATTCGAACAATTCGGGCGCATTGAATTCCCTGAAACGCGATGGGAAAGCATTTCGAATAAGAAAATGATTGGGATTGGAAAGGTTTCGTTGAATCTAAAATTCTATTGTACCAGGATTATTATTGACTTTCACCGCGTGTCAACGAGCGACCGGAATAGGCTCTCACGATATCGGGCCGTGCGTTTAATGTTACCACATTATTATCAACCTTTTCGTTATCTCTTATTCAATATCTTTATGCGTACACGTACCCGGCCGATACGTCAAAAGTCGTTTACGCGCGAACGCGTGCACGTCGGTTCCGCGCGGGTGTTCGGTCGAATTCGGTCGAATTCGGTCGAATTCGGTCATCCTCGGCCAATCCCGTCCGAGTGGGTCCGGCACTGTTCGGCCCGTCTCGGCGAACCTCGGCGAACCTCGGCGAACCTCGTCCAATCTCGTCCAATCTCGTCCCCGCTCGACCGTTCTCGCATCACGCTCCTACGAACTTAACCTTATTACAAGCCGTGAAGCGATCAACCGATACTGTCTTCCTTTGCGAATTCTTTCGACGTTCTAACGCTTTTTGACGCGAACCAACGAGCATGCTTTCCTCTCTCCGCAACGTCGATCGAACACGCGGCCGCACGCGTTCCATTGTCAATTTTAATATCGTTACGGCCGAGCCGCGCGCGGTTCGCGGACACATTCGAACGCGAAACCGATTAAGCAAACCGTTCTTACATACGCAATAAAGGAATTCGCGATACGCGGCGCTGGACGAAAGTATTGGCACATCGAGATTACCATCATAAATATATTAATAAGGAGAAAACGCGCCGCGACGGCAACTTTGTTCCTTTCAACCAAGTACCAACAAGCTTGGTACCAATTTTGTTTTCGCGCAACGTTCGTCGAAAGTAGTCGATTTACGTATTGCGTTAACCTATTTCAGGAAAAATCATCTATTTTCGCAACATTTGAACTAGTTTTTAACGTACACATTTTCCTTCGGATTCTATAAATTATTTATTCCTTTTTTTGCGTGCCAACGTTGAGAAACATTTCAACACTGTAAGTTGGGGGCAGGAGACACACCATTGGTTAAATATTTTGAAAACGGCCAGAGTGGTTTTTAAATAAAGACTACAGCTGTACAAGCAGCAGCCCTCTGAAATGTTACATTTGTTCAAATAACGAGAACGTAGCACAGCTTAATTTCTTTGGCGTAATCGTTAAGATACGCTCTCATCGAGAATATTTATTAAATAGTTTTCATTAGGTAATTAATTGTGCTGTAATTAATGGCTGACATTAATAGATTTTGTCTCGACGGATTCTTTAGCTAGTTTCACTCGGGACGACGGTGGTCGTTGTTTTTGCACGGATTCTTGTTCGCTTTGGCACGGTTCGATTTTACGGGAAAGTCGCGAACAAAAGTTAAATGAAATGCGAACCGTCTCGAGAGCGTCGCCGAAAAAGTGATGTCGCGAGAGGGGGGGCCTCACCTCACCTCACCTCGTTGCTAGGGGGGCGAGAAGCGTCTAATGCAATTCGAGTAACTGGGTCTAGGCCCTCAAGGCCCGGCGATTAAGCGAATCTCGAAACAGGCTGTGTCGCAATTGCCGCCTTTGCACCGCCGTTTTCCACGGCGTTCCTACACCGGCGCAAGGATTGCTTAACGCGGAAAGTTTCCAGAGTGCTTGCGAGTGTTTACGAAAGGAAACAGTTTCTTACTTGCACGCTATTCAGAAATGTAAAAACACTCGTCGCCGTGGAAAAGTTCGATCGTTTAACTGTAACAGGTCTTTTAAGGGACTTCTCGCTTCTTCTCTAACCAAAATTCACAAATTATTCTTCTTTACGTTAGACTTCGCTTTAACTCGTCCACGTATTTAAAGAAAATCAACGAGTACCAAGAAGGATTCAGATTTCTCTCCTCTCGACAAATCAATTTCGTACTTTCCTTTTCGTGATTCTCTGAGAAATCTCGAATAACAGTTACCTAATTTTCATTTAATGGAATTTAATAAATTGCCAGGTTTCGTTAAACGCGTAAATGGGAACAATGTTAAAAATAGAGTGACCTACTTTCGATTTTTAAAAGAAACAACACCACTCGACTAATTCCGTTTTGTTGAATAATCAAAGTTCGCGACACATCGAAGCTGTTGAAACAGTTTTTCTGCTGGTAAGGCGTCTTTTCAACGATGCACATATTTTTTTTCGTTTTTTTAGAAATTCCACGTCTGTCGTAGCTATTACCTACAAGAAATTTCGTTCGAATTTTGTCAGCGCTTTTCGCGCAGAATCGGCGACGGCTGCACCATAAAATCGAAAGTAATGGTCACGCACACCTTTGTGTGTTTCTCGAAACGTGTCAGCGGTACGCTGCGGTTTACGGCTTTGCGAACGGTGTTCGAAGACGAGTAGAAATCGAAGTCGAAACAACAATTTAAATACTCTTGTAATCGTGCGACGACACCTGTTACGGTTCTGCAACAGACCTAGCTGCTTGCGCTGGCCCATGAATACGGGAGCAAGGCTCATTCAGCATAATGAACGTTACCTCGGATCTGCTTTAGAGTCGATTGAAAACGTGGAAACTGTGAGAGCTCTTTATAGAAACTTACACGAGATTCTAGCCACTCTAGAAACTTGAATTGTTTTCTCGGAACTGTGGAACAAGTACCGTTTTACCATTTTCACTGTTCGAGAAATCAGCTTTAATTGTCCAACCAAAGTCATTCGTTTCATCGATCGGGTACACACAATTCTGTGTAGATCCGAGCGGCGGAAGCTTCTCGTAGTCTGAAAATTAGCCAAGTTTGAGAAGGTTCATAGAAACCAGGCGTCGACAACGATACACTTCGATCGAATTTTCAATTCCATTTTGGAACGGGTGCCATATGTGGTCGCGATCAAATATTGACGCTTTGGTTTCGCAGCTGCGAATAATTTGCCAGTCGGTCTACGCTTTTTTTTTTAATCTATTTCTCGCTTGGCCACCATCGCGCTTTCGTCCGGGATCGATGAAAAAATGTTGGTCCGCATCGAAACGAAATCGGTCCAACTTTTCGGTTGTGCGACTATCTTGCGCTAATATCTCGGCATCAGATATTCGCAAGTCGGAAAGCTGTTCGACAAACCGATTAATTCTGTGTCAAAATCAAAGAACTTTCGATAGAAATGAGATAGAGCGATAAAATAAAAACCGTTCGTACCGTAATCTCCCTATTTTCCCACTGTGCGACGTCAGTTTTGCCCACTGTGCGACGTGCACACGAAGGCAAACGGCGAAGATCAAACATTCGCGAGGGATCGTCGAGATTCTGCAATGTTTGCGCCGTGGTAATTGTCGGAACCGCGAAAACGTGTCGTGCAATAACAGCAACCGGGAAAGGGAGAGGTAAGACACGACGACGGTGAGCCGCGCGATGTGTTTGTATTTTGCAGTTTTAACATAACAGGCTCGTCGCCGTTCAACGTTAACGTTAAACAGCGTTACTTCCCGAAATACGCTCGTAAAATTATGTAACGAGATAATCGGCCGAACGACCGAGCGACCGAGCGACCGATACCGTCCCGGGCATAATTATCGCGCGAAAAAACTTGGGATATCTAATGCAACGATAATGCCCGGGCTCTTAATTTTCTAATGAACCGCGTTCTTGTTTCGTTCTTGAAAAGGGACAACGACGTTCTTTCACTCGTTCGTGTTCGCGCGAATCGTTTCACGCGAAAATATTTTCATTAGTTTCGCCACGGTGATCCGAACACACAAAAGATGTCTTTGTAGCGATTTTCGTAAGAGGTAATCTTTTATTCGCTACTGTTCCAAATTAGAATTGAACGCGTTTATTAACCCTCGTACATTTCGCCGATAGGTTTGTCACGATTTAAAAGGATAGTTCGGGACCGGCTCTCGTCGTATTTCAGACGAGAGCTTCTCCCGAGGTATTTTTCATTCCAACACGATACTCCGATAAACTAACCCGTTAATCTATATTTAAGTAACCAGTTTAGCCAACACTTTATTTGTACTAAATGTAATCGAATTATCGCTGATCTAAGGAGATTAGTGGCAACGAGAGGGGTTTAACCGCAGATTTTTATCCATTCTCGTACAGATGCGTAAAGCGTAATGAAACCGGAGCATTATCGTTTCACTTGGACATTATGTATACTTTAATGATACGAAAATGTGAAAGTCATACTTCCGCGGATACTGCCTTACGAAAATCAGATACAAGTTTCATCATTATTCATAATTAAAAGAATTCAGTACTCGATTGCTCCGAGAACTAACTATGTATATTTAACATATTTCTAGATTTATACATTAATACATTTATTCTCCTCGTTAACAATTAACGGCGCTCACCGCGCCAACTCCCTTATGGTTGGATCGCAGATTTTATGGCGAACGTGCAACACCGTAGTTATTCTTGGCATTATGATCTTATTAAATTATTAAGATGTGCTATAACATTATATATGTATAATTTCCGTTTCCATAAGCAAAGTCATACTGTTATCCGTAGTACTCGGAACAGCTAGAACATTCTGCCTGTACTTTAATTAGTACACAAACATAGTTTTGTTTCGAGAAAGTAGCTACTCCTCGTCTTTATCCTCGGTGGTCTCAGAATTTTTCGTCCCATAAAGTTATCGACTACTATCTTCTGTTAGAAAAGAAAATAAATTAACATGAAATTTTATCCTGAAAGGAGAAAGCTTGTACGGTCCAAGTGTCCCTTAAAAAGTCAATTTTTAACCGATCCTTTTAGCGGATTTTCTGTGTAGGCACAACGGCAGAGGGTGCGCGTCTCCGGGCACGGCAAACCGGTAGTAATTGCGCAAGTGGAATCTAGAAATTTGAGGTAGGACGACGCTGGCGGGCTCGTTCGCATAACACATCGGCCGGTGAAAGCCTTTCGACTCGGCAATTTCTATTAGACGACAACCGAAATTGTATTTGCACCCGGCGACACCGGGCACGCACGTATTTGCACCCGGCGACACCGGTGAAATTATACCCGAAAGAGATCCCCCCCCCCCCCACCACTTTTTCGACGCCGAAAGTCTCCCGCTCGTTATGACACGCGAGAAAAAGATTCGCCGCGCGTTTCTCGAAGTATTACTCAACGGTGTTACTTAACGAAAGCCGCTGATTCGGCATTTCTCCTGGTAATCGGAATACATTCGTTCGAATTTCCCGCTCGATCGCCAACGTGAGGAATTTTAAATATTTAATTTCTCGTATGTAGAATAGTAATTGGATTTCATTACATATACATAATCGTTGCGCAAGATGTCCCCGAAAATGGCAGTCGCCGATATCTGGTAAACGTACCGTTCGTCCTACGGTACTTAAAAACTTATCATAGAAATTACTTGTGTAACAATTTCCACAGGACAGATGAAAATCATCTCTTTGCCGGTTGTACCGCTAGGTTGTATTCGCAAACACCCTGTATAATCATTATGCATAATCGAAGCGCAAGTTGTCCCCAACAACGGTAGTCGTCTTTAGTAATGAAACCATCAAGTAAATCATATTGTTTACAGACCCAATAGTGTCCCTAGCTTTCACTTACTGTTGCAAACCAGTTACGGGGTGACGCTTAAGGTGGTCGGAACTCATCATAATAAACTTTAGGGTACGGTCATGTGTAACCCTAGTAATTGACGCGAATCAAAACAAACGGAATAAAAGGTAACGAATATTACCATTATATACATTCGAATCTTTTTTTTTTTTTTTTAATTTTTTACATGCATTTTTATATCTGATACGTTAATCGCTAATCGCTAATACAATGAGCCGTTTTTGTCGTAGGGACGCCAATACAATCTTTCAAGCGTCAAACGGTAGTGTACGATCTATGCTACATCGATAGACCCTAGGTATAGAGCGTGTTTGGTGGACGTAAAAAAGGACCGGCTTAGGGTCGACTTAGGGTTTTTTTCCGCTGAAGAGGAGAAATGGACGGTAGAGATTCAATGGCAATAGGCAAAGAAGGCGGGGCCATTAAAAGTGGCAAGAAAAGTGCGTCGTTTACGACTGCGAATTAGTTAGGTTTATTACGCCTATTATTATGTTCTGGTATTTACGGAAACACAGCTTTAGCATCTGGCACCCACGTGCATGTTCTCGTACATGTTGTGTCGACAAAAACGGTTCCTGCCTGGGGAATATTGAACGTTCGATTAGCCCCGTCGATTCTCGGGCACGCGGTTCCTGTCGTAAAAGTGAGAGCGGTCATTGGGTCTGCGGACCACACTCGAAATCGGTCATGTCCTCTCGGTCGGTTCTAACGGAGTATTCTCTCAACAGAGAAAACACGAATCATTCTCTGCGCGCGAAACTTTTAGTATTATTATTTATTTATTTATTATAAACGGAATGAAATCCTTTTACAAAACTGTTTACGATAACAAAGAAGAAAAATACAAGACTACTCGTTTAACAACAAAGAAGGGGGACATGCACAATCGATATTTAGCTTAAACGAACTGAAATTTTAGAAATAATTATTCAAATATCGCTTCCGGTTAGCCCGTGCGTCATTTAGCCAAAGGAATTCGTGGTTGAGATTTTTCAGAATTTTCCTAACCCGTACCTGTTTTCCACGTCGTGGTTAATTCGCGAATGATTTGCTTCTAACGATAGTTAAACTTTTACCTATTATCGAACACTTTCTAGTAGGCTTAGCAGTCGTCGTTTGCATAAACAAGTTTATTCTTCTGTTATAATTATATGCAATTGACGAATACCGAGATATCTACAGCCCATTCGAATAATTGAAGAAAGAACGGTGGTTAGTCTTCCGTAATCGAGACAGACAATTTTTATTTTGAAGATCCGCAATCCATTATGCAACATTCCCCTGTACAGGAGCGTCTAATTCGAAGCAACTACAACATTAGCCTAATTCCGAACACAGCGAGTGTCCCGAACGGTACCGAGTCTCCAATTTCAATTCCTCTGTCAACCGCAGAACTTAGTGGCTTTTAGCTAGAAAATCGGGCCAAATCCATCGTCTGCCAAACTGTTTCTAGATCATTCGCCGTTCCATATGCTCGGTGGAGCATTCTCACCAAAAACAGGATTCGGAATCATCGTCCGAAATATCCGCCGTTCCATATTTGCTCGGTGGGGGGCATTGTTGCCAAAACAGGATTCGAAATCATCGACCCCGATGTTCCCGGTAAATCTTGGGCGAGACTCGGAAAAGGGGTGAAAAAGCGGAAAAACGGAGATCGTGGCATGCGGGGCGCTTCCGTTTAGAAATTTGCGAATTTCATAATTATTATATTTAGTTGCAAGATGCTGGTATACCTGGCTTGTGTGCTGCCTGTCTGCCCGTTTGCTTACCTGCCTTACCTCTGCCTTGCCTGCCTTGCCTGCTTGCTCGACTCCTACCTGCGTTGTTCGCGCGCGACCGACCATGGTGGGGACGAAAGGTTAGGTTGAGGCGGAGATTGTGTAATCCCTCGTTGAGTGGTACCTCACCGTCTTCTTTTCGCCGAAGCTTTGATTTCTTTCCCGGCCTCGATCTCCGGTCTCCATCTTTATGGCACACGAATTCGCACGACCGTCTCTTCAACGCTGAAAATTCAATGCGGACGTTAACCCTTTCCGGTCCAACTGTTGCCATTTAGGCTACAGATAGGCTGTATTGGTCTCGAATATTTTTCGATATATGACCCCTCGTCGTTGTCCCCACCAATTGTCGGGAGTGTTCACTCGAGAAATTCCTGGGAATTCGTCTTCTAAGATATTTGGCCAAGCCAGGTCCCAACTGGTGGCCACAACATTTATTCGGACATTACTGTACTTTACACGGGTTGTCTGTGTCGAATAATTTCCTAAATAAAACCCCACGGCGGTCATATCTGATTAAACAATTTTTAACAAACTTGAAAATACATATTTCCTAGACTATTAAGTGAATGATTCTGTGTGACTTTTGTGATTATTATTACTCCAGTTTGTATCAGTTAGTTTATATTTTTCATTCGACGATATCGTTTGATATTCTTTTCTTCACGCTTTTCCGGAAGGGGGTCAACGGTTGCATTACAGGCGATCTAATTAGCAAAGGTTTTAACTTTTCTGCTAGTAATTGCATTCGGCCGATGAGTTTATTTAATTAACAGGAGTAAAAGATAACGCGTACGTATCTTCGTCATTCTGTTATCATGTATTGTCAAGCTTCGGGTAAATTAGCGGGTATCGATGTAACTTCTGCCACACAAGAGATACTCTTTTCAACTCCAATCCCGATGCTAGCGGGATTGCGGTTCTGTGGAAGTGGTGGCCACCCACGCTTGTTCGACTGGAAGTCCTTATTAACTAGTATCCAGTCCGCGCAATATTAAATATTCTGATCCACTACTTTATAATCGGATTTGAGTAACCTTCCGATTCGATGCATAACACGATTATTTACATTTATGAGAAAATAGTAAAGGTATTTAAAATTAATATATATATCGTCGCCCGAATGTAAGAAATAGATAACTTACAATTCCTTAATTTAGTCAAGTTTTTTTTGTAAAAAAAAGAAACAGAAGTTGCCTACTTTTTACATTAACAAAATTAAGTTAAATTGTGATTTACTGGATGTCGTAGATTAGTTTGATAGGTTACCCAATTTTTACATTAAATTCTACTTGATTTTTTTACTTTTAAAGTTACCTAGTTCTTACATTGAGGCGGCGATATAATTCATAGTATTTATACAATATATTATAAATGTATAGAATAATTGTTCAAACAATTTTTATGCCGAAAGAACCGCAGGTCTAGATTACAGTGTTCCGCAACGAATCCGTAAAAATCTGTATTTGCATAATCATCGTGCGAAAGATTTAAGTCTCGAGTGGTCGCGGTATCGAGCAGGATAAGCCCGAGAAGATCATGTTCTTTGTTCGGCTAGAAATTCGGCGGGGGTTTTCTGGCTGACGATTTCGTCCTTTTTTTTGTCCTCCCGTTGTTTCGCAATGCGCGGATGACTTCACTAACGGCGAAGGCGCGACGCGTCGAGCGGCGCGTCTCACGGGTGGGAAACTTCTCTCGCTGTGATTGGTCCAGTCGTGGGCGACGGTGGTCACGTGGTCGGAACATTAATTTCTATGGGGAGGGTCTGACGTCACTGGACCCGTGGACCAGATTTGCCAAGTGGATTTCCCTTTCTTTTCGACGCACGCGCTCTCGAGTTCGGCGCTCTTGCGTATTTATCGTCGCCGCACGCGGACCTTGCGAGCCGGACGTGGGGCTCCATTCTTTCAGCGTCCTGCACGTGGATCTATCCTGTGCGCCGCGCCGCGCCGCTGTCGATCGTTCCTAGATCGTGAAACTGTTACCCGAATCGAACGATGCCAACACCGAATGAAAAAAAAAATTAGCAAGTAAAGACGAGAGAAAAGTGAAACGTAAGTTAGTTTTATGAACAATATTTACAAACAATTTTTCTTATTACACTCAAGCATTTCAATAATATTTTTTGAAAATTGTACAACACACATGATGATTATTTGATAATCTGCAAAATTGTTTTTTCATTTCTCAGTATTAATTGATCGAACCTTGGCCCCGAGAACATTCAACATTAACGAGCTGTTGACAAAAAGAACCGAATCGTCGTGTACCAGTCTTGGAATTTCCTTAGTTTCTTATGTTGAAAAGAATAAATAGAGTCACGCGAACGTCCACAGCGTAGAGAGCGAGAGTCCGAAGGAAAGAATAGTATACACGATACATAAATAAATAGTAATTAGAAAAAGTGTCGATCTATGTACTAATGGGAGTACTGATTTCGATCACGTGTGCACGCAGCATTAGTCACTTTTAATAAGCAACCGCTGTGACATTGCTACTTTGTTAATCACAGTTATAGTTCACTGGGTAGATCAAGATTACGGGCTGCGTTCTCTTTTATTCAACGTGGACGGGCACATTTGTATGCAACTATTCGATCCGTAAAAAATGATTTATAAATATGGAAGAATCAATTTTCAGTTTAACGAGAGTAAGTCGCGGATCTTTATACAATCGTGACATGTACTTTTTAATTGTGAGAGAAACGTGCGCGTTGAGAACAGTTAATAACGCGCTGATTTTATTTTTATCGGACACAGAATCTTCATGAAATCGCTTTCCGCATTTCAATCGTTATAAAAACAGAAATTTGCATACGGATTCGACGAGGTATTACAATGTCGCGATTCGACGAACGGAAGCTTGCAATACAGAATTTTTTTTATGAAATTGATTATTCATCAAGAAACTAGTATACGTTTTTTTTTTTTTTTAACTAACTCTTTAACTATTACTTCCGAGGATACGTCCGCGAGTCATCAATTGCTTAAACTCACATTCGCGATAAACCGGTAAAGTATAAATTTCTCAGAACGAAGCATACCCGTATTATAAGGGTAGTTTTACGAACGCTTCTCGTTCCCTGTAAACGAGTAATACCAGAATTAGATTCTGCGAGCCCAGAAATTCCTAAAACCGTTCGCAATTAAATATAATTCACGGAGTCGCAAGTTTTGTCAAGGTTTTTTGCGATTCCGGCCCACTGTGCGTCGCATACCACAGTTTTCGGAGGCCGGCGGTTGAACTCTCCCCAAACAGAACCGCCATACTGTTTAGCGCTCGGAGGAGTTAAACGTTCCGCGAAATCGTGTCGCAATGTTTGCCCGGTTAAACATTTCCTGTCTTCGGCGTTCCGATTCCCCGAAACGAGCCGCGTTTGCCCCGAGTTTGCGGCCATCGATTCCGCAAAACCGGGATGGCGCGGTGGAGACGCGGCAACAAAAAAGAAAAATAGGAGAAAAATGAAACTTTTCCGGTAGGCGTGTGCGCTTCGCGATTGCATAATCGGCGAAGCCGCGAGAGCCGCACACACGAGTGTGCTGTGCACGGTTTCTCTAACCATCGCATCGGCGTGGCGTGCGGCGCGCGGCGATCGATGCAAAACCGTCCCGCAATGTATTTAACGCATTTATATGCGGCTTTGGTAACGCCGCGCCGACTGACTCTCCTCTTGCCAAATCCCTGCGCAACCGGAGGAGAGCTCAGAAATCCTCATAAATCCAGGAATACTATTAAACCGTGTTGCCATCGTCATTTTCCTCCGGAGACACTTGTTCGACGGCTAACAATAGAGCCCCGACTGTATTTTCATCGACGATATTCGCAGACAACCGCGAAGTTCGCAGACCTCGCCGTCGCGACTTTTGTCTCCGAATTTCCGTCGAAACTGTTTTCAACTATTAGTTTATTTTTTCTATCAAGTTCTGGTTGACCAATCGACTTGAAATATTTCGAGTATCTTCAGCACGAATCAATACCGTTAACACGAGTTTTTCACTCGAACTCTTTCGATCGCAAGGACCGCTGTCTAAAATCTCTACGATACGATACGATAAAGGAATACAATAACTCGCGGAATTTTAATGATGTTCACTTGGAAAAATAACGCGTGTACTTGGACGGTTCTCTTGAAAAGAATTCTAAAAGTCCGAATACCCCCTCGAAAGGGAGGCAGGCAGGCAGGCAGGCAGGCAGGCAGGCAGGCAGGCAGGCAGGCAGGCTCAGTTATTAGCCCATACTCCGAATTAAGTAGAAAAGGACATAACTCGCGGGATGACCCTGCATAAGGGGAGCGTGCGATGGGACAATGCGAGCCACGCATTGTCGTTTCCCATGACAAAGGCTGGTATTGTGCCGGTCGGTGAAATTTATCGATAATTCCGGGCGACGTAATAACGGAATCGGGAGTTGCTTGAAACCGGAGCGCGGGGGCGGTCGGGGAGGGAGAGGGGGAGAATTGCGCTGCAATTCCGCTCGCGTCCCCGTGAAAACTTCCGGTTGTTACTCCGCGGAGATATAGGAACAATGTTCCCTCGAGGTTCCGACCGACTGGGTGCTGCCCCGGTATTCGACTCGTAAATACCATCAGCGTCGCGGTTTGGCATGTATATTTGACGATCGGCCGATCAAATCGAGTCGTGTGCCGATACGCTAATGCGACCGACCCACGCTCTCTCTGCCACCCACATCTAAGCTCGATTTTCTGTACGCGCGCCACCGCTTGTTCACGGTTCAGCTGTCCGACGAAAACGCGGAAAAAACGCGTGCGCGACACGTGTCTCTCGAATCGTGTACGACGCCGAAGACACATTTTCGCAAATAATCTATTATTCATCGACCGCAGAAATTGATTCGTCGTCTCTCCTCGTTAAACCAGTTACGAAACCGCTCTTAATTGTAACTCTTTCCGTCGGTACTAAAGGCCAGCCTAAGGCCACATTTCGCATTTCAATTAGAAAAAACATTACAAGACATAGCTTTTTAACCTCTTTCGCTGTGAATTGTTCCACGTGGGCATGCGTGACCAAACCATAAAAAGATTTCCGTTTAACCCCTTGCCCTACAATTTATTTTACGGTCTCAATGTTTCCAACTATATCGTAGTTGATGATAAATGTTGAATGTGTTCTTGGCGCTACGGTTCGATCAATTAATAAATGAAAAAACAAATGCGTGATTGTAATAAGAAAAATTGTTTGTAAATATTGTTGATAAAATTTATCGTAGTTCGTAATCATCTAGAAAAGCAGATAAATTTATATGTATTCGTATTTATTTTGCTAAATCGTTTAAACGGTTCGTGGCGAGACAACTGCAAAAATTCATATAGAATCGGAGACTGGAAAGTCGAAATTTGCGGGTGTCGCTTCCATTCTTCTGCTTTCGAAAACACTTGAGAAATTGGGTGTTATTCTCGAATAGGATTCAACGAAGATTCGTTTCTCCAGCTGGTAAAAAGATTAGTGGCACTCGTATGCGACGAGGGCGCGGTAACCATTTATTTCAGAGCGTGTTCATATTCCGAAATATATATCGTTGAACTGCACGTATCGTGTAAAAGTAGGTTGTTCTGAAAATTGTACGCGGTCGCGAGGCGGCTTTTACGATCAGGATGACTAATTCGGGAACGTATAAACTGGAAACGGTCAGAAAGTAAAAAAAAATCCGTTTTACAGCTTGGGTTTATTAACCACTCGTAGTTTCAAGTGACCACTGAATGCGGTTTATCATCATTAGCTGGAGCGCTAGGATCATGAGAATCCAGTATTGCTTCACCGGTTTCCAATGTTGCATTTACGATGACATAAATTGAAATGGATAATGCTGTCAGCGAGTCGAAACTGTGCACAATTAACGTAGAGAGGAAGAGGAAGTGTTTGGTCAATATTATCTACGAACACGCTGGATACGATAACACTAAAAATTTTTATTTCGCACGAAGATCCGCGGTCGGAGAATAACAACGAATATCTTGAGGTGCGAGAAACAACGAATTTTTGTCCGCGGCCGTCAAATATATATGAAAAAAATTTACCGAAACGAATGTCCACGATTTACCGACGATTTACCGAAACGAACTACTAGTGCCGTCCGTTTAGCGTTACCGGGAGTAACATTTACGGACAACAATACAGGAAAAGAGGTCGTGGGTGTAAGTGAAAGTGGTTTGAGAGTCAACGCAGGAATAATCGCATTATAATCGGCAAATATTCGTCGGCCGAAAAGAACGGCCGGGATAAAACTGGCCGCGGTCGATTACTAATTCCGCACGGTGTCCGGCGAACACGCGGGGCTACGCCGTGTATTTACGTTCGATCGAAAGTAAATCTGTCCAAACAATAGTCATCGTTTGCGAAAGCGTGGGTTCTCTATTCCGCGGCGCAGCGGTGTGGTGGTTCGCGTGGTGCACGCACTCGCGATTCCGCAGTCCTCGTTGCACCTGGCGTTGAATCGAAGGCGGAAAGATGCGTGCGGGGAACACCTACGAGATTGGGACCGCGGGAAAGACGTCTTCTGGTTTGGTCGTAGGACGGCGACGATAAGTCGGTGTTCAAAAAAGAAGAAATCCTAGCTAGCGTAGCTAGCTAGCTGGCTGGCTGGCTGGCTGGCTGGCCGGCCGAGAGAGTCAAGTTTAGCCGCGGCGATACACGCCGTTTCTTTGCTCGTGGCCGGGTCGCTCTTTGGTCTCCCTCGGTTATGCGCCACCGCGCGAGACCCGGGGTGAACGGGTGAGAGAGGACGCACACGTAAAAACCAGGAGAAACGAGCCAGAGGCAGAGAGAAAGAGGAAGGATGTACAGCGCAGCGCCGATGGTTTTGCAGTGCACGGTTAAATTTAACTAAAATCTGCAGCACGCGCAAAAACTCCCTCGAAAGGACGTCGCACGTGACGTCGCGTTCCGAGAATTGTCCCTTGTTTCATTTTTTGAAATTTTATGGATACGACTAAACAATATTTTTAATAATGCCACATGAATTTTAGAAAACAAGTAGAATCCATTCCCTGTCCGGTTGTACCACCTGGTTTTACCAGCCGTTCTGCCACAGAATCCGTTTTACCGATATCCTGAAGCACGAGTCTATCCTGGGGATGCAAGTCGATACCTGCACTTGCCAGCGAACAAAACTCGTTCTTCAAAGTCTGACTTCACGCCAGTTCTTCGTAAATCCTGTCTAGATATCCATCCCGTACTTCGTGACCGACACGACACACCACCGTGATCTAAATGACAAAAAAGGATGGCGAACGATGAAAAATCGGCTTTGCACACGTGTCCCGATAAGCCGGGACCTCAGCTACGGGCCTCGTTGCGTGGCATTAACCGATCGGGAACAAGTGGCCGAAACCGACAACCTGAAAGTCAAGTTTAGCAACTTTCGTTTGTTGGCTCTCGGGGCTTGGCTATTGTCTGAATTCCCGGCGAGTCGGTCGACGTACCCCGATGAAAGAAACGCAGGAGGAGACTGTCGCTGTCGAGAGAGACGTGCTCCGCTTAATCCTTGGATGATGTATGACGCGCTCCACTCGCATAATGTCCGTCAGAGCCGACGACCGGGGACCGGGGACCGGGGACCCCCGACAGAGTAATGGAGTCCGGGAATACACGTATACGCGGTAACGAGTGTCAAGTTTACGTACGCTGCATCGAGCCTTGCTAAACTGTACAGTCGTCGCAAACTTGTCGACCACCTACAAAACTGAATAGCACTGGAGCAAACTAGGCTAGCTCTATCCAATTCCTTTCGTGACACTTCGTCTACCGTGTATGTATGTATTGGCCTGCCAAGAAATTAATTTCGGTATTTTCCAACACCTGACCTTCCATCATTTTTTTTCTTTTTTTTTTTTGTTTAAGTTTTTATTTGCAAATGGTTTACAATATACATATAGATCTGAGGCGCAAATAGAACTACGAAAAACAACCTTAAAAACTATCATTCTTATGAAGTATGAACTATAATAAAAAAAAAAGTACACGTTTTACCACTTGTTTACGGTGCTAATTGAGTCTTTAAGTATGGGAAAATAATTTGATTGTCTAAATACGACGTGACAGACAACGTGTCGAATAATAGTCTTACAGTATTTCGAATAGGGAACAACAGAAAATGATAGGTAATCGAGGACATGAAGGGTTCGATAAATGATCTACGTTATTTCTGTTGCTTCTTTTATGCTGCATGTGCCCACGTGAGGCCTAGTATCGGGGGCAGGCTCTTGATAGTAAAACTCGCTGATCATCGCGTAGAATTACTTGATTATAATCGGACTTGCATTCATTCTATACGAAACAAATTCATTGTGTTAACGTGTCGAGGATTGTGGTAAAATTAAACGGTCTCTAACTCCATTGGAAAAAAATATGTGCCGATCCTCCATAAATTATAATCCTGATCGATACAACGTCTTCTAGGAGCTGGCAACTGGAATTCCAGTTTAACGTTGCGAAATTTCAATGGACTCTGTTAACGATGTATAATAGCTTACGGTAACTAAACACGATGTAACTTGCTTGATTACAAATTAATTCCGAAATCACCTAATTGTATGGTGTATACGCGAGAGAAGAAACATTTATAAACTCATCGTTGCCAATTGACACTTAGCGATTTGCAATCGTATTTCGGAGTGTCGAAAATAATTAGATCGGCCACTGCACCAGAGTTCAAACCGTGGCTAAAAACCGTGGCGCGGCTAGTATCCGAGGCGCAACTAACGAGCAATAAGAAAATCAGTGAACCTCGATTACGCGACCCCGTTTCGCCGGAATCAATGAAACCAAGAGCTATACAAACACGGCCGTCTGCATTTCTGTCTACAACGAAAAATCCACTTGTCCATCGGTGGCCAGGGAGCACGATAGAGAGAGAGAGAGAGAGAGAGAGAGAGAGAGAGAGAGAGAAAGAGAGAGAACGAACGAGGCTGTCGGGCCTGGTCGGCCGAGTTTCTTGGCCCGCGACCACGCGACGCGCGCGACGTTGAAAAGGGCTACGAGGGGGAGACGAGAAAGGGTGTCAAAGTTGGGCTGTTGCGGGGGTGAGAAAAGGCACAAAAGACCGAGCGGAATGGGAGGAAAGGAGAGGAGAAAGGTGGCGGGCAGAGGAAACAGGCGGAGGCGGCTATGTGGATCGGCGGGGCGAGGTGTTTGGGGGAGTAGGGTCGAGGGAAGGGAATAAGTAGGGTTTCGAAGGGGGCAGAAGAGGGGAGGTCGGAGGTATAGTCGGTGGTATAGTTGCGGTGTCGGAGGGGTCAGAGGGGTGGCTGGCCCTCCTCCCTCGGCGGGGCGGCGCAGGCAGAAGTGGACAGGCAAGCGATTCAACCTCCTTTCACTTTCAACGAGCTCTCCGCGGCACCGCGCTTGCTCGCTCGCTCGCTCGCTCGCTCGCACGTTCGCCCGGTGTGTTTCATGCGACGACGGATAGCAAACACTTCGTACGAAAATAGGCAACGCCGCCATTTTAGCCGCCGCCGCGGCCGCCCTATAAATTGTAAACCGCTCGAAATCCTCCCTCGATCGCACCGTGACCCTGAGGATCGACCGTCGTCGTCGCCCCGGACACCACCTCCTCCTCGGAAATCTTGCCACATCGAGGACTCCGTGAATCGCCGATTGGCCGAGTGTACCTTTTATGGCAGCACGGTTTCGACGTTCTCTTTCTGTTTCTATTTCTACCTTTTTTTTCTTTCCCTTCCCCCGTTGCTTAGAGAGGAAGCGCCGAGGATCCTCGGCGAGATCGATGGATCGGGGATGCAGGATTTTCGGTCGCCCATTCCTCCTCCTGGATCCGTTTTCGTTGCGATATCTAGTAGAAGCTCGTGAAATTCTGAAACGTTGAATAAAACGAGGTCGGGGTCCGGTATTGTCTGGTTTTTGAGAGAGGACGGCTGGAGTCAGTTGTCCACGTCGGTTACATGGGAGTGAACAGCTATTATGGACTCCAATTCTTTCGGAAAACAGACCGTGATTCCCTCGGATTGTCGCTAGACTCTGCGGATATTCGTGTGCGAAATAAAAATCTTCTTTCATCATTTTTACCCACTTGAACGCTGTGCTTAATATTTTTTGAGAAATATTTGGAAATGTGTTACATCGATCTTCGATTTTTACACCCTTTGCACGTTAATATTTTCAAACTAGGTTAGTCGACCGAGCATGCTATAAATCACGCAGGACGTGGTCCTACTATGACGGATTATGAAAAGTGATTGGAAACACGTGTTTCCCTGCAAAGTTTCGAATAAGGAAGTTGGGAAAACCGATTCGCAGAAGCGTTCAATCTCGTGTTCTGGTATGGAGGAAATCTTCCGACTGGTGTCTTCTTCCTCGGTGCTCGATAATTTTTGTACGATCCTTCGCTTAGCAGTGGACGAAACCCGATTCTATATTTGGCACAAGGAAAAGAGTGTTCGTTAATTTTGCTCATCGTCAATTCTTTCCAGTCACTGTATTTCGTTTCCAACATCAGGTAACCAAGAAAGTTTGCGTGCCAGTTCTAGGTTTTATCATTACTGAACTACACTCGGTGAACTTTTAGCTAATCGACGCATTTACCTACTATCTCATTCTACTTGCGAAATGTAGGCTTTTCGATAGGAGAAGCAAACGAAGGTTCGTTACGACATGAACTTTCTTATCTGCAAATACGAAATTTTCATTAATTTACCGCGTTTTCAAGCAATTTTAATCGATTTTTCTCGAAGGGGTGATTTACAGATAAGACGTCAACAACATTTCCACTCGATTGATACATGGATCTTTGGCAGCAACTTCCGCCTAGATTTTCATAGAGCTTCGCGAGTTTTTTCACGGATTCGTGAATTTTCCTCTGGTCGTGGGATCGGAGTCTTCACGCACGCGACTGCCGCAGATTTGAATCCCTCGCTGACGAGGGGGATCCATATCGAGTTCCTCCGCTAGGCCACTTCCGGCCCCCAGACCACACATCTGTGGATCCCTTGTTTACAATGCGAACCTTAACTCGGAGATGCAGTGTAATGTATGTACTTGGATTCGGGAACGAACGTCTATAATCTAGAACGTCACTCGCTCGGGCACAGTTGGAACCGTTGGAACCGTTTCAATCGATGCAAATCATGCTTCGCTGCTGTCAGACAGCTTCAAAACTAGTATTGGACTCTGACTCGAACAGTAAACTAAACACAAGAATATTACGCGTGTTAATCTTCGCACGATGCACGATGATAAAAATAACAACAACTATTATTCAATATTTTAACTGAATGTTATTTAAATATTGAATTTATATTTTTCAAATATTGATATCATATTCTTTGTAATATTTACTATATATTTTTTAAATATCTAGTTTACATTTGTTAAACATTCAATTCACATTTCTTAAGCATCCGTACAATGGTTAGATCATCAAGTATTTATCTCATGAAAAAATGTGGCTTAAAAAATATTTTCCCAATATTTTTTTTTGAGAAAGATATTTATCCAATATCTTTCTGCTACTAGGGTACAATTTCTATTCTATTTTCCACGTTCTACGATCTCGATAAAAATGTTCAGCGGCAGGTAATTGAACGAATGAATTCGTTCAACTGTTTTCACTGAAAGTATCCGTACACAATTGGAATAATCGTGGAATAATAAATCTGCAAATACGCGAAACGGAGAAAAGAATTTTACCATTTGGCAGCAGATCGAAGGAAAATTCTCGCTTTCGTTCCCGGAATCGGAGGAATAACTACGCAAGCAACAAGTTACATACAGGTTAAACTGTTGATTCGCGCCCGAAAGCCGTTCGGGTTCAAATTAATATACACATATTAGTAAAGCGTCGGGTATGCGGAGTATGTTAACAGGTTGTTCCCAGCAGTTAATCGCGAGCAATAAATAATCGGCGTTGGCAGTCTCGCGGCGTTTCGCTTTCAATAGCCAACGCGTTCAACGTGCCAAATAACACCTGCAGCTTTCGTAGGTGGAGATCCGTGTTCTGTACGCGGTCTCTCTCGACGGTTCGCATGGGACTGTGGATTCGATCGAGAAATCGTTGATGAAACAGGAACAACCGGGAGCTAAGCTGTCGAGCTTTCTGTCCTATCGCCGGTGGCAATTAGCCTCGGCTTCCGCTTTCGTTGATGGCGAACTTTGAATACTCAAGGCCGCGCACACGGCTGGCGGCGTGTATTCGCGAAATTACCCTGATCATCTCTCTCTCTCTCTCTCCTCTCATCTCTCACTCGCGAATACGTATTTTCGTTATTTCCGAAAAATAATACTCGAGCCACGCGAATTGTAGCTACAATGAAAAACAATTAAATTAAATTGTTTGAATGAATTCGTTCAACTGTTTTCACTGGAAGTGTCCGTACAGTTGGAAATAATCGTGAAATAATAAATCTTTTTTTATTTCTACAATGAACTCGCGGAAACTTCGACAAACCAGAGTTGCGCAAAAATGTTTATATAATTATTCTATGAAAAACAAAAATTTTCAATTTTTTCGAAATAATACTGTGTTCTAACCCCTCAAGTTCACTCAGATTGCAAAGTATCGTAGGAATCTTCTGGGGGAGCTTCCTGAAAATTTGTAGAAATTTTTTCGGATACCTTTAACGCGTTGAGTAGCGAAAGTTAATTCGCAGAAATTTTTCTGGGTTCACGGGAGACCCCGATACAGCAGCTCAGGGTTAATAATCAATTTCAAAACGGAGAACATTACGAAGATAATAAAGATTTCACAGCGAGCATGGTAACAGTGGCGTGGGTCTCCTGTATCATGCGCAGTATACGCGAGTCTCGTTGTCAGATAAAAGCGATTTAACAGTTCGCCGTATCACCCGCATGCGAATCGCGTCTTCTGTTTCCAGCTGAAAATTGATGGTCGCGGTAAAATGTAGGATTCGATTGTAAAATGTAATAGGTCCGTTAACTCGTGTGCGCGAAGAGTAGGAGGAGGGGGGATTATGTTTTTATGGCGCCGTATCGTATCGCACCCTTTGCACCACGTTTTATTTTACGGTCACGATAATTGCAATTTCGTAGCAAAAATAAAAGAAAATTTATATTTATCCGCGGTCTTCTCCGATGGCTAAATATCGATTACGGTAAAATAGATAAATTTCGTTCGAATTTAAGGAAACTACTATCGTTGGACAAAATCGTAACGGTTTTGATACACGGAACCCTTGGCGAGCTGTGAAAAAATGTTTGTCTGGTAGACACGGTAGTCCCGCTGTAACTTAGAGCTGATTATATTTTGTTCCAGTAGTTTTTTATTTTTTATTTTGTTTTTTTTCGAAAAAAGTTGATTCAACAATGGTATTTATTTATTTTATTTTGTTTTGATTGTTTCGAACGTGAGAAGACACGGGATCTTTGTCGGTAGAAGGGGTGTTAATGGAATGATTTTTGTTACAGCCGTGCGAGCGGACAGAATGCGAGGCGGTAGGAACAAATTCGGACCCATGTACAAAAGGGACCGAGCGCGAAAGCTCCAAATGATGAGGCAGCGGCAGCTGGCACTGCAAACGATACGCGGCAGCCTCGGTGATCCATCGAACTATCCCTCCGCCGTAACGCCTTTCCTGCATATTAAACAGGAGATCCAAATACCTCAGGTCTCGAGTCTAACGTCTTCTCCAGATTCGAGTCCATCCCCCGCAGCCGTGGCCGCTGGTCTGGTCACGACACAGGCTGGCAGCGGAGCTGGTCAGCACCAACTGATCGCACCGTCCTCCCAGCCAAACATTTCTGCCGGTAATCACCTGCACAACCTCAACCCTGGCCTGGATAGCAAGCTGTGGGCTGCCAACTCTACCACCCCAAGTCCCAAGCCCTTCAACTTCGGCGAACAGTCCACGCAACCTCACGGAGCCGCCGGATCCGCACCCTCGACCGCCGCCTTGAAAACTAGTCCGATGATAAGAGACTTCGTGCAAACGGTCGACGATCGCGAGTGGCAGGCGTCCCTTTTCGGACTGTTGCAAAACCAAACGTACAATCAGTGTGAAGTGGACTTGTTCGAATTAATGTGCAAAGTGCTCGATCAGAATCTGTTCTCGCAGGTGGACTGGGCTAGGAATTCGGTGTTCTTCAAAGATCTCAAGGTAAGTCCGCTTGGTTCACCGAGATCGCCTTATAAACTACCATTATAAACATTTCTATCCTTCGGAATTACCAACGTAATAGTAATATATTAAAAACAGATTCGCACGATCGACAACGTCAAACGGATTTTCTGATACTTGGAATAGTTTTCATCGTCGTTTTCATTGGCAAATTCATAATTTTACAAATCACGCGTGATGCCTTGCAATCGAAACCTCATCCGAAACAACATTGTATTTTCTTCGAAATTCAGACTTTTCAAAAACTCAGAGAATGTATGTAAAAACGAGTAGTGTATCGGTTTCTTCGAGACTCCGCCTGACCATTTGATGGCCAAGAAACATGGTCGAACATTATACTGTATGAATCTATTCGTGGCAGACGTCATCGGTGTAGGCAGTGGCAGTGGAGATGTTACCGTTTTAGTAGATGATCCACCGATCGACGATTTTTTCTTTGCTCGTGTGCCGTAGCAGTCGTCCTCGTAATCATATATACAAACGATTTCTTTGTGTACGTTTCGACGCGACTGGTAGCTATAGAATGGTAATACAATGGTAGTGTAGAGCATCGTTATCGAACGATAAAAATTTAACGATTTTTAACCGTTGTTGGAGAATCTTTTCAAGAGAAGTTAGTTCTTACCGATAAATAACTCGTCGCTGGCCTGTTGGTGGTATGAGCGGGGATGTGAGGTAACCAACAGCATTGCACAATCACTGAATGATTTCAAGCATCGCCTCATATCTAGGTCATAACAAGATACGTTTCTGGGTTATGGCGGTTGTCCTAAAGCAGGCCCATGTTAATTATAAACTGTCTACTTAACAGTTTCTATAGTTTTTGATTTTATATATACACACACACGCACACACGCACGCATATATACACGCCCGCGCGCGCGCAATATGTCTCTATATCCATATCTATATATAAACAAAGGTGTAAAAATATCTGCCACGGTTTCGAGTCCTACTTTTAATATTCTCTAGACAATATGGAACGTGAACACAATGTTTCAGCAATTTTCTACAATCGCTTGCTTATAGAACGCAGTGCAGATTTTCGAAGAGAATTAACACCGTTTCTCACGAAATAATAATTTACTTTCTAACTCGCGTGTTGCGATGCTGCAAAAATTGGAATTCTGTATTTATTTATGGAAACTTGTTCGATTGAGAATTACACACTGCCGCGCGAGTACGAAAGTTTTGCAAGGTGACATAACGCACGTTGTGCAGACCTGTATCTAACAATTTATTAAATTGTTTGACAGGTTGATGACCAAATGAAGCTGTTGCAACACTCCTGGTCGGATATGTTGGTGCTCGACCACCTTCATCAAAGGTTACATAATAATCTACCTGACGAGACTACACTTCATAATGGCCAAAAGTTTGATCTCCTTTGTCTCGGCCTACTCGGAGTTCCTTCCCTGGCAGATCTTTTCAACGAGTTGTCGTCGAAACTTCAGGAACTCAAATTCGATCTTTCGGACTATATATGCATGAAATTCCTGATGCTGCTCAACCATGGTAAGCGAATAAAAAAAGAAAAGAAAAATTCAAATTGTAAGAATATACTGTGTTCATAATTGATCGAGTAATGAACAAATTTTTTTCATTGTGATTGTGCAGAAGTTCGTGGACTAGTGAACAAGAAACATGTACAAGAAGGTCATGAACAAGTTTTACAAGCTCTTTTGGATTACACCTTAACGTGTTATCCATCTGTAACGGTACGTTGGTTTTTGTTTTCTTGGTATATTTTCATTGATCATCGGAATCGGTATAATAATCAACGAAATGTTTGTGTACAGGATAAATTTAACAAGCTGCTAGCAGTATTACCCGAAATTCATGTGGTAGCAAGCAGGGGAGAAGATCATCTTTACCAGAAGCATTGTAGTGGCGGAGCACCAACTCAAACTCTTCTCATGGAGATGCTTCATGCTAAAAGAAAATGAAACGATAGATTTGTTTGGCAGTGTCGCCAAGAGTTAGTCTATTGCTATATCTCAAAAATAACGATAGAGCTCCTTACTGTCACGGTGGACCTCGAGTACCTATTAACACTAGATCTACGGACATTTTTGTATGTGTACCTATCATTACGGATGCCCGTCGAATTGACGAGTAGAAGGAACGACGTATTTTCTTAAATACAAACGAGTTAAATAAAACGAAAATGATGCACGCACCTATCTGTGCGAATAGAGATATTTATGACCGAAATTGAAAATAATTTGGAAATCTTTGATACAGATGAAAAAATGTAATCAATTTTGTTTCGCAGACAAATTCTGTTATCCAGATAAATTTTCCTCAACTCTTCTTTTTTGTTATCGAAAACTTTCATCGTTCGTTACACAAGTACCTAGTCAGCACCATCTGCCGCCGAGCCCAGCCTGCAGGGCCCCCGACCAGCAGATTCCGTGCCGAACATCGCTTCGAGTTGATCTAAGCCGAGTCGGCACAGTCTCTGCAGGAACACTGATTAAGCGTGGGCGCGCATATCACTTGCAAAATAACCGAGCCCAGGCCCTGCAGGCTCTGTAAAAATTCGGAGTTTCGAGAAAGATCGCACCTAAATCGATCTTTTGTCTAGCGTTATTGACTAGCGAAAAATCAAATTATTGTATTATCGAGAAATGAGAACGCACACTTGCAATCCTGGAAAAAGGAATCTACCTCCGCAAGAAGGCAGCACTAATGTCGCGATTGCCGTTATACGGAATACAGGGTAGGCCGCACATATATGCTGTCGAATAATGCAAATTACCCTTGTATACGGAAAAAATATGAGTTTTCAGGGCGTTTGCGGCCTAGATTGATCTTTTATCTAGCGTTTTTGACCACTGAAAAAACCCGTGAGTGTATTATTATCAAACAACACCGCTAATACCGTTACCCTTGCATGTGTGCAGATTCTGAGCCCGGTCTGCAGGGCCTGGGCTCGATTATCTTGCAAGTGATCTGCGCGCACAGGCTTGATCAGTGTTCCTGCAGAAACAGAGCAGGCGTGCTGGCTGGCTGGGTAAACACAATTGGAATTATAAAAAAGTTCCATCAACAAATAATGACAAATAAGGAAGTTTTGCTATTGACAAAAGTCGAAGTTATTCGAGATAAAATACTGGAATTGGATTCGAGGCCATCCAAAGATATCTCCGTTGAATTACGATTTTTATTTAGTGTCTCTACGTTACAACTACTTTTACATTTTTCACCAGGTAAATAATTTCATGAAAAAGAAAAAAACGGTTTATTACGATTAAATAATGAAAATAGCTTACGCCCGTTATTATGGCGGGTATCTGTAGGAGAATAGGTATAGATGAAAATACAGAATTGTGAAATTACAGAGCTGACGGGGGAAATAAATTGGGTTATATTCTTCTCGTTACACCAATAATTATCAGCACGAATTGGAAAAGTATTAATAGTTATTGGTTTTCGTAAGTTTGCTCATAAAGTTCGAAATCCGTCAAAATGACGGGTCCCGTAAACCTAGTGTTAACGAGCTAACGCTGCTTAGGTATTGGACCAAGTTAAGGGGCCCTGGTTCATAAAATACCTATGCAAAAAACAAATCAAGTATAGACGTACATACTTTACATATATACATAATATATGTATTATAAACTGTATCTAAATATATAAACATAATGACATATATTTTCTATATTTGATGTTGAAGTTTTAGAGATGTATCCATGGAGAATTACTACCCCTGTTTGGTGGGTACAAGCGCAGGGAAACAGTAAGCAAGATGCCTTGAAAACAGTACAAAGGGTGGTTAACAAAATATTGGTCAAAGGGCAGGCAACTTTTGTCTAAATAAGCAAAGCTATTTTTCTAATACTAGAAGCGATTATTTTTAAGCATATACCACTGAAGCCTTGCTCTCATTTTGAACAACAAAATAAAACAAAGAAAGATAGAGAAAGAAAGAAAGAAGCGATATCCTAAATAGTAACACGAACGAAGAAGGTATAAAAAAAAAACAAGATGAATGAGAAAGAAAGAAAGAAAGAAAGAATGTTCGACGAACACCGATTCATCGTGCTCCTTGCAAGGGATTCAATGGGCATACTTTGAACGACAGTAAAATTTCATGTGATATACTTATATATACATATATACATATATGTCGCACGGCCACCTGGGCATCCTTAGAACTTCCTAATTAAAAAACAAAAATCTGCATTTTGTCACACTTGCACACAGCAGGGCTATTATATTGTAAATACTAGTTAACACATTCCAATTATGTTGTAAAGTATAAATCATGTTAAATATGTAATTATAATATTTTGTGTATAGTTTAATGAAATAAATATATTTCTGTTGCTTACTGAGAAACAAAATCATTAGCTACTTAATGTCTTCACTAATTTTAGGAACTTTATTCATGTATTTTCTCTTTTATTACTTTTTTTTCAAATAGGTGGCGGAAAAAGAAATAACCACGAAAAAATGCGATATTTTATTATTGTATATTGTATCATAATAAAGATTCTGTTTTAAGAAATGAAAGAATCATTGGAGCAAGGTTTATGTGGTCCTACATTATCTAGCGATTATTAACTAAGTATATAAGATCAATATTGTCTTATCGCAATTGTTAAATAGATAAATATTTACTGAATGTTAAGATAGCGAATCGAACCGTAGTAATTTTTCACTAATAGATTATTATTATTGTTTTAGTCAATAGTCAGAAACTTTTCAGTGCTGTGAAGGTTGTCTTTTCGACGCCTGTGGTATCTAAGCCATCGGTAATTACACGTGCTAGATTCGAGGCTCAAGTGTGGCAACAAGAACAGAAATCTTTGCTCGTACTGGTAGGCTGGTAGTACCACCCTTTGCAACTCCTACTGTTTATATCCTCTATCAATGAAGTACCTGGAAAAAATGCTATTTTACTACTTTCACTTTTCCACCGACTTCGTAATAAGATATTAAATATAGATGTGTAAACGATTCGTTGATGTACGTAACAAAAGATAAAATAATGGATGAAAAACTCGATGCCACATTAGATTAAGAGAATCAAGTGTTGAATCAAACCAGGAGGAGTTAGCTGCGAGTATTACTACCATGGAAGAATATAAATAAATAAATAATATATATATATATATATATATATTATTGTATATTTATATATATATATGTATATATTTACCTACATACATACACGTATATATTTTCGAAAACATGCATGTACTTATCGTGTGAGTAAAGATTTGTGTCCACGGTCAAAAAAAATTTTTGAAATCTTCGATATAGAATAACAAAATGTAATCAACGTGTTCCCAAATTTTCAAATCGCCTGGTTCTTTTCAAATCAATCGATCGAAACGAAAGAATGTTTGCATTATTATCGGTTGTCGATTCCTTGCAAAACAAAAAGGTAAAAGAAAAGAAAAAAGAAACATGAAAAATACTTTGAAAACGGTTAATGTTTTATTTAACTCGCATATGAATGTCTACCTCTTTGTAACTGTATTAAGTCTTACATTTTTACATTTTTAGTGAACCACATACCTCAGAATAGACACCCAGATAGCAAATTAAATGGAATGTATGAGTGTTACCTTACGTAGACTTGACGTCTACGGCTTCTGTAATATGCGTAACGACAGAATGTAAAAGTTCCATTCAAGTATTGTAACCGTTATACATATTTCCATGCTATATTATCTTAGGTTATTGCTATGTTTATTCCAAATTAGATTATACTTGTACATGAAATGTATAATAATATATTTGACTCGAAATTTCACAATTACCAACGAAGCTTTGAAAGAACTTGAAATCCCATGTGTTGCTGTTTGGGTAAACCACAAGTGAAAACCGTAACAACTTTATTTATTTGTAATTTCATCTGTCCCTCGAAACTTCTTGTAGAACGTGTCGGTCTGATAATTTTGGAACAACTTCTTGCGGAAATCGCAAACATAACTATCTCTCGAGAAAGAAAAAACGGAAGAAAAAAATACCACGAAAATTGTCTCTAAATATATCCCTAAATCAATGATCTTTGTATATGTGTCCATCCTATTTAATCGTCCGCTCGATTCTGTTACAAACGTGTTTATTGATAATTGTAACTAGAAAGTACGATAATACTGGTGTAATAAGCATTGTGTTAAATATGTACAGTTACTAATTATAATTGGCAAAATAATCTAATTTAATATCGATGTGATTTTTTGCTCTCCAATAAATCATTGGAATTAACATTTAAAGATGAACTATTCTGCGTTGTTAACACTGCCATTAGGAGTTGGCAATTGTAAATTATGTAGAAAAAAAATAATTGATTGTAAATATATCTTTATTATTAACTAATAACTGTTCCTTTTTAGGATCGACAGTGCTATTTTTTATATATTATACTGATTGAACTCCTTTTAAACAATGATATTCCCCCTTATCGCACTCCTTGTTGTCTTTGGTATTATTGTAAAATTTGTACAATATCCACGAGACGTAACGATAGATTTCGAAAGGAGGGTAAAGGATGGTACTATGTAAATTATTAAGCAGACAATTTTCAGAAATTTACAAATAGTATTTCAAAAACATTCAATCGTTTTTTTTTTTTTTTTATACACATGTTATTATAATTTAAATGCGTTTGTGTACAACACAAAGTTTACTATTAATTTGTAACAACAACGGTGTCATTCGTATATCGAATAACATGTATACTAAAACATTTGTTTGCTTTGTACAAATACGATAACAAGAAGAAGAAAAATGCACAGTGGTTAATAAAGACATCAACTAACTACTGCACTCTCAGCTTCATATTCTTAATTCATAATGTTCATATGTTACACCTCATGTATCGCATTAAGCACATTCGTCTAATCTTTACATAGAAAATTACATGCCTTTGCATGGCTCGTAAATATAATGTGTTTTCTACCGAAGTATACGAGATACGTTTGTTTTATAAATACTTTCGTAATTTAAATTCCATCCTATTCACGTTGTAAAGCGTTTTCTTTCTTTCTTTTATTTCATTCGATCACACGATTAATTTTGAAACGTTCAAAGGTTTCAATGTTTTACGTTTCTACGATAAAACATCGTTGTACCAACGTGTAAACAAATGTTTGTTACTTCATGTTTTAAAATAAATAAAAATCCTTTTTCATATATTCGTAATAGATTAAAGTATTTGCTAATAGAGACAATTAAGCTACTACTAAATAATAACTTTGTATAGATTTACAGCCAGAGATGCTTAATGCTCGTCAGATTTTAGAAATTGTTTATAAGCTTCTTCATTCAGTAGTCTTTTCAGATCATCTACATTAGTTAATTCTATTTTGAACAGCCATCCTTTGTCATAACACGACGAATTAATTAAGCCAGGTGTTTTTTCAACTGCTTCATTTTTTTCTACTATCTTTCCACTGACCAGACTAAATAGTTCAGAAGCAGCCTTCACCGATTCCAATGCTCCGCATTCGGCTGCAAGAATTTAATTTTGTTAAATAGGTGGACCAATATGTGGTCGATGTCTTATTTTAAAAGATACATATTTATCATTCTTCTAACCATCCTTCTCTATTTCAGATCCAACATCCGGCAGCTGAGCGTACACAATATCACCCAAGGATTCCTGTGCGTGGCTGGATATTCCAACTGTTCCTATTTTACCATCGACGCTGATCCATTCGTGTGTTTTTGCGTATAGCCTTTCTAGAAATTGAAAATTTCATATTATATAACATTTCTAAATAGGGACTATCGAACGTAAGTCACACCATGCTCAAACGTTTTTAATGTTTTCCAAGGTGTGAATCTCATAAAAATGAAATCTATGATATATACTAGTAAGTAAATGAAGTATCAAGAATTAGGTAATATTCGACATTTTAACAGAATAATCCTGAACTCTGGTTACGTTTACTATTTAAAATTTTGTTACTATCGGTGAGATTTTTTTCTCTGAAATTTCTTTTCAAACTTACCGGCGTTTAAACATTGAGTAGTAGCAATGGAACGTGAGAATTGTACGGATACCCTTGAAACAGGATGCGTGAATAAACTTGTCCTCGAGGCACACGAGAACGACTGCACGGTACATTTAGCCATTTGTGCGACTAGTTTTGCCATTTTTTTGATTTTATAATCGATCAGGTATAAATTCCGATCAGCTCCGGGAACTTAACCTTATTGCAATCGTGTCGTCTGCAATGTGTCGTCCTTGACAGAGTTCGTAACTTTTCCGTAACGGACTGTATCGGACCGAACGGAAAGGCGCGATACGAATGAATGATTCAACGATGCGTATGAAACACAGAATACAGCATGTGTTTCTTAAATTATCAACCTTTTTTATCTCATAGGACATATTTCATCACCGCGTAAGCCTCCGTTAAACGCGAAACAAATATACTACCGCCTGGGCAATTACTTAACAATAATAAAATAGCCGTTCCAAATGAGAACCCCAATTTTTATCAATCATTTAAACCCTTTGCACTCTGAATTATTTGTCAATTTTATTGGTAACAACGCAAAGGACAGTTCCCTGACTGTTACTTATTTTATTTAAACAATTTTGTTTGGTAATTATATTACGTATAGTTCTCGAGCTTTTTTGTAATTTATATTTGTGGAGCTTATATATTTGTTTTTAACTGAAATATAAGAAATTAAATAAAGGAAGAGCCCCACATACATATAAAAACACGTTTCATTGTTACATTGATATGTGCAGTTCGTTAATAAAATTGTTTGATATGAATATAGAAAATGCTGAACACGAAAATGAACATTATTCAAAAATAAAATCCAGCAAAGAAACCATGAAATTTAATACGTGTTTAAATAGAAAATTAATTGTGTTACTTTTGTTGCAGCGGACGTTAGGTTTCCAACAGCTTCAGAAAATATTTAATGTTATTGAAATCACGTGAGGTTAAAAGGTCAGTAGAAACACGCTTGGGAGATAACTTGTAATTTATGTTATCAGGATTGCAGAGTATCGGTGACCTCCAGGTTCAATGTGAATAATTCACGAGGAAAATCGTGAATCTCTATTCTAAGATCATCATTTATTGAATTATCTCCGTGTATTATATTCTGGACCAAGTTTCTATTTTTATCTGCGTAAATGTATCGCAATTTTCGAAATGATATACATATATACTCTGTTTGATAAAAAGGTATTTTATATTTCTACATGAATTCGATAACTTTTATAAAGATTTCATTATTTATTTAAATTGTGAAAAACGATATATATATGTTCAAATAAAGTTACATTTCGCGTGTGAGGAACTTTCTCGCGGAATTCATCTGAGAAATACATTACGAAAATGTTTCGGTGAGAAATTTCGAGATAATGATAGATATACTAAATTATAAACCTATAGTATAAGAACGTCCTCCAGGATTATGAATAGCTCCTGAAATGGGCTTACTGATACACCATTCGTACCAGACATTTTTATTGCTACACTGACGCCAAAAGTGAACAGCTATTTTCTCGCCTGCTTTCACCTGCACTGGTTCCTGTGAGAAAAAAAAATCAAATTAAGTACCGTATCGTTTAACTTGAGTACCATCTTGTATTTTATATCTTTTCATTACCCTAATTGGGAAAAATATAGGAAACCAGCTGAACATTTTCGGACTACGTGTGCTCGGTTCTATACTCAGCATAATATCTTTGTATAAAACTGCATCGAAATATCCAGAAAAGCCGTGTAGCACAGAGTTCTGTTGCACGTCGAACGTTTTAATCTCGTATCGTGTATTATCAATCGTGGTCTCTGAAATTATGTGAATACCAATTTAGTACCAATAACGAAAGTTCGTAACGAACACAGCAGAATTGTTGCCTACCTTTGTTTGGATGTTTAAATGTGAACAATGGCTGTGGTATCGCAATGTCATACTTGTTTTGCAGGTGAACTACATACGATGTTTCGAAATGTGCCAATGGATGTTTGTCTTTCTCCTTGCAATGTCTTACTTCGTTATACAGCTTGGAAGATTGTACAGGAGCAATGTAAGATGTATACTTGCACGGTATGCTTATGCCATCGTCTAACATAGTTTAAAAATAAGAAAATAATTAATATATATATATATATATATATATATACATATATACACACATATATCTAAAAATATTTTTAATTAAAAAATAAAATCTCCTAAAAAAATTTTATATATATATATATAAATTTAATATTTTTCTATAAAATTTATAATTCGCGATGATTATACGATATTCAAATATACACTGCTGCGCGAAAGAAAGAAGCACCCGGTCATATTTAATAGAAAAGCATAAGAAATCAAATGAGAACACGGCAAGTATTGAAAAAGGAATCCGCTGTTTAATCGAATAGTTCGAATACTTTAAATGCAATAAATCAATCATTGTACCGATAATTATACCGAGTGTTTCTTTCTTTTTTACACAGAAGCGTTTTTTGCACATATATAGTGAATACAACGATATAGCAAATGTATACCTTTCAGGAATTTTTGAACTCCGTCCAAGCATTCCGGTGATAGTTCATTGTCACCAAAAGAACCAAGTAATTCGGACACTAGAATATCAGCTTTCTCTGGCGCGACCCATTCTCTCATATCACACGACACTACCGACACTTTGTCTCCCCACATATCTCTCTCGAGTGCCTGTAATCTATATGCAACAAATCGTAAATATCTTCCGGCTGCGTTAACAACGAATAATTTGTAACAATTAATGTTTTACGTTAATACTGCGTTAGGATTTTTTTCTACAGCGTATACTTTGATCTCCTTCTTTGCCATCTCCGCGGCATTCAGCGATGCAAAAACAAGCGGTCCTCTTCCAGCACCGACCACCATAATTACTCTACAAATTAAAAACATACTTTTGTGTTTATCCTCGCAACCATTTACACGTGCTCATGATATACAGATATTGTGTATTACATTTTCTCATCCTTATTATTAGTTTTATTCGAGATTTCGAGAATTGCTTCGTGAATAGCTGTTTGGTACTGCGTGTATTTAACAGGATCTTTTTCAAATATTTCGTACGTTTGAGATTCTAGATTATCCATTAACGGTTGCAGAGGACATTGTAAGTAATCTTCGTATCCACGAGCAAATCTTTCCACTGGACCGTTCACTTGACAACTCTGTAAACAATTTTTCAGCTGAGGCGTGGGCATATTAAGGTAAAATAAAATAATAAATAAAAACTACTCGCACACATCGTTTTACCTTCCATAAGTACTCCAAGTAATTGTGATAGTGACTAATATTTTGATGACGATTCGCTCCCGTGAGTACAAACTGTACTTCCAAAACTGAAAATCTCTTTATCAATGTTTGATGGGCCTTGCTCAAAACAGGATATCCTTTTTTGTTTGTGATAAATATTGTAGTAGGTAAAATCAAACATTTGATTGGTTCTCCTAGCCACCTGTCGATCTTGCGAACAAGTCAACTCCGATTAAACTTCAATTAAAAAATCCAGCACCTCGAATATATATTCGAGATACTTAAATTAAACGGAACAACCTGTATACAGGAAACAATATAATAATGTACCTCTTCTTGTTCAGGAAGATCGTGGCTTACGATCAATGCAACGCCTATCTTTCTATCGTAATCGCATACTATTCTAAAGGCGTTCCACCATTCCCACGGGCTCTCTATCAAATAACACTCTTCGTTTCTATAAGAATAAGCTTGTTTAATTGGATTTTCCATAGGTACTTGTATCCAGACCTACAATGAAATTCAGGTATGCGCTACATATTATAAAGCGTATAAATTGTAAACCTAAATCAATGTTTTATACCTGCAAAGTACACAGGCTCGATACTTTATCACAGATAATTCTAGCCAGATTTGCATTACGTTCTATTCCACCCGTCAATCTAAAAGTGATTCCTACGAGCCCCAAGTGTCTCGCCAACGCTATTTCCTGATTCAAAGTCTCTTCGCTGTTTCTCTTTATAATAGGATTCTTCGAATCGACTCTAATATACTGCGACAGCTTACCGATGATTAAATGATTCCAATCTGCAAATTAAATCGTAATTAACAACTGCCCGAGACGGTAAGCGTATTTATCGAGGGAGTAGAAGACCGGTGTCTAGGATCGGTAACGATCTGGACTCGTTACCAGTCCTGGACTGGAAACGAGTCCACCACCTTAATTCGCTTACCCGAGCTACATAATACTATGTCTGGTCGAGTAAAAGGACCGACACGGTTTTTCGCAGCACCAGAAATGAATTCCCTTTTGTACAAAGGATGAATAAGCGGTACAAATACGAAATCATACCTGTAAACGGATCACGTGTAAAATTTTCAAGCGGTATACGATCGTAACGTTTACTATTCAGGTACTGTTTCTGTTAACTTACTTGGACGAGCTTGCTGTAAAAAGACAGCTACTAAGGTCTGGCACAGCACAGAAGTCGAGACCACAGGAAACTGATCTTTGATTTGACATTATATATTGTAATGAAGTTTAACACTTATTTCCTGAAAATATTAGAGAAATAAAACAGCTCGTTAAATAAATAGTATCGGTGTTTTTAAACACCGACGGTTATTTACCGGTAAACGATTAAATACAATCGAAAACGAATTCGACCGTATTACAATGATATTGAAATTATTTTTTACATATTCACCTCAATCTTAGTATAAATACTTGAATAACATTATTCTCGACGTATTGCTAAGAAAGAATTTCAACACTTTCGGTATGTAGTTATTCAAAGTTATTGTAAAATTGCAAATGCCTGGGCGCTGATTATGATTTGCACGTGTATGCAATACTATTATGTTCGTCCACAGCCTCTAATACTAATATTCTGTATGAACATATACACGTACTATGTAATTTGAATAATGTTCAATACATTGTTTTCTTGCATGCAAAAAAATTCAACGTTTACGTGTAATTTATCAGTTCTGTAATACACATAATTTTTTTTAATCGTTTCCTTTTTTTGCGAAGCGAGTAAAATTTTAATAAATACTAACTTTGTTTATATTTACATATAAATACGAAGAAAACGAAAACGCGAACCGGCCAATCAGAAGCCAGCTCGACGCAGAATACCTCGACACGTTGGTCCAATCAGATATAGAGTTCCTTGACAGAGTCGACCATTTTGAACGCAGCCGTCGTCCGTGATAGACGCTTACTTACATTATATAGTGACTCCATTTCCTCGAGCGTTCCCGTTTTGCCTCATTTTCTTGTGCCGAGCTCGAGTTCGCTATTTCTTCAGTAAGTAGACAGTTATAATTGATTTTCAGTGATAAGATTTGTCGGAACAGCTATCGCGAAACGTTGTTTAGCGGTTTTGTGAAAGTGCGAAGGAAAAATTCCTTGATACCGAGCCTCGCGGAAATTGAACGGTTTGTACTACATACATAAGTAGTACATAGTCACATTGTACAGCGTCATTTGCTGTGAGAAATTACCAAGCGACAAAGTCAAAATTATCTGTCTCCTTTCTGTTCTATCAGATCCTCCTTTCTATCTCTATTAAACGCACCACGCATTGTTATGTATTTCTTTGTTATATAAGTAGAATTTTCGGCGGTACAATTGCCGAGATTTAGCTGAGAATTCTCGTATCGGAAATAGACGCCCATTCGTACTCCATTTATAAATGAAAATTTTTTCTTCAAGTTTTCTTGTGAGATCGTGAGCTGCGAGGGGATAACACGTTTTTAATCGAAGCCGCTGATTTCAGAATATTTTTAAAAGTGAGAATTACAAAGGATACGAGAAATACGATATATTTAAGTTAGCCTTGATCACATTTAGTAATCGATACAATACACAGGTTTAATTGCATCCACTTTGAAAGTATTAACTTTGAATAAATTCTTTCAGGTATGTCATTTAATCGAGGAATAAAACGCGATTCCTTTGGGAATCGAAGCTTCAACAACCGAGGAGGAGGTGGTGCAGGTGGTGGCGGAGGCGGCGGCGGCGGCGGCGGCGGAAGAGTTGGAAACATGGGTGGCGGAGGAGGCATGGGTGGCAATATGGGCGGTGGAATGGGAGGAGGAGGTGGAGGAGGTGGAAGCGGAGGAATGAATCCATGGGAAGGAGGAATGATGCCTGGCAGAGGCATCTTACCGACGCCGAACAATAATCTGTCTTTAGCATCGCCCCAAGCACAGTTAGCAATAGCCAGTAATCTCCTGACAAATTTACTTCGTAACCAACAAGATGTTCAGCAACAGGTAAAAAGAAAACACATCTCTCTTCTAAACGCATAAAGATCCACAACTTTCTATGTTGAGCCATTAATATAAATAATATTAATAATATAAATAACTGTACATCTACAGCAGGTACCGTCGCTCCTCAGTTTGGGTAATAATTTTTCCGGACCGGGGCCAAATTTCCCGAATCAGCAAAACTTTCAATCCGGACGGTTCAATGATCGGCCTATAAGACACCCGATGAAGAATCAACGGCCCCAACCATATAACAAGGTACGATTATACGCAACAGTTATATCATTCTATTGTATAAACATCATTTGTAATAGAAATTGCAAAAGGGCAATTTTCAGTCTACACTCTTGTTTTTACATCAACAACACCAATTCTTGAGAAGAAAATGTATTTAATTCTCGTTCTTTATGTTCATTGATCGATTCATTAATGAGGCTTTCAGTCAGCGGATAAGTTACTTACATGGCTACCCTGTGAAGTATAACGAGACATATATATATATATAGAGTTTAGCCATATATGATTTCCGTAGGAGTTATTAATTGCCATTGCAATGTTATTTCATTATAGAACACGGTAACGAGACGTGTATTGATTTCAGAATACAGTTGCTCATTTTTAGTAGTGGACGTTAACTGTGTGGTTTTGTGCAGTAAAATTTCAATGATGACAAGCAGAATACAGTTTCCCTCTGACTTGGTTCATTTAGATGTTCCATCCAAGTCTTCTATTCGTCGTTAGAGTTGAGACCGATGGAAATTGTTTACTCAAAACTATTGATTGCAAGCTGCATTTTTGACTGTTTTTAATGTTCTTCTTCTTGTTGATTATTTTTCATTGAGCTTTATCGAACTATTGTTCAAAGGAAATGATGTATATGCGTTTTATAAATATCATATCTTTATGATCTGTAACGATCATTGCCTGTGCAAAGTTAGACGATGCCACGATCGTGAGCATCTTCAATTATCTACTTACTACTTTCCTTTTTCCCCCCTCCACGAAAACGTGGAAAAAATACTGACCTTTTTGGTGTTCATTGAAACACCGATATACACGTCCTGCTTCCAAATCGTGTAGAATATTTTTCTCCCGTCAACAATCCTAGAGGTTGTAAAGACCGAATTCGATTCGTGAATGAATCGCAATTACATCAGATACTTCTCATGACGGTTTGGTCGTTTGACCTACATGACTAGATGGGCAATCGCGCCCGTGATGGCCCTGCTGGGCGACGTGGTCCATCCGCACAACAATCTCGTGCACCCCAGTCTGGCAGTCAGCGTATGAACGGAAACCAAACTCAGCATCGCAACGATAAATCTTCTAAACCAATTCCTGCCTCTAAACAAAATCAGACTGCCAAAAAGGAACAGCAGGACGTTAAGACCTCTGATAATGAAAAAGCAGAAGCACCTGTTGTGAAAAGGTAAGCTCCTGGTGATTGTGAAATAGTTTCTTCAAACTTCAGTAAGTTCTCATTTCTATCACCTGTCTTTGTGTGCACGGTGCTTCTTACGTGCATACGGTATATTTATTCTATAAATATCAACATTCTGCCCCTTTTCTAAACTGACTTTTTATAAAGAATACATACAGATTTATGTATATACACGTATATCCGTTTAGAGTATGCTATATATTCTCTCTCCCTCCTCCAATTGTTGACGAAACTCGACTCATAAAACAAATTTTAGTTAGAATTTCTACAATTTCGTAACACGTAATATTCTATGATGCATAAAGAATATATCCCGATATATATATTCTTCTTACCGTACACATTATTCAATATAGATTGTACATGATAACAGGCAAATCGGATATCTTCACTAGACATGAATATATCATGCCCAGTTTTCTTTTCTAGTTTCCATGTTGCAAATTTTATTTACCTGTGCTATACGACTAAAACAAACGGAAGAGATATTAATTATTTAAATCATCTTAAAAAAAAAAAAATTATAAAAAGAAACTACAACAAGGCTGCTCGCAGTTTTGTCGTAGTTATAAAAGAAATTGTGCATTTGTTTCTATATTAGCGAAGTCATCGAAGAGCCCGAAGACAAGAAACGCGATTGGAAGGACGAGAAGAAAGAATTGGAGAGCGCTCAAGCTACCAAGTCCAATGTCTATGAAAAGTCTCAAGACGACGGTGAACAGAAAACGGATAAAACGTCTACCGAGGAGGCGGAGAAAGATCCGAACGCGTCTACATCTGAGAAAGACACAAAGATGACCGGCAAGAAATCCGAAGCTAGACATGCCGAGAGTCGTTACGCGGAGGTTCCAATGAGCCATATGTTCTGTCACATTTGTAACAAGCACATGTGGGATGGATATGTAAGTTTCATTGAAATCAGAGAGAAACACGGGCATGTAAGGTTTCCCATTTTATCGGTTTCATCGATATAATCATACTTTTTTTAGTCCTTCGAGAATCATTTGAGAGGACGCGCGCATCAATTGATGATGGAGAAGCTAGACGAAATGTACAAATTGAAAGTTGACTTGATGAGGCACGAACTGAGAATAGCAGAGGAGCAGCGTGAATTTAGCTTGACTAACTCGAAACGTCGTGGAAAGAAAGTGTGTATAAAAATACTGAAATTTTCTGCCATTTCATCGAATGTATTCTAATCACGATCGCTATCATATTAGGTCTCCGTGGACCTCAACGTTAGAGAGTACTGTACAATGTGCGACTTAAATTTTTACGGTACTTTATCGACGCATCGGAAGAGCGACAAGCATCAACAGTTGAAAACATTCTTGCATCCAAGATGCTTCCCCTGCCTGAAAGAGTTCCCGTCGCGCATCGAGTACGACGAACATTGCTTGACACCCGCGCATATGAAGAATGCCGTGCAATGCGAAGAACAGCGAAAAAATAAGAAAAAAGGTACGCGAAACGCACACACACACAAAATTATACGAGCAGCATGTTAACGATGTGTAACGTTCGATTTGAATGCACATTCCTTTTGCTTTCATTGCAGACAAACTGGCTAAAGGAGAAGCTGAAGTACGCACTGCCGAAGATGAAGAGAAGGATGTCGGCACCGAGGTTAAAATTGAAAAGGAAGAAGAGCCCGTCGGAGAACAAGAATACATAACAGACATCACCGAGAATCTGGCTGAGAAGAAATTCAAAATACCATCCTACAAATACTGCCGTCAGAACCAAATTTCCATCGGTAAATTTTACAGAAGGACGTTTATATAGTTTCAAAGTATCATGAAAACAGCAGAATTTTCGAAACCCCGTTCCCATCCGCGAATAATCCCAATTCTCGATGTATTCCCGTTCTCGCATTCACCTCTAATATCGCATTCTTCTAATAACAACAGTAGCATTTACTATGTACTTTATTGTAGGGAAATCCATGGTGAAAGACGTTCAAGGATTCTACTGCGAGAAATGTCGAAGATTCATGATGTTGGAAGAAGATATGAATGCTCACTTGCGCAGTATTACTCATTACCGAAATTTTGTGCAAGAAGTAAAATCATTGACGTCTACTAACGAGAGTGCCGAGCAAAAAACAACAGAGAAAGAAGAGGTATAATATTCGTCGAGACAAACTCGAATGAAGATGTTTGGAGCATAATAAAATATATCGTTTACAGTCTAACGAGGACGCTGCAGATAATAGTACAGAGTACGAGGGAGCTTGGAAACGGCGTAAGACTGCTCATTCCGAGGAGAAGGACAACGGAGAAGAGCAGGAATCGCAAGAAAATAACTCTGAGAACACGAATGCACAGAAAAAGGCAGACGGGGACGAAAAGTACGATCCTCTCGAGGCGGACGCTGAATCGGAGGAAGAAGAACATCGCGAAGGCGAGAGCAATAGCCAACCGGCTGCTCAAAATGACTCGAACGCTCAAGACAAGACGACGACGACGACGACGTCGACGACGACGACGACGACGACGACACCGGCCGACAAAGCATGGGCTGATATCGACAATGACAATGACGCGGAAATAGGAAACTTAATTGATGACGGTGAAGAGAAGGAACCGCCAGCCGAGCCGGAAAAAACTCCTCCGAAAGTAGTAGAGAGAGAACAGAGTCCTCAAGTGAAACCAACTCGCGGACGAGGTGGCTTCGCGCGTGGTCGTGGTAGTCCGCGATCGCGAAGGGGTCGACGATAATAGGTAATAGTTACCTATCCTAAGAGTAAAGTAAGCTTGGATATATATATATATAGTAGTTATTACACTACTTAGTCCGTTTTTAGATTTCACAATTTCCGTCTATTTTCCAATCATCGATATTCAATTAACATTATTACGAATCACACGTGGGGTTACACGCGTGTATCTCTGTACGATGGAAAATATGCAGGTGGCAATTATTTATCCAAGCTTACCTGATAAACAAGATTTGAATTATGTACCACTTACAAATGGTAATGTAGTACATGGAGTCTGAAATAGACGGATGAGTAGATTCGAAACACAGAAGATTAAACGAAAACGTTCTATACTCTCGTGTATCTTGTAACTATTCCATACCCGACAGATACTGGTTAATATTCGAGTACTTGAAATATGTCAATGGTTTTTTTAAACTAATAACCTTGCTATTGAAATTTATAATGAGATTCATTCCTATTAGGCATGTGTCGATGAAATATACAAAGTAACTTGCAATAAAATTAAGATATTAATTATTATTTTATTCCGTTTATGTCTGGTGTAATAAAATACTTATAATCAAAGTCTATATACAGTATATCTTAATGATTTTAATTGTCCTTATGATGTGACGCGATAGGATTTTACTATAAGGACTGTGTATGTTTTATGTGATCAAAGATATGTATTGTAAAGAATACTGATATATATGGAAAATGCAAATAGTTCGTCGATTGCCTTAAAGAACATGTCGAAACATTTACTTTCATATATAATAATTTTCACTTCACCTTTATATCTAATGTTATTACCTTTATATAATATCTTAATTTACAGAAAATCAAATCATAAAACGATTATGGTCAACTATATTGTATCTCGATCATTACTTCTTTGTATTAATTAACTAAGCTATTAACTGAAGTAACATATATAGATCAATGATTGTTTACAAGAACAATCGAATAATAAAAAATTGACATCGTATTTTTAAAAAATCATCTAAAAGTCTTTTCATTCCAATATTCAATTCTTCTACATCAGTATTGTAGAAAGTATAAAAATAAATGATATTCAAAATGGAGTGGACTTTGTACCTTCCCCGTAAGATATATGGATAGCAGAGATCACCAAAATACAGATACAAAATAGATAGAGAAATTGTTATTTATAATTAAAATACAGAATTTAATCGAATACAAGTGTGTGCCAGTTGTCAACAATATTAATCTGTAGACAAATGGGTAGCCAGGAACTCGTCGACGGAATCTGTATCCCACTTGTGAATATCTAAAATATCTTCAACTTTGTTGTCAGCATCTAATAATTTAATAATTGGATCTAAGCCTCGGATGTATTTTATTTGCAAGTTCTTATATTTACTGGGTCTATCGCTTTTTATAAAAGCTGGAAACAGTACAATAACAAAATTATATCGTATAAATACGAAGACAATATCATTTATGTACGTGAATCTCTTTTACCTTGAATTTGTGGATATGCACCAAATTTACATGTGCATACTTCGAGAATGGCACGCGGATAACGTTTCGATCCAGTCGCATCGTAATCGTCATCTTTCAGACAACATTCTTTGCACTTGTCCCTGAACAATGGAATAATGTATGCTATATTATACAGCGTAAAATTTAAACCAAATTTCTCCGATCATAATACACGTTCTACTTGCCACATCTCTGATAAGCCACGTTTATTAAATTCTTCGCACGTAGAACAAAGTAAATTGGCTTTATTAAAGCCCAAGCTTTTGCAATCGTCTGCTGAAAATTCGGTACTCACCCCATTCATCTGAAAATGTTTTATCAGTAGGTATATAAGTATTGCTATATAATAAACAGAACAAAGATTTTATTCTGTCGCTATACTGCTTTATTCATGTCATATATTAACACGTATACATGTTTATAGCGAAGAATAAGAGGTTAGGTAGAAACTTCTTAGATACTTGCCATTAAAGTAAATAAAAGTAACGGTAGTACTGTTAAAATATCCATTGTGTTATCTGGTGTTCGTTGTGTGCATCGAATGATTTAAGTACTTATTTAATATTTACAAAATAATCTGTAATTACAACCAGGCACAATAACAGAATGCTCGTGCGGCGCGTGCGGCTCAAAACACAGGTCGCTTTTCACGCGCATGCGCGAGTTTTGCCAGGAACGTATAACCATACTTTCCGATTATATTTTCTATGTATAATTTCATTATTCTATCAGAATTTGTCAGTGATGTTAATTTTATAGATAATTGTGTAAGAGCTGCGCATATCGTGAAAAGTTGATGTCCACACGGACAGAGTGGTGCGAGTGGGGGTATGCTTGTGAGTGTAGCGCGCGTGCAATCGAATAGATACTCACACGAGCAGAGTAGAGGTACGTTCGTGTGTAGCGCGTGCGCAGTAGACGTAAGAGTGGGGGAACCCAGCAGAGGAGGAGAAAAGCCCAAAAACCCACGTTCTGGCATCACTGCGCCAATCGCCCAGACGGCTGCAGACGGCCCAGACGACCCAGACGGCCCAGACCCATAGCTGTGATATGGGGCGCTTTTTCGCGCATGCGCAGACTATTTTAGCCTCAGTCAAGTACGAAGATCGAGTAAATTCGGGTAACTTGGGCGCCCCGCTAATTTCGCAAAAGGGTATAGCCGGATAGTCTCCCACTACTTTCCCCCCAATAGTGCCTCACAAACTTCGGACGCAGATACGTTCCTGCCGAAACTCGCGCATGCGCGAAAAAAGCGCCCCATATCACAGCTATGCCCAGACCAGCCCGCAGTCACCCGCAGTCACCCGCAGTCACCCGCAGTCACCCGCAGTCACCCGCAGTCCGCATTCAGCCGGGGACTATGTTAGCCTATTTTCAGGGGCACCTAGTTACTGTCTCGCACTGAATTCCGAATCCATCTTTTGCATCCAACTACACAGTGGTCGCACCCAACGCTGTGCGTTGGTCATCGGTGATCGAATGAAAATCGGTTCTTGCAGTGAGTCGTTCACCATTTTTATGTATGAATATTAAATGAATAAATATAGTGTAGTAAACAAACGCACCTACGAATACATTTATTGAATCCCCAATCTTTTCCCGAATATCCAAATTATGGACGAGTTATACTACTGAATTTCGGATACCTCCTTCGATATCATGTTCTCCTAATACAACTCAACAAGTCAAACGACGAAAATTTCCAAAAATTTTTCGAAAATCTCGTAAATTGAACTTTCTATTAGGAGAACATGATGTCGAAGGTGGTATCCGAATTTCACGACTAGAAAAGGACTGGAATAGAAAAATTGACAAAATCTTAGAAAATTTCGAAAAGTAGTACAACTCAACGATAAGTCAGACGCTCGAAAATTTTCGAATTTCAGTAGTACAACTCAACGGCCAGTCAGACGGTCGAAAATTTTCGACCGTCTGACTTATCGTTGACTTGTACTACTGTAATAGAAAAATGGACAAAATCTTAGAAAATTTCGAAAAGTAGTACAAGTCAACGATAAGTCAGACGCTCGAAAATTTTCGAATTTCAGTAGTACAACTCAACGGCAAGTCAGACGGTCGAAAATTTCGAGCGTCTGACTAATCGTTGACTTGTACTACTGGAATAGAAAAATTGACAAAATCTTAGAAAATTTCGAAAAGTAGTACAAGTCAACGATAAGTCAGACGCTCGAAAATTTTCGAATTTCAGTAGTACAACTCAACGGCAAGTCAGACGGTCAAAAATTGGCGAAAATTTTCGAAAACCTCGAAAATTGAACTTTGTGTTAGGAGAACATGATATCGATGGAGGTATCCGGATTTCAGTAGTACAACTCAACGGCAAGTCAGACGGTCGAAAATTGACGAAAATTTTACAGTATCTCGAGAATTGTGCTTTGTATTAGGAGAACGTGATGTCGGAGGAGGCATCCGGTTTGGGAAAAGATTGGGTTACAACAAATAAAACGGCAAATACTGTTACCACACTCTCTTTATTTATTCATTTCATACTCATGCAACAAGTGATTGTTTTGTACATGTACATATAAATTATATTCTAATCATTTATAACAAGACTATGAAGTTGCTCCTTGAGACGCGGACACACCGTCAGACTTCTACTACTATACGATGAATAGCAGAAGCCGATGGTTAAATCTGAAACAGCAATATATTCTATTAAATAAATGTGCTACATATAAAGATAAAAAGCTCACATTGTTAATAAATAAAAATATTGTACTTTCGTATTTTAAAAAATTATCTACAAGTGTAAATATTCGAAAAATCCTGCGCACGCGCAGCTCCAAGAAATCTGCGTACGCGCATGTAAAAAAAATCTGTGCACGCGCATGTGAAAAAAGCCTGCGCACGCCCAGCTCCAAAAAACCGGCGCACACGCAACTAAAAAAAATCTGCTCACGCGCATGTCAAACTTGGAAAACATATTTAGATAAAAATTGTTTGATACGAAAAGGGATATACATAATACGGGTACTGCGAATCTTATCCGGACTGAGTTACTGAGAGTTATTGAAAATCGATGTAGGTTCTTGCCCGGACTCCAGGGGATGGACCTCCTCCCACGACTCGGGGACGCTCCCAGTCGTGGATGGGGGGGGGTGAGACGCGGTAGTACCGGTACCCACGTGCTCACGGGGACGGGGGGGGGGGGGGGGGAGGGGGACCCGGGTACTTCGTCTCATCGCGAGCGGAGACCACCCTCCTCACCCAGAAGCGACAGGTGTGGCGCAAGCCCCTGTCGCGGACGGAATACTGAGAACAATGGTCACCGGGGACCGCAGGGGGAGTCGAGCCGAAACTCGGCTCTCCCATCGTGCGGTCCACAGGGATGGGGGCAAACAGTCTAGCCGTCGGCTGTTTGTCCAAAATTAAATGGGGGGTTGAGTTTTAAATGGGAGGTCTATCATAAAGACAGCGGGGGACCCGGTTGAGTACTCGCGTGATCCCGGGCCCCTGCAATAATGTCTACGGACGGCTATTTGCGGTTTAGTCCGTGGGAGTCGGACATTGGCCATCCTCATCTTCGGCGATGGGGATGGTTATCCATAAAGGATTCCCCAAATTAAAAAAAAAAGGTTCTTGCCCGGACTGCGAGTCGATGTGCAATGATGCGTAACCAAAAGTGTCACGGACAAAACCCGGCTGTGATCACTCTCATTTACGTCTCTGATTGTATGTAATAAATTATTATTTTTCCAAGAGATATCCCAATTTGTAATTTCAAAATATTTCATTAAACGAGAATTATTACGTTGTATTTTTTTTATACATACAAAAGCGTAAAAACGACGTTGTAAGAAAGGGAGCCAGAAGGAATATCGCGTAATTTATATTCGGTAAAACTGAAATTTTGTAAAAAGAGAATACTTTACGATCTTGAAAATAATTTTCAGCCATCTAACTTGACGTTGACTTAATTAAGAATGATCTTAGGGTCATTGAAATTCTGTATCACCGCGAGTTCGATTACACGTGTCCCAATTGATACGTTTCGAAAATGATTAGAACCCTATCTAGAGGGACGAAACCCTTACTTAATTGATGAGTAATTGGTTGGCTTCTCTACTAATATAAAAGACGTTTCTACTTTGACCACTGACAGTACGTTAACATTTCTCAAAGAATTTCCATCGTCCGTTTTACAGACAGCAAATTAACATTAAAGACAAACATGTGAGTTACATACGTTCATACGTTACGTCAATTATCAAACACTCGCCAATTTGATCAGAGTTGATCCAATGGTATTTCTTTGTTCTGACTTTTCATCGGAGTTTCGTTACAGGACATCGAACTTCCTCTACTTGGTCGTTTTAATCACTCTCTGGGAATACAAAATGATCCTCGCGACGAGAACGTTGGCGTCGAACGAAATGATCAACAACGTACAAACTCCTGCAATTATGACGCACAGTCTCCCCAATATGGTGAACGTTCAATCTATTCGCGAAATTATAAAAGACGTTTCTGCGAACATTTTCAAACCTTTGCGTTTTTTTCAATAAAATTTTAGATTGATTCGATACAGGAGAATTTGGATGATAGTGAGGCTCGATTGTGCGAGATAGAATATCAAGTGGTAAGTATTCAATTAATAATTGAAAAATACCTAACAGATCGATATCAACCACGAACTATTTTAGAATGAAATCAATCTAAAATAAACAGAAGAATTTTTTTTGTTGGCTGTGATTCTCGATCGACTGGTCCCAATCTAATTTCTTCATGGGCATTTGATTCTTGAAAAAAAAAATAGTACTATTTCGTAATGGTTCAAATATTTTCTTAAATCACAATAAATACCTGTTTCAGACCAGAAAGACCATAGGGAAGTGCGTGAAATTAGGCCGCGGACTGACCGGCTGCGTTTCGGAGAAGTATGTGAACCCTTTCCATCAGGATTGCTTCTAAATTCGTTCACCGGCATCCACGATATCGTAAGAGTAATTGTAAGAAGCATCGGGATGAGGGACGATGATCCGTCGCACTTTTCAACGAAAATTTCACTGGATCAATCAATTAATGTAATTCGATGTAAGAACATTACTATAAATCCTACATCGGCTGGTGTCAATCGGGGGGGGGGGGGGGAATCCTTAATAAACTTCTTTAAGAAATACGTGTGTCCGGTCTCTCTATTTTCTTCTCTCGAATTTTCTGTACTTGCGTACAAGTGGAAGAGCCACGGTAGGAATTATTTCCCTTCGGAACTGAACCTCCCACAAGTGGGTCGTTGGGAGAAACCTCGATTCGAGAGATTAGCCGAGCCTCGAGAGACGGATAGCCAGGATTCGATACGTCGAGCATCATGAAGAAAAACTGGCTGTCGTGTTTCCGGCGCGCGTGACGAACAGACACCGGTTTTTCCTATCAATTTGGTGAAGTTCTCGTGGCACATGCGGTGGGGCTGCTGCTATAAAGTCGCCGGGAACACGAGGAGGCTCTTCAGGATCGCAGACAACCCGGATGGAGGGACTTGGAAGGCTCACTGGCACTTGGGCGATCTTGCTCCTCTGCGGATTCACGCCTTGGGCTCGTGGGAGAATCAACAATTTCGGTGAGATGTCAACATTCTTTTTTAGTCGACGCGTTGCTTGACTAATCTGAAAAACCAATAAATAACTAACAAATAATTTAAATAAATAAAGCAAAAAAAAAATCAATAGGTAAGAATAATTTTCGAACGAATAACGATATTTTTTTTAGCGCGGTTTCGTATTCATTTCAATTCTTGTCAACGGTGAAAATGTCCTGTAGCTCGTGGTATCGGATTGCGATTGAATTTTCGCGACCGTTTCGAGAGATAGGTGGCAATTACAATTCGTTATACATACCGGTGTGCTTCGTAGAGGACAAGCTGACAGCGCTGACTAAAGTGGTCGATTATATTGACGAGAGGCCAGACCAAATGAACGCCGACGCCACCTTCTCCATCACAATCGTCGAAGGTAGCGAAGATAAAATGATTACCTTGAAATACATTCGAGATATGAGAATCAACGAAACGGTAGACGAATAAACTAAATAATGTTCTTGCGACAGCAAACATAGCGGCCACGCTGATGCACAAAAATGCGCTACAGCTCGAAAACAAATATTGGAAAGCGTTAACAAGAATTTTGAAGGTCTCCGACTCGACGAGGCAATACCTGATGGACACTCTCGTTCCGAGAAATAAGGACATTCAGTTGTGTAAATGGAGTTTATAAATTTACACCGTGTGGTGGACCATTTGGACAATGAATTTTTCGAAAAATAAACTGATTACAGTACACCGCACGTTGAATAATCCCGTTCTGTGGCTGCGACCCATATTCTGGCAAGATGGTGGCGTCGATAGGAGCAGCCCAACGGCCGACGTAACTTATCGAGATATCGGCGATCTGATAATGCAAGGAACGCCCAAGGAGGAAGAGAGCGACCGTTGTCTCGGCGAAATCGTTACGAACGGGCTGAATTCTCGTTATCGAATGCCCGATACGTGCAATCGGATTTTAACGAGGCGGGACTTAACCAGAGGGTATCCTCTGACTCACAGACTGCTGATCGTCCAAGTGGCGAAAACGGTTCGAAGAATCTGATATCGTTTAACCCTTGTGACGATAACCAAAATCTTCTACGATATTCAATAACGCGTTGCAACTTTCTTAACAAAATTGTTGAAGATGTTTTCGACAAAGCAATTGAAATCGAGTGCCCGGTTATCGCTACAACGGTTAATTTATGTGCTTGTAGAAAAGTCTTGCGAAGTACTTTTCTCTTTCTGGTTCATTTCAGCTGAGGTGCGAATACGGTTTGCCAATACGCACGTCCGATTTGGTAGCCTCCTACTGTTCCTCGATCCTTCAGGATCTAACCGACATCGAGGCAGCTGGATTTCCTTACCAGACGCCGGACTTGATGATGGAACAAGGTAGGAGGAAGAAACAATCAACGAGTCCACCCTTATTATGCGTGTAGACGAGACAAAACCGACTTACTCGCTTCAACTTTCTTCGAATTACAAGTTCTCCTGTGCGGGATGGAAGGTTTCCTCGAGTTCACTGGCAGCCATTTTCAGCGACTGCTGTTAGGGTGGGCGCATCCCAGTGGTTGTTTCAGTTCCTTCGGGTGAGTATTATCGCTGATAATATACCGTAATAATATTATCTGTAGGGGTGTGCGAGAACCCCGGGTCACTATGATCCTGTTCTCCTTTCAGAAACAAGTCCCTCGAGAGTCAGCCTCGGAAGGTAAGAAGAGCTTCAACGCCAACAGACTTCGGTTGCGACAGCCATGCAACTGGGCTCGCAGCGGCAACACTTTCATTGTTCATTCGCGAGAACGTAGAAAACGAATTGAAATAGTTGATTGAAATCTGCAGTAGTCCATCTTGCTACGTTCAGAACGGCTCGCCTCCGCACTCGAAGTCCCTTTCACCGAGAGAAAACCAGAATATAATTTATTTGTCGATCGATTAATTAGTTTATTTCGAAACAAACTTATATAACATTTGTACTTTCTCGTTTATTAGTATTAGCTTGAAATGTCAGTGGTTAACAATGGAACACTTCTTAATCGTTAATTCAGACTTGGAACGTCTCCGAGGAGTCGTCGCTTCATTGTCGCTTTTATAAATCAACTACTTATGTGTATATCGATGAACATCATTCTCTGTAAATGGTTACTTCAGATAAACAATTAAAAAAAAAAAAAAAAAAAACAACCGAAGTTTAAGCGTATTAAAATAGAAACACGATAGAAAAGTTTATTCTCTGTACTACTATATAAATAATAAATTTCAATGCGGTGCGAACAGGTCTTTAAAATTCATCTAAATTTTCTACCTAGTAAATATTCTAAATTCTCGTTCTACCTTTTCTAACGCTTTTGCCACTAACGGTATACATCGCGAAAGCTGTGTATCTGCGTGTAGAATTCGATAAGATAAACTTTATGTAAAATAAATTTTATTATAAAATTCATTAAATATATAAAATAGACCTCAAACTGGATGGGTCGAAGATCGAATTCGTGGCGAAAGGGTTGAAGAAGAATACGATCGAGTCCTTGGCGAGAAAGAGATCGAGACAGGACGACGACGTTGGAAACAAGAAATAATTTACTCGACGCGGTGTAACAACGAATTACAGAATCGTGGGTCAGCGCGCGCGTAAAAGTGGGGGCGGAAAATGACGGAGTGAAATAAATAAGTCAGTCGTTAACCTTGCGTAGGAGAGACTGGTTCTCGGCCGGTGTGGCAACGCGTATATTTTTGCATACGCTTAACATTTTCGTTATCCTTGAAAACGGAATCTATTCCCGTCCGGTAGTGGATCGCCGCAGCCATTTTGATACCGCCGAAACGCTGTGCAACGGCCAGTGCCGTTTCTCAAAGCGAAGGAAAATAGACTGGTGCTGCTTCGCACGACTCGTGAAAAATTATATTGCACATTACGAGTGCCGAACAGACCTTCGAACGATCATCGGTATCCCTACTCAGACTCAAGACCCAACAGACATCGTAATTGCATCGCGAAACCTTTTCTCGGAAAAAAATCGACAATACGGCAGGACCTCGATCAACCGGATCCCGAATGTAAACAGATATGCGTGTAAATGCGATTATATGTTTTCAAGGGAAATAAATTTGCAGAAATGAAAGCTCATTTTTGGTCTCCCCTCGCGAAAAACAGGCTATAATTCACTGCAGTCTTGCTTTTTATTCCCTTGAGAACCAAACTGGTTTCATTGTTCTATGGAAAATGTGAATGTTTCAATTCTAGAATGATTGTTGCAAATTAAAGCCGATATTCGGATTATAAATTGTGAAAATTTCAAGTGTACAGTAAAAATCAGCGTGATGGGTAAGACTTGGCCGCCGTAAGAGATGATCGCGAAAGTTCGTAGACGCCGATAATCGTTCGAGGGAGCAATCTCTCGTTGCCATAAATACGTTTTAATCTGACATTCGCGATTAGAGTTGCGTCACGAGACACGATTAGGTTATATACGATTTCTCTCGATATCTCTCGTCGACGGGAAGAAGCCGCGGTGCCTCGTGGTGCCTTTGGTGCGATTGCGCTCATCGAACTTCAAGCGACCCCTCTGCGACAGCAATTACACTGTTAATCTTGATCGTGGATTAAGAACAGTCCAATTCCTCCAGGGGATACGAGAGCCTTCCCGATCGTTCTTGTCACACGATACTCTGCCACGGCCCTCTTCAAGGTCGTCGGTAATTGTACGGCCTACCGTAGGGACCCATCCTGCTGTTCAGCTTGTCGTACTTGAGCTGCTGGAAGTAGCTGAACACCACCAGCCACAGATACGTGTAGATCACTGGAAAAAAAGTATTTTATTTAAAGATTAACCCTCTATCCAGTGATAGACTAGTTACTATTTAGTTACGACACACTATCGAATAGAAAAGTCGATCGTTTTAATCGATGGTGCCCATCGCTACCTCTATCGCATTCAAATTACCACGTTTTCTTTTTTTTTAAATGATGCTTCATTCGGATGGAGGTACTCACCGACAGCTATGAGGCCGATTATGAGCCACAGAATTCCATTTAATGTTTCATGATTCACGAAGAACATGATGGACGTGTAGATCACGCTGATCAGCAGTCCAATCGCTAAGATGATACCCAGAACCACCCACGGTAGCATCATAAACGTGTTTTTCTATAAACATTAATGCGTATCTTGTAATGTTGAACATTGAGAAGCGACATTATACATATATGCTTTTATGATTTCTGTTTCGCGGTACGCAATGTTGCCTTCATCGATTATGCAATTACGACGACTTATCCTTACTCTGAAAACGCCGACGATGAGTAACGTTGAGATCAGGATCGTCATGCACAGATTTATCGCGAAAATGATCTTGACGATACTCTGGTCCAGTACGTCGATCAGTATCGTTTTCCATTCGACGTTCAGAGTGAAGATCATGATCAACGAGATGATCGAGAGTATCTGAAGAGACGGCAAGGAACAAATTATTCGAATGGTTCAAGAAAGATTATTAGATTGTGTCGATTGTATTCGAAATGTACTCACTATGCCAAGGACCCCGGTGAATATTGTACCCGCTTTCAGCGAGTAACATCTACAGCACGACGTCAACTGCATTCTGAAAAAAAACAACAATTATGAACATATCAATGAAAAAATCAAACTTGGAGAGAAGAACTTGAAGATTTTTATCGCTCGACGGATCCTCCGGAGAGAAACGAGATAGAGATCAAGATAGATATTTGGATCACGAGTAGATTTAGCAGTCGAGTGCTCGACTATTTTTAAAACCGATCAACGATCGATCCCTCGTTCCTCTGAAAAGATCATTGTCTATTTATTTGCGATCCACATTCACCGTGTGCGCCCAGAGAAATCTTCATCTTGCTAAACGTATTGTCAAACTTGAATCTCTCAATTCCAAAAAATGCCATTTTATTGTTCGCACAAGTAAATAGCATTTATATACAGTAAAATAAATCAAATAAATTACACTCGTTTTCAATTAATTCATGTTCCTCGTCCACCAAAATCGTTTTCTCTTTTATTTCTCTGCGACCCTTTAACGAATAAACAAGGAAATAAATAAAATGTAAATACAGGAGAAAGATCGAACAAGTTTTTTACATAGTTTGCGATTCGTTTTATATTTCCGCGTCCCGTGTTTACTTCGCGAACGCACTTTAAACCTCGAACAGATCGTTCGCCGGTTCCAATGGCGTAATCGTCGCATTAGCATGTCGTGATGTCGTTGCGTCGACGATGACGTCGCGTCTTTCACCTTACTCATTTTTATTTCCGGCGGTACACGACGCAGCAGGCAGAAACGTCGTCTCGAAAAATTACTCGGTACGCAAATGAGAACGCTTCAAAGCCACGATAGATACTCGATTCGATCGCTGGTAACGCGTCGTTCTCAATGCATATTCTATTCGCTAACTAGTGTGCAAAAGAAAGAAGCAACCGATGAGAATTTAATAGAAAAGCGTGAAAAATCAAATCAGAACGCAGTAAAGTTTTGAAAATGTCCGAGATACGTCAGGATGAATTGTTGAATTCTTGTTGAATGAGGAAATAAGAATTGAATAATTAAATAATTAAAGAATTAATTAAAGAATCGAATAATTCCTTATGGAATGAAAATTAAAGAAAATGGATGTGCTACGCGAGTGAGAAATGATCCTGAATTCTGGCGAATTCTGGCGAATTCTGGCAAATTCCACGTTCGCGGACTCGGTGGCATTAAACGGCGCCGCGCCGTTTGATTCGCGTCACGCCGAGAATAGAGGGAATATGGGTCATTGGCATAGGTAGCCCAGAGTCTATTTTAACTTGTTCAGCAGTTTCTGTCTCCCCGTCGCTGACCTTCCCTTTCGCGTTTATTATTCCTTCGGATGGCTGTATCCGGCCTCGCGAACGACAGGGAACACCCTTGTGCCACAAACATTTGCGGAGAAACGGAATTTTATGCGGTTACGCTGCGTTCGAATGTTCGAATTCACATGTCTTAAACACGCATACAATAGTGAGATCCAATATTTATCTCATATGAAAATGTGTGGCTTAAAAAATATCTTTCCAATATTTGAAAAAGATATTTATCCAATATTTTTCTGCTACTAGGGTCCTGGCAAATCTGACGACCTTCTCGAACAATTCCTCGTTGCGAATCGATCGAACGAGACGCGGCAATCTCTTGGAATCGACTCGCTCGATAGAACACAGGTTTCGCTGGTGAACACGTCGCGTCGGTTAGGAATGACATCTCCCCGTGTTTTCTTCGTTTCGAACGATCGCCGTCGATCCGCGTTTCACGGAACAACGAGCTCGCTGATCCGGCAATTAAGCGATTCTTAATTAATTGAGACCAGAGCAAACCGAGAACTGGAGCGAGGGCTCGCCCCGTGGATCGGAGTCACGGTTAATTCACCTTCCGCGATTGGCCGCTGTGTCACCCGTAGCCCTGAATCCTCGGCCCTTACAAGGCTCGCGTGGCCCCGCAGCGTTTGTCTGCCCTCGGCTAGTAGATACTACTGATCATGGTCGTCGGACGACCACGCGAGTCACGCTTCGGTTCCCCTTGATTTTCAAGAGAGTTGGTGCACCATACACGGCATACGCGATTATCAAAATAGATCTGTACATCTTTCACAGCTTACAAACAGCCATACTTTTTCTGTGAAAATATCCAGTATTTGCTAGATTCAGACTGTGGAGATATTTAACTGTTGCTAAGTTACTTCGGATAATGATGAGCGAACTACGTATCAGAAAGTGTGTGCCAAGTTTTTGAATCTTAAGATGGCATATGTATGAGAAAACGAACAAAGTATAATGCGTTTAATTCTTCTCAGCTGAACGAAGAAAAAAAACAATTATGTAAGTCGCGAACTCGATAAAGTAAAAGCACAGATACACACAATTATCATAGTGTGAAAATTGGGAATATCGTAATGCGTGAAATTAAAATCCCAACATTTTTTCTCTCTTTCCAAATTTTAGCGAGTTGCATAGCGCAGCCTGTCGAAATTGTTAAAATTGCTGCTCTGCAAAAATTGCAAATCGAATAAATATCCGCGGTCTAATATCAGATACGATTTTCGAATAATAAAATTTTGTCGAGAAAACGTGGTTTCCGACGATGACAAAGCTAGCTAGCAAAAGTATGCGGAGATGAACGACTGGGCTGGGAAAAGAAGATCGCCGTGAGATCGGTCTACACTTGTGACCGTGACGGTCATGGCGAGCACGAAGCTTCGTCGAGGCCTGACAGGCCACATAAGGAAACGCATCTCGATCCACCGATTTCTCTCGTTCACCTCGTGCAAAAAGGAAACGCGTCACCGTCCACCGTCCACCGTCCATCGTCCACCGTAAACAACCAGTCGCTTGACATTGCCACCGGCGGCGGTGGCGGCTGTTATTCCACCGATTTCTGCGTCACGATAGAACGCCGCCGATTCGTCATTTATCCTGTTGTCAGCGAGACACAAATCTTTTACCCATAATAAAAAGACTCGACGATATTTATCGTCGTGGAAATCTTCACAGGGTACAGAAATACTCGGAAAGTTTCGATAGAAAGTTTCTAGAATGGCATAAGAACTTTTCAGAGGCAACTAGGTTTTCGGAGTACTTTTTTGCGCGTCTGAACGCACAAGTTTGAATATAAAAAATAAAATATCGTAAATAATGTAGGAGCGAGATTCTAAAAATCTTCTGTATGTGTTCGATTGTTGTGTGTGTGTGTGTGTGTGTGTGTGTGTGTCAATATGCGTGAATCAATCGATGAGATACATCGATTGCAAATGTAACCAGCGGCATAAACAAACAGCTGACGTGAAAAGAGACAAACGAAACGCATGTAAAACATTCGAGCGGGAAATGTATAATAAAAGAACGCGTTCACGCTTGACGGCGTTCTCTCGAAAACGAATTCACGTCGAGGTTTATTAAATACGATACGATCACGAATATGGAATACGGAATACGGAATACGAACGCGAATTACGGCTAAAGAGTTTTACACAGTACTTCTATATTGTTATTCACGGTTGTGTGCTTTCTTGTAATAAATATTAATAGTTTAAACATCTTTACTCTTACAATAAATACCGGTCAATTTCATTTTGTCCGAATTGCTCGGTTCTATTTAGTCTAATGGCGATTACGGAACCTCATTAAGCTCGACCGCATCGATATTCCAAACAACTTTCATATCAACAAAGTAGGTCTGTGCGATACGAATAACTGCATTGAATTTCATTTTTTTTTCTTGATTGCGAAACATCTTGGATCGAATGGAATTTCTGGGTTTAGCGAGATTTCTTGGAGTCAAGATGGCCGAACAAAGAGAGAATTGCATTATCAGATAAGAATTGCAGGAATATTAGAAACGGTGCTCGTTCGATAGCGTTTAGCACGCAACTAAGCGTGCCCTTGTCTATAAGCGGCGATGATACATCGAATTAGGTCAGCTTAGGTGAACCGTCGGTCCCGTGTCAAAGGCGAAACCGTGGAAAAATCGCGACGAGTCCGATATCTTAACGACGGTCGCATGGCCGCCTTCGTATCGTTACGAATCACCGAGTCCAGTAATCAGGCAAATGAAAATGCAAGGAACGAATAGATCCGACGTCGCGTCGGAAGTCGTTCGAGCTGAATGCACTTTGACTCGGTTTGCTCGGCCGTGTTGCAAAAAGCTTGTTGCGTCATAGGATGATGGAGATCAACGTCGACATCTTGTTCCCCGCTGGACAACGTGACAACATTCTTTGCTTTCTATCCTTGCGTCGGCGAGGTGTGGTCTCGCGTGATGCAGTTATCCCGTTCCAAAGAGTCACTGTTTAATTTTATGCAACGTTCCAATTGCTACACGCGCCTTAACATTTCTGTAAACAAAAATAGTCATTTGTTAAGTGATGCATCCCTCGATGCATCACGCTTCCTCGCATGAAAATGCAATCCTCGAGTTCAGGAATGTTTGAAACAGTGAAAAACCATTTTTCTCTTGCTCCTTGATATTTTTTTGTTCTTGCAATAGTTCGATGTGTTTCATGGATTTTTGTTAGTAAACTCCTTTAAAGAAGAATCTACCAAAAAATGCTCCACCACCACACAATTGCTCGCAATTCCGAGGAAGAGGAAAAATCCACTCGAAAGAACGCGAGTCGATGTTGCAGCGGAAACGATCGGAGTCCGCGTTAAATTTAGTCGAGCCACATGGATTAAAGATTGGCCGGAAAAAATAGAAAGACCACTTGACACGACACGCGTATTTACGGCGTTGCCCTGCCTGTTCAATTATTCTTGACCCATTCCTTCACGCAGACCATTTAATCGGAAACGTGGAAAAGGGCGGATCCGGCCACTTAAACAGGGCTTCGTTACTTTGGTTTTTTCAATCGGGCCGCTGTCCTCCCGTCGAACAGAAGCTTTTATTTCAAATACCTCCGTTCCCTGATTTCTAACAGAACGACGCGGAACGTATCCGGTTACCGCGCGCGGATTAGGATTGCCAACCTTTTTTTTTAGACAATTTCCAGATATACATCGAACAAATATACTTTTTTATGATCGGACCAAACTACCTGACCTTTTTTCAGCAATTAGAAGAATCGATGTACCTTTCGTGGTTCATTGTAAGTAAAAAAAAAAAAGGGAAATTTTATAGGAGGGTCATTTTAAAATGACTTCTCTTACGAATGAACGGTATAATATGCGATTTCTCAGTATTCTATACGATGCACGTTCACGTATAAAAACGTACACGATTCTACCCGCAGCATAATTTTCTGAGCGAGGCTGAACGACTCGATAGAAAAAAAAGCCAAACGCAAAAAGACTAGGTACGAGGAAGGTCGCGTGACACCTACGCTACGAAACGCGGATCGATCGTGAGTCGCCATCGGAATTTCCGATTTAGATCTTTATCGAGGACTTTTATATGTGCAGCATCCATCCTGGCGCGGCGCGGCGTCCGCGTCCGCGTCAGGTGCAACTTCGCTCGCGGAATATCGATTCGCGATCGCGAGCCGCTGCTTTCGTAATTGGTTTCCGCGTTCGCCGAGGATCGAGGAACACACCCGTAGATCAAGAAGGAGAATAATTCTATTGCTCGGCGATCAACGATTTTTCTTTTACTAATTGTAAGAATTATTAGTAGACAGCAAATTTTTATTTTGCATAAACGTCCGCAATTATTATTAACCCCTTGCAGTGTTTCGACGAGCCAGATTCGTGACAAACATTTTAAACAAAGTCTATAACAAATACGAATACGAATGTTACGCGTATCCTTGATTCGCTTGTAATCAATGTTTAAGCATTCAAATAAATTTAAAGAGGATTTAACGTAACTGCAACTACAAAGAAAATGGTACGGCAAGGGGCTGACAGGTCTGATAAAAATGTTTAAAGTTACGCAATGAAAAGAAAAAACATTCAAGAGGATCACGGCGACCGATCAATGGCAATGTTTGCATAATATCAAGCGCGAAGTCGCGCAGAAATCTGGAGAGTAGTAATCGGAAGAAACGTTGCAAAACTCCGAGACGCAGGTTCGCGGCGAATCGAGATCCACGTGATCCACGTTCGAGAAGTGCATCTCAGCCAGTGGGAAGCATGCGCGCATGCATTTTTGTGCATGTGTACGTGTTGTCATGGTTCAGCCGCGATCGCGAGGCTGGCCTCCTTTTACATTTCGCGGTGTGCTCGCAGCAGCGTGCCATCTTCTTGCACGCCGGTTGCACACGATTTTTCTGGGCCGCCCGTAAAACACCCGCAATCGGTTCATCGTTGACCTTGCGCGCACATCCTTGTCTCTCTATTCTTCTTCGTTTCTATTGTCTCTATTTTTTCTTGCATTTATACGAGATTCTTTTCCTGTCCTGTCCTGTCCTGTCTTGTGCTCGATTAATTATTTTCTTTTGTGCATATATTATAATGTATAGCAACGAACATTCTGACTTTGAATAAGAAATTCAGTCTCTTCTCGTGTATCGATCATCATTTTGTATATTCACCTTTCTCTTTTATATCAATGTAAATTGATGAATTAAATAAGTCTGTGTGTAAATTGTACAACAGCTTAGAGAGCAAGTAACAAAGCATGGAACTCGAAGCGAAAATAAACGCGCGTTCTCAGCGTGTTTCCACTTTCCAACAGCAATAAAGTGTTGCAACATCGAAGATATTCCCGAGAGTTTGAACGATACGGAACGAAAGGTTTCGATTTCAGTTATTTGAGAAACGCCACAGCTGTTCCCGCTGTTCTTCTCTTTCTATTCCACTGTCGTCATTTGTTTATCGAAGTCAAGATCCCGTGTAAACAATGTAAAGAAATCAAATATACTCTTCAACAGATTTCTGCGATCATCGGATGCATTCTTTCGCGTCGATACCGCGAAACGCTTAAAATAGAAGCGATAAAAAGCAAACGGTAAGAGAACGAAGCAAGATCATCGCCGCCTTTCGATGTATATCTCCTTTTTCCGAGAGAAAGATCCGTTTCCCCAGATTTTTTATTGCTGAACATGGGAGGCGGATTACTGTTATCGTGACGGGCGCGCGGCACCGACGACGGAATTTTGCAAATTATTTACACGATAAACACAGCCGGTAATTTTTATCGCTCGTCATCGTGTTGCACACTTTCCACGGCAGGTGCAACGCGGACAATGTCAACAGGTTTATCTTGTACGTTAAATTAATAAATTGTTTAAAAATGAAAATAATTATTTTCTGCTTTTTAGTCTTGTGTTAATGCTCGTATCACTCTTTATTATTAAAAATTGTCCTCGAGCTGAATCCGTCACTGGTTTCGCTTCTAAGCTTATTAAAGCTTGCCTATTACGCACGAAGATGTTTAAACGTTATAATCGAAGGTCTACGATCATCGCTGTCGTCGACGCAGTAAACGATTTTTACCGTTTGCACGCCGTGTTTATTGCATTTTTAATGCCAGATTTATTGGCGCTCGTCGAGTAACGCAAGAGAGTCGAAGCAACTGTACGCCACACTCGATTATACAATTCCCGACGATTATCATCAATTACTGTAATAGCAGACAGTTTTCCACTCGTGAATTCTAGGTTCGTCGTATTTCACGGGTCTTAAACAGGTTCATGCGAAGAATTTCATTCGGGGTCCGTAAGGACTTTCGAAACCTAATCAGGCTTCGATTCCGCACAGAAAAAAGTACTAGAAAGCCATTTTACTTTTTACCACGTTTTTCACAGAAAGGTAAACAAATTTTTGTAGGATGAATCGCAATAAAATCACACCTTTTCACAATAATTCTATAGTCTTCATCTCATCGAGGAATTTTTCGAATACAAACACTATTAAATTTATATTTAGAAACAATATATTGTATATATATATTCCTAGTAAGTATCTTTTATTTTTGTAGAAAATAAGCCTTGAAAAAAATACATAATGTTGGTTATATGAGTGAAACTGCGTTTTGTATTCGACGGATAAAAAATTCAAAAATTCCTCAACGAGATACAACAATCCACCGTACCGGAACGGGAAACACGAAACAAAACTATTGCATCCGATTTCACAATACCGATCGGCGCGGCGGATCGTAAATATTTACGAGCAAGCTGGCATCAGCCGCGCGACTCGACGCGGAAACCGTGTTTGCTTTCGCAGCAATTGTAAGAGAAACAATTATTTGCCGGTTGACGAGATTTCGCGTAAACATCTCTTCGATTAATTTTTCGTTTCCGTTGCGGCGACTCCTGTTACGCGATTTCGGTTTTCGTCACGCTCGTTAAAAGTCCACGATGGCGTCCGAAATCGTCGAGAATGTATTCAATTAACGGATGGTTCCTAAATGTTTCCATTTCGGCTAATGTACACAAAACGCGCCTGTTCACTGGCGAAGTCGTGTTTCGCGTTAACTGCACTCGTAAATAAATTTTCTCAACGATTTTTCAGATACTTGAACAATTGTAATTTGTAATGTTCGGAGTCACTGTTAATAATAAAAATTTTCACCAAAGTTCGCCAACAATTCTAAAATGGAAAAGTGTCTGGAATCGCAGATGCGCTCATTCGTTTTTAAAAATTAACATTTTCACCAGGGTTTTACTGGAAACCAAAAGACTAACAATTTTCACTCAAACAGCGTATTTCCATTTACTTAAAAACAAAAAAATTCTCCAGGATCCGGTCGCAGTAAACAAAGTTTTACAACTTGAAAATGGAAAACCGTGTCGAAGTAGCAAACGTGTCCCCCCCCCCCCCCCCCCAGCTGAAAAACTTTCGCGCGCGTATCATGGTTATCTGAGCAACCAACAAACTGTAACAATTTTCACCAAGACAATTTTCACTAGTACCAGACGAACTCTGATAGTTTGAAAATGTCGAAACGAAGAAGTACCTGGGGGGTCGCAAAGAAAAATGAAAAAGCACTCTTGTAATAATGTCGAAATTCACTGTAAAAAAGGACCTTTCGTTTTTGATCTCGCGAGAAGACTGTTGGGTTTCACCGACGATGAAACCGATCCGATCTACTCACTTTTCGGTGGCACCAGACCGGAAACGGAAGGGAAGGGTTGCTGGCAGAGGCGGTTGTTGCGGCTGCGGCTGCGGCTGGCGAAAACTCCGCCCGTGGTGAACGTGTCGGCAGAACGGCGCGGCGAGAGGAGATAGGAGAGATGAGAGACGAGAAAAAAGAAAGAGAGAGAGAGAGAGAGAGGAGCGTTTCCGTAGGTTAAGACGCAACGAAAGAAACCACGCTTAGGTCCAGCGCGCGCGGTCCGTTCGCAATAGGAGATGGTCAGAAACTGTGCCAAGAACAGTATACGCCGTCGTCGCCGTCGTGGTTTGCCGCGACGCGATACACCTACGAGCCGTACGAGCACGACGCGTGTGCAGCTACACCTACACCGCCGGTGGCCAACCAATACACCACCGCAACGATCCAGCGATCTCTGATCTCTGTTCCGCACGCCGCGAACGATCGCCGAATCGATATCGTTTCCCATAAGACCGCCTTCTGCTAATTCTTCATTGTTTTCTCGAACAAAATCACGTGACCGCCCTCTTGCCTCAATGTACAAGTAGGACCTCGATAAACCGGATTCCGATTATAAACAAATATCCGTTTAAATGTAATTATATCACGAAGGGAAATAGAATTTTCAAAAATAAAAAATTTGCAAATGTGGAATTTGCGGAAGGACAATGCAGCATAGATAGTTGATTGCACGCTTGAACGGTAAATGACCAATTAATAAAGAGTACCGGGTAAACAGGAACTGTATTTAATTAAGTGAATTGGACTCGTCGAGGGTGGAATTAAATGTAGTTGGTCAGGGAGCTCGTTCGAATCGGACCAGGACTCGGATTAATTAAGATGAAATTAACAGTGCCCTGCATTGCTTCTAACAACTGTTATCAGCATGGAGAAACTAGTACTAGAACCAAATGAATTAATAGAAAATGGTAAAAACGAAGAAAATATTACGTTAACGCTACCGATTTGCCCCTGACGGCATGCAACCCAGCTACACCGCTGCTGTTTAGACGTGACCGTAGTCTACAGGCGCACTTTTTACCTGGTCTTCATCGTGTTGTAGTACTTTCGATGCACACCTCTGAATGCGTTTTAACGTTGACTAGATTGATGCAAGGAAAAAATATCCATAACCTTGAAAACTTCGGATGCAACAAAATTTCCAAAGCATTCATCTCGTGGTATCATTTGCACTGCATTAAAAATATTTGTTATACCACTAAAAATAAAGGAGGTATTTATGCGACTACATTTAGGTGGAGCACCCTGTATAATTGACACTTTGCGTGATTTCGTGAGGTACTGAAATGGAAAACACAAAAAGTAACCGGAGTTGCGACGATTTTCTTTTGGGGGAGCGATATTTCTAAATGAAAAATCTCATTCCTTGCGAGAAACGTTTGGCTCGCAGTGAGCGGCTAACGATTCGTGTGATTCGACCAAACGTCTGAGAAGTTTCTGCGAGTGTGGAGAGCTGGACGACGATAATGAGGTGAAATTCGATGCACTTCGGTTCGAAGAACCGTTCGAACTAGAGGAAACAATGTTGCTGTAAGAAACGGCGCGGCGTGGCGGCGGTTTAAACGACGCGCATATAGCCGCAACAAACATACGGCCACTTAGCAGCGGTGATAGAAGGGACATCGTCCCTGTGAAAGAGGCGTACACGGCGTACACTTGTTCGCGGACTCGGTTCAGAGATGAATGATCCTCTCTCTCTCTCTCTCTCTCTCTCTCTCTCTCTCTCTCTGTGGAAAGCCGCTCCTCCTACCGCAATTGCATCTCTCGACTGCATCAAACGCAGAAGGGTTCGCGGTGCCGTTGCGGATCACGCGAACGCGGTTTCAAGTAACTCGAATCGAGGTCGCGATGCACCGTGTGCAAATACTGCAAACGCTCCTATGCACTTTCCTGCCGGTCGGCCGGTCAAAGGACGCTCTCGAAAAGGCCAAGAATCTTCAAGATTAACAGATGTCGATTAACAGATCACGAATAAAATGAAAATCTTAAACCATCTCCACACTCAAAATGCTAAGGGCACCGATAAGTAATGTCTGCCACCTGAACGGTTTACAAGTGATTTACAGCACTCGTCATCTCTAATGTACATACAACGGTAAAAGCATAATTAATTCATATCGATTTTCATTAGTACAGTAAAAAAAAGAACATCACTCCTGTCATGCATATAGGATACGCAAAGTCAATGTTACCTTCAATTTTTCTTAACGTTCAGAAATCGATCGCGAGATTACACGGGTGCGTGCTAGTGGCGCGTCGCGGCGTTCTCGCTTCGTCCTAACCGTCGATCGTCTCGTGTTTCTCAATTGTTCGGAATCGAATTCAACTGTTTAGCTAACCTGGCTTACGGCCTGGCAAACGCGGTCGAAGTCTCGAACAGTCTCGAACGCGTCCATGGACGAACAACGTCCGATTGTGAAATTTCCGAGTGATCCTTGAAGCAGAGTTCCTGATCATCTTGAGTCCTCCATACCGTCCGACCCGGTTGACGATGATCGTCCCCAGAATCGAAAATTCGCTGGCCCTCCGGCTGTTCCGAAAGTTTCGTGTTCCTGATGCCTAGTTTCCTCGGACGCTTTCTTGGCCTAACATTTCGCACGGAACTACTGATAATGAACATTCTTGGCTTGGTGAGTGAACAGCCTCCTTCGTTTTCTTCTTCGTCTCATTTCCATATACCCTTCTCTATTAATATAACCTTTCGTTCGGTCCCTAACCTTTCGGGACGTCGACTTCGGTGTTCGATAAAATTAAAATGATCGAGATCCGACTATCGGGAACTCTTCTCCAATTATTGCACGCTTTTCTGCATGCAGTTGTAATTGAATACACTGCGGTCATTGCGATCGACAGCGGTAGGTTAACACTTTACCTACCGGAAGCCTATTAGGATTACCAATAATTATATGATGTACCGATAGAAAGCATAGAAATTTTCTTTTACATTGCAATATGAAATGAAACTTGAAATTATACTGTTGTCATCGAAGGTTCCGTTAAAAGAGTGTTTAGCCACGTATCACAGGTTTTTCAAAATTATGCGATAATCACCGGTCGGTAAATGTGTTGAGCGTTAACGTTAAAGAATCACGAAAATCGTCAACGCGGAAAAATAATAGGAACGCCGATAAGACGAACTGTCATCGCGCGATAAAAATCGAATTGTTTGATTCGAAGATAAACAGCACGCTGGACTGGAGTCCCCTAAAATGGACGAACAAGCTCGAACAAATTTGGAATTTCTCCATGCCGCAAAAATCGCTGATTGTCGATACAATTGGTGAAGACACGATAAAAACTAGTCAGTCTCTCAAACTCTTCGTAATTCAGTGATTATGAACGAGATCGCGCGGGAGAGCTAACAACACTTTCGCTTGTCTATTTGCAGTACTCTCATGGATCGTAATAACGCGAATCGTGATCGCCCATGTTTACACGTTCACCTACTTGTCGAACATTTATCCTATAATAACCTGGAGCAGACCTAACTTGTTGCTACCCTGGCTGATTTTGAGCTTCTTCAAAAACGTCGTCCTCGAAGTGATCGTGATCGTAATCGGACTTCTCCTATGGTACGGGAACCCGTTCTCGTTGGTCGTCTTCCTCGAATTCATTTTTGTGAAACTCGTTCCGCTAAGTACGTCAACTGAAAAAAAACTAATCATAATTAATTCCATTTCTAATAAGAGGCCATTCTTCCGCGAACGTTGCGAAAACTATTTTCTATGAATTTCTTTGAAATTTCTAACAACACCGTTTACACCACCCACGATTTATTAAGTTTTATTTTTTATTTATTAAATTGTATTTTTTATTGTTTTTTTTATTTATTATTTTTTTCAATTGAAATTTCGCAACGTTTACCGCAGAATGCCTCCGAAGTCTTCTGTCTAAAATTTGTACGTTGTTCCAGAGTTGGGCACGAATTTTATTCAAGTAAAAATCTCGAATAAAGTGGGTTCGAAACCCACCTGGAAAAAATCCATTTTCTCTCTTTGAAATTTTTATTTAGATAAAATGTTTTGACCAACTCTGGTTGTTTCAAGACAATCGTTCAAACATTTTTAGCAAATACAGGGTGAATCGTAATTATAATTATTATACGATAACGCAACGAAGAAGAAATAATAATGATGGTCGTTAACTGTGTGTTACCTTTATCTTTTTGTTTCATTCTCGAAAACTTTCAGTTTTAGCTAGCTACAACTGGTACTCGAACTCCTGTCTGTTTCTGCAATTGCGTCAAACGGAGAAGATGAAGAAACTGCGCCGATCCATGAGAAGCGACTCGGATCTGTTGACCAATCACCTTTACTTGAAGATCGACGACCCGAGGTACAGAACGGGCTCCTTGACAACCCTGTTCTCGTACGACAGTTACGAAACGTACAATCCTAACTTGACGCCGGGTCAGAACGCGAAGAAGCTTCTGGGAATCACCGATCAAGATGTCGAGAATGCTCGCGCCAGGGTCAAACAGACCGAGATCGATAAAAGATTGACGGCGCTCGACGACGATATTGTTTACGGTAAAAAAAGCACGAGAAAAGGTTACTTCATCGACAGCAATATTTACGAGGTAATTCATCACGTGAATATTTGGTAACCTTTATCTACCGGAAGCCCGATTAAATATTTACTATTTAAATTATTATCTACTATATACTATTTCATATTCTAAATTACCGTATATTTACATTATTAAATATTACTTCCGTTTTAGAGCGACGCGTTCCTTAAGAAAGTCTCGCAAATATCTGCGATCTATCAGACCCAGTCCGAAGACCCGAAGAACAATCCTGAAATAATTAGAGAAACTTCTCAAGAGAACAAAGATAAAAAAGTGGATGAAGAGCTCGAGAAGAAAAGAAATCTTGTAGAACAGTCCAAAGCCCCGGAGACAGTCCAAGTCCAAGAGAGGTATATAATAACTACGTTTGATGATTTAGAGAAGATCGGAGAAGAAGAAGAAGAAGAAGAAGAAGAAGACGCGGTGGTGACAAATGTAACAAGGGAAGTCCTCGCGACGAAGAAAAGGGAAGGCACAGATTTGGTAGAGTCGCAGAGGATGAAGCAACAGAGGACACGTTCACCGATCCCCGGCGAGAACATCGGCCCTGTAACTGGACCAAAAGAAGAAATCGATCCCACTGGGGAAAGCGTGAAGAAAAGCATAGAGAGAAGCTCTAGTCCCGTGAAGCTGCAGGCTCTCTTCGACTGCTGCTGCAATGTCGACGATCCTGTCCCGAAAGAATCTCACGCAAACTCTGTGAAAACGACGGGCGTGAGGACATCAACGCCCAGAGAACGCTCCGACGATGACAACGAAGAAACACAGGCTGAAGAAAACTCGCGGAAAGCGTTCGATCAGCCTTACACCTACACTTACAACGTCACCAACGTGAACACTGACTTCACGATGAACAGTGGATTTCCGCTGATGGAGAAGTTGCTGAAGAACGACCTGGAGATATTGAAGAGAATCAAATTGGAGGAACAAGCCAGCGAGAAGCGTAGGTTTGACGATGATGTAGCTGCCCTGAAGATTCCTCAAGACGATCGATCGAATATGTTTTTGGACGGCTATGGCAACCGTTGTAACCCTTCGATCGATCTACAGAACATTTCGGAGATCGTTAAGGACCTCGGTGTGTCGACGAAGAAGAAGACGACGTCTACTTCGAAGACTGAGGAGTACGGCAGCCATCGACGACAGACTGGAGTTACTGGAGGTACAACAGAAGGTACGTTCGATGAATTGAATTTTCGTTTCGTATTAGAAATATTAGAAATAACCATTCGATTCATGCATTTCTAGCCACAAACCGTTTACAAAATGCTGCGTGGCGCTTGGAGGTGTTCGACGGTCTCTACCAAAACGATTTCGCGAACAATTCAGAGCTGCAGTGTGCTCTTCAGCAAATGGAGAAGAAGAAATGGAATCCGTTCTCTGGGCAGACGAATCTTGACACGTTGCTGACGACTACGTTCCCCGAACGGAATCCTCCATCTTTAATCGACTTCTGGAGGCCCGAAGAGATGTATGCGAATGTAACTTTAATTTCAGATAGCAAACGCCAGACTGTTGATAATAAATCGTACTTATTTTGGTGTAGATCTTCGGAATCGACATCCCGCAGATCGGTGCTTACAGAAGGCAGACAGCCCCTAAAGATCGGTGTCGACAGCCGACCTCCATCGACACCTTTGAAGGCTGTAGATTTCCCGAAAGCTGTAGTCGTCAGCGAAAGACGTACGACGAAAGACGTGGCCACGCAGACGATGTACCACACCGTGCCAAAGGACTCGAATTCCAACGTAGCAGGACATCCATTGGACGCGAAACCTTGGAAACATTTTCGCAGACGGAAACGTCCTCAAGAACAAAGCGATAACGGCTCCCGCGTGACAGGTGCGAAGCCAACATCCGCGAAGAGGGATTACGGTTTGGTTCCGAGGATGCGATCGAAGTCTCCTATGCTCTCGAAATCATCGTTGGACAGAAAGAGGCTGAACCCGCCGAAGTCGTTCATGAACAAGAATGACTGCGAGTGCAAAATGCAGAGGTTTATAGGGAAGCGCAGTCCCTCGACGGAGTCCAGTATCGACAAGCGACGAGACGAGGGGTGCAAAGTGTCCGCGAAACAGAAGGTTGACAGTCTAGCGACGTTACCGTTGGCTCAAGCGATACGTAAACCGGAAGCGAACCCGTTGCACTCGAGGAGGAAGCCTCCAGTGTACCCTAAGGAGAAGGACTGGCGGTGGAGATCGCCTAGTGACGGAATCGACTCGTCGGAGTCGAAGAAGTTGGTGGACCGACAACCGATAAACAGTTCGAGAACGAATAGTTCGCGGAACAGATCGAGGAAGCCAACCGAGGACCAGGCAGCTCGGGAACTAAGGGCTCTGAAAGCTTACAATGAGATCACGTTGAAGATCAAGAAAGAGCTGGATGTCCAGAAGAATCTTAGCAGGGTGATTCCGAACCAAGATTTCAGAAGCTCGAACAAGAGGGTCCCTTCGCGGAACGATCTAGGCAAAGAGAATCTTGCCGCGAATACAGCGAATGAGACAGGTTTATTACAATTGTTATTATCTTTAGCATATTCGCTCGAGGACAATCACCCCCCAGAAAATTCCAGTTCTATGCGATATTGCAGAATTAAAGTTTGTTTCACGGGCTTTCCTTCTTAAACTCCTTTAGATAGCCTACAAATCGCAATGACGTTCGGTTAAACAAATACCCAAGTATTATCTTTATAAATTGTTATAAAGATAATGAAAGATCCGCTGTCCACTAATAAGAATCTTCCTCGTCTTCAGGTTACCCGGCCAAGAGCAGCAATAAACTCCCGCCGAACGCTGCGGGAAGGTCCGCCGCCGTGTCGAACGAGAGATACACCTCGAAGTCGTCGAAGATCGTCAAGACCACGAAGGAGCAGAAGAACTTCGACAGGCTGACGTTTCCGGATTTACGGTTGCAACAGCCGAACAAGGATTTGGCTGACATAGGTCGGATGCCAGAGAAGATTGTACCTCCCGAAACTTCCGACGTCAAGTTGGAGAGCGCGATTACGGGACGTGACTTGGACAGGAGCGAAGCTAAGGAAGATGTGCGAGTATCGGCAGCATCGTCTGTCGAAGCTGTCGATGGACGACTAGGATCTAGAATTGAGAAACCAGCTGGAAGAGACGTTGGTCAAGATGAAGCTTCGAGGGTGGACGCGGCGGATCTTCAACTTGGAAACAAAGAGTTGTCGACGCTACTGAACAATTCTGCGAAGGAAGACGCAGCGTCCACTTTGTCCAGCAGTTCTGTTGATCTTGAGGCGATTGCGACAGGTGACACTTCGATTTTGAAGAAACTTTATGTGGGATCAGGACCCCCAGAATGAAAATATACAGTAGGAGATTGGAAAGAATTAGGGGGTTCGGCCCGTGGCAGCGATTCCCTTATTTTTCCTAAGATCCTACATTTATACTTTTCCAAATATTTACTAAAATGCGCCATTTCTCGTTCTCTTCAGAAAGCTCACGCGAAGAACAAATTCACGACTTGCCGATAGTGGAAGAAGAAGTACTGGACGAGACATCCGATGGCACCGCTGGAAGCGTGAAAGTAGTCGGGGAAGAGGTGATCGAGCAAAGTGCAACAACTTTGGTAGATCGAAGATCAGACGGAAGAGACGAAGAAGACGATCGTGACAACAGTCTTGTCCCAACAAGCCTAACATGGCGCAAACGCGACAGTTACGCTGACCTCTGGGGGGACATCGTTGACAACGTAACTCCTACGAAGCTGCACAACTTTTATTCCTACAAGCTGATGGACTCTCTCTCGCACGATAGCAAGGTGGAAGAATTATCGACGTTTTCTGAACAGGTTGATCGATCCGACGAAAACGTGTCTTCGATTCCGAAGTCTCGGGATCTCGGTCAGGCACCAAGACCTTTGATTGTTTGTACTGCTCCTATAGACCATGGGAATATCCCGGCGAACCTTGAGATCGAACCTGATGTCGACGACATCGAGGATGGTCAGGGATTTAGGCTCGACGAAGAGCAGTTGCACGACATTCTCAGCTCTGTAACGGAAGTTCTAAAGAACTTGAACATCGACGAAAACGCGGAGAACCGGACCAAAGACTCTACGCTCGAGAAGATTGTCGAGATCTTCGACGATATGAGATTCGAGGATAGATTTCAGGATATCAGAGAAATACCGAAGAAATACATTTTCAAGGAAATCAAGTTTCCCATTATGATCTCAGCAGCCGAGATAAACTCTGGTCTCAAGACTTTTAATGTTTTCCCGTTGCAACTGCGTTTGGATCGGGATGCCGAGCGCGTGGAACCGATAGCATTGGATTTCGATGATTCAACAACGATAACGGAGGAATACGAAGAGGATGCTGAAGAGGCAGGAACGAGAGGCGTACAAAATTCAAATTTCGAGAAGTTCGCCCAGAAGCTTGCATCGAGTTGCAAATTTTTCGAAAGCACGCGTATCGACGAGGACGCTAGGAAAGTTGAAATCGACGAGGACTACCACTCGGTCATAGACGAGACTTTCTCTAGTTCGATGGATTGTGCTACCTTCGTAGAGGTGCCGGGGTACGTTAAAGAGCTCGCCGGCAACAGGTTCACGGTAGACATGAACAAAACGTACGACATCCAGAACGGATTGGATTCGTACGAATGTTCCGACGAGACGAGTTTCAGAATCGAAGAGATCGATGAAAATATTGGGGACGATAACGTATGCGATAGTGGAACGGCAGACGAAGCGGGGATGTCGATCGAAACGGAGAATGTTTGGAAAGTATTCTCGCTCGAAGGCGATCAGTGCGGAATGGTGAGCGCGGAGATTGAAGAAGTTATTGAAAAACTGAAACAGAGTGTCCAAATCGAAATTGGAGAAAGCGTTAACGTTCGGGAGACTGAAAGCCGAGTCCGGGATGATCAAATAGTGGCGGAAATTGAAAACTCCATGGGAAGCGAGAAGTTCGGTAAAAATTTTGTCGATAAAAATACTGAAAAAGAAAGGCAGATCAGAGACAGTTTTCAACCAGAGGAGACAGAGCTCCGTCGAGTTCAAGAAGCGAAAGACAGTAACTATAGATATATTATAGTCGGAAGGAATGAAGACAACGAGAGAGACCGAAGAAGAGTGGACAAGCATGCGCAAGAAGAAGACGTCTGGAACGAAACTTGGGGAGACGATGTTCGTGTGGAAGAAGCCGAAGGCAGAGACGTAGACGTTACAATCAGTACCGAAACCGATCGACTTCGCACGAACATTCTTAAATTCAAAGAAAGAGAAGAAAATGTTCGAGTACTGGATCCTGTTTGGAATCCTAATGCGATTCTAACCGAAGAGAGGGAAAAGCTCGTTCGTCAAATTGAAGTTCCCACGTTGGAAATAATTCGAGAGGAAACGGACATCGTGGAAACGAGAGAAGAGATATCGTTGAAAACGATCTTCGTGTTCTGGCTGCTGGTATTATATTTTTACATCGGGCACTTCTACCGATGGATGTGCTCTCTCACACAGGTCTCCAGGATCACTCTGAGACCGTTCGATGTGCACACAGCGGTAACGTCGACGTCTACTCTGATCGAGCACGCCGCATTGCTCAACAGAATCCAGGAAAATCTCGTCGAAGAAGACGAAGAGACCGCCGTGAACTCTGAGTCTGTCAACATTTCCAGGGCCATTGAGGAGCGGCTGCAAGTTGTCCTGGACTTGACAACGGATAGATCAGTGTCCAGAAATTCAGAATTTGGCCTCGAAGAACTGGCGGAGGGGTTGAGGAGGGAGACCTTGGACCTGGGTCTAAGCACCAGCGAATACCTCGCGGAAGAGACGAGGTCCGAGGTGCCCGAGGAGATAAACGTATCGTCTGAGCTTAGAGGGCAGGAAGTAATCCAGGCAACCAAATTACAAGAACTGTCGTCTAAGACTGATCAGCTGGACAAGTTGAAAGTACGAATGGACAGCTGGAAAATCGATACTGACACGGAGGATGTTCAGGATGCCGTTAGAAACCGGGAGATGAGTTCGTCGAACGATGACAGCAAGGTCGACAGCTCTTCGACGGAAGGACGAACAAAGGTGATGAACAAAGTCAGCGAGCCCGTCGAGAAAGATGGAGAGGAAAATTCTTCGCCTGTGCAGTTCGAGACTACTTTGGAGGACATGGACAGCTTCGATTCACTTTACACGAGACCATCCGTCACGATGGACGCGGTCTCCTACACTGATCTCGACGGCGACAACATGGAAGAATTCTCCATTGCTTCGAACACGTCCGACGAACCGGCTCAAACCGGCTCATGAGCTTTTCATTCGGATTCCGTAATTTTGGGTTGCTTCTCGCATTAATACTTATCCACGTTTACAAGTCGAATAGATTTACCGTTGTAACACGAATTTCGTTGAGAATATATTTTTCTTTCATCTGTAACGATTGTGTGAAATCGATCCGTTTAATGGGTTCACGTTCAAATAGTTTTTTCTTTTTTCAGATTTGTAATCTCTGCGACAAAATGTGTTACAAAAGTTTATTACCTTATACGTACGTTATATGTTCATGTAAATCTGCGAGACTGATCGAATGTTACGAATAAAACAGTTGCGTTACTTGGTGGTTTTATGCATCCTCGATATACTTGTTGTAATGTAAGGTACATTTTTATGGGTATATGTGTGACCGGAGACGCTGCGCAAGAAGCGTGCGCAGGAGATGCAACCGTTAGTGTACAGGAGAGGAGCAGTGATGCCAGAACGTGGGTTTTTGGGCTTTTCTCCTCCTCTGCTGCTGTCGGCTGGGTTCCCCCACTCTTACGTCTACTGCGCACGCGCTACACACGAACGAACCTCTACTCTGCCTGTGTGAGTCTTAAGGTGAGTAGAGGTACGTGTTCGTGTGTAGCGCGTGCGCAGTAGACGTAAGAGTGAGGGAACCCAGCAGAGGAGGAGAAAAGCCCAAAAACCCACGTTCTGGCATCACCGGAGAGGAGGCGACACTTCTGCCTGATGTTTTGTATGGAAAGTACCATAGTTTTTCTCTAACCTATAATAAAGTTTATCTTTTGTTTCTTATAGTTCTAAAACCTAAAGAGCCTGTTTTAATCACGAATCCTTTCAATACTACTTGTTCGCGTTCAAAGTTGATCTCGTTGTAAGACCGAAATGTACAAAGGTAGTTCTTTTGATTTCATTTATTACCACCGTTTTCTTTTTCATTCTGTTCTATGTTACAAATACACGAGCATAACGCAATTACAGTATTTACTCGGTCTCCGCTTTGTTCGAAAATATATTTGTTTGAGAAATACCATTACTTTTCAGTTCATTCGTTTCCATTTTACCCTATTTTTGTCGAACACAACACAGCGTACAGAATTCGCGATTACGTGTACAGCCGATGACACTGGGAAATATTGTACTTTCACCTCGTGATACTTTATAACAGAATAATTCATTAGACAGGACAGTTTTCAAGTTACATTTGGTTAACAATAAGCTTTCGCCTGTCGCATCGTTTTCTCAGCTCTACACGATTCTTGTGAACATGACTTTGTCAGCCCACGGGATACCCGACCGAATAATTAAAGAATCGTTTAAGAGGCAAGGGGCACCACGTGACACACCTATTCTATGGTATTTATCCGTATTACCAACGATTGCGCGGAGAAAGTTATTTTTGTGGTAACACTGATAAACATACATATTTATCATAGCCTAACGCTTCCATTTTGCTATGATTCCACGATTTTCCTTTTTTTTTATTAATGTCTTTATTAAAAGACATTAATCAAGCCCTATATATTTTTGTTGTTGCGATTCCACGTTGACAGTTCTGACTAAGCGCCATCTGGTTTAACTAGCTGAACTAAAATTGGCTTTAGACTTGCTTTAGACGCTGGCATCATGAATGGAATATGGGGAAATTGAATGCAATCACGGGAAGTCGCTTTTTTCCCTTATACGAGCATATTTTGAGCTGCACAAGGGTTCATTTGATAGAGGAAGGTTAACTGTCCAGTGCTCTGCCCATCATATCAGTCAAAAATGTCTATTTGTAATAGAAAAATATATCGAAATCTGCTGCTGTTTTTCTCGATGTTTGCTCTACTTTGGGCTTATATTTCTGTCACAAATAGACATTTTTGACTAATATGATGGGCAGAGCACTGGACAGTTAACCTTCGTCTATCAAATGAACCCTTGTGCAGCTCAAAATATGCTCGTATAAGGGAAAAAAGCGACTTCCCGCAAATCCATGTTTCGATACAAAATCTAGTAAGATTCTAGTTACTTTCTAGTTATCTCACGTGGTGCCCCTTGCCTCTTAATTCAGTGAGGAATTGGAATGATTTATTCCGAGATTATTATGCAGAGAAAGCATACTAACAGTTGTAGCAAAGATGGATGCTTTTTTAAATTTCTTGTCTTACAGAAAGTCGTCAACAGATTTTTATTCGAATTTTTTAATGTCTCGGTATGAACCGCCAGAAAGTCGCGAAACAATGTAAAACCAGCCTCTCGTTTCTAGCGACAGTGAATTTCTTATCTATTAAAGGAACATTTCTTCCATGCAAAATGCTTCGTTGATCTGACAGTGTAAATGTCTTGGGGAAACATCGGTCCGAAACTTTTATATGTAATCCACACTGTTTCCTCTTTATTCCAAAGTCACCGACATTTTCGCGCATTATATATAAACATATATATATATATATGTTTAAAGATGAAAAATTGATTTCCCTCGCACTCCGAATACTCCTAGCAAGTTTCATCATAGCCGTGATCAGTCCCAGGCACAATGTAACTCGGATCACAAACTGTATCCTTGACAGCCTCTTTGACATTCGCTTTAAACACCCTATAATTGATCTTGCTGTTATCTATACTGCCATAGAGATACATGGCCAACCTATTCGACAGTACCCAGACGCTCTGGTCGTATTCGTGATCGACCTTGATGTCGTTCGGAAAAACGAGGGACAGATTACTGGTGCCGATCACGCCGAGATTTTGAGGTATATACTCTTTTCTGGTGTCCCAACACCAGACGGAGTCCCTGGTGACCATGTTGAAGAACATCACCCCGTTCTTGTCGACCACGGACCCCGAAGAGTGCCCGTAGTCCTTGGCCCTGGGTCTGCCGATGGGCACGAAGAAGTCGGAGCTCGCTTCAGCGGTCCTTTTGTCTCTGAAGACGGAGGTGGACACGGCGAATTCACGGAAACTGGACATCGGATGGAAGAACAGGGTCCTGTCGTCGTGGATGTCAACTGGACTCAAAGCAATCCCGAAGATCCCATCTGTCCACTGGAACTTCACACCGTGAAGATCGTATTTCGATGCTAGGGGATCAGGGAAGAACAGGTGATGCTGGACACGGAAGGACGAGTCCATCGAGAAGTCGTAGACCAGCAGCCCGTATCTGAACACGTCGGAAGCATACGCCACCGCGGTCTCGCAGTCCTCGTTCCTAATATCCACGACGATGTTTGTGTACAGGGAGTCCTGTTTCACCTGTTCTTCCGGCATTGTGTACTTTCTGAGCAGCGTGTCCGTGATCAGGTCAAAGAGAAAGATCGCTGGAGGACAGATCTGCTTGCCACCTGTTGATACCTCAGTTTTCCCGGAGTCCAACACCCACAGGCGGTTACACTCGTCCACCTGGACCCTGAACACCGAGGTCAGACCGCCGCAGTTGCCTGGAAGAAGATCAGAAGACTCCGTTTCTATTGCTATCTTCTAGTGCTCTTTTACTTTTGATTACTGAAAAACCCCAGCGCATGCATTATAGAGAAACGAGTCGGCACATCCCGCCCCGCATCCTTGCAATTTTGAAAATAAGCCTAAGAAGAAAATTAATGGAATTATCTACATGTACATATGTAATGCATTTTCGCTATTATGACAACACGCAGCAAAGAGGTTTTACCGCAGCTGAACGGTTGGCATGAGAAAGCACATCTAAGCGGAGACTTAGCGGGACGAAAAGAAAGCCATAGAAATCTGCGTAAACGAATCTGCGGCAAAAAGGAATCGTTCTATTTACAATAGAAAGTGTAATTGACCCTCGCCGTTTTCTAACGGATAGAATTTACGTAAAGCCGGTTGACGTTACATTATCTGTCGAGGCGAAATGTTGAATTCGCCACATTTTATTTTCATCTACTATATGCATAACATTCTTTATGGTGAAAATGAAATGGCAGCACTATTTTGTTTTTTTTTTTGTTTTCTTTTTTGACAGAAATTCGCAAATAGGTTGCAGAAGGTGTATGAGGTTGAGAAAATTGTATAGCAACCTGGTTGATGCCAACTCCAGTCGGGATAAGGCCTTAGCTTCGGGCTCTTCGTCTTTGAGTGTCTTGGCACGGTGGCTAACGTAACTGGGATGCCATCCTTCCACTTTGGAAGTGTGATGAACACCTTTTCTCTCCAGACATCGAGACCGAGAGGTAAATTGTTCTCCGCTATGAAGTCTCCGTCGTAAATGGCTGCATCCCTGGCCTCGACGCTGTCGTACGTAAAGTCGACAGTGGACCAGGCGTAGACCTGCGAAAATCACGATCTTCGTTAAAATGTTTAAAGCGTAGAGCACATTTCGATTTGCCTCCACTTTCTTGTAATGTCAGAAAATGTTCTGATTTTGCATAATTATTTCTCGATCCAGACACAATCTACTATGACGATCTCACGTAAATGTTTAACTTACAAGTCTATGCAAATAAGTTTCAGCAATTAACTTTTTAATTCCAACAACGTTTCATATATCGCTATAAAATAAAATATGAAACCATCACTCTGATTTTTCATTCTGTTCTATTACTTTTTGTCAATGTCGATTTAACTTCTCGTGTCATCGAATAAACATACGAATGAATACCTTACTCGTATCTTGGATTCTTAATTTAAAAACGCTATAAGCTATGTTTCCAAGCCAATGCAAAAGGATCATCTTACTAGTTCCATGGCAGGACCGACGTAATCGTCTTCCACGTGGTCTCGACCCGGGTCGTAATTAAACCCGTGCGTCTCGAGCTGGTTCACCGAATAAGGATCCGTCTTGAATATATTCAGATTCCTTCCGATTGGCCTCGAGTGACCTCTACTTCTGTCGAAGGACCGAGAAATATAGTTGCTCGAATCCGGCGTTGAACCGTACAGGTGATTACTGTACTCCGGAGTCGTGGGTAACAATCTATCCACTGAATTTTCCAAGGTCGATGCACCTTGCCCATGGCCGGGGCAATTTATGTGTCCGGGAAGCTCGTCGTGGCTCGACATCAGAGTCTTGTAGTTTCTGAGAGACTGGACAGTATTTAGACAGAAATATAGAAACATTTAACAGGCATCGATTGAGCGCTGCTTTCAAATATGAAACTAGGACACTTTCGGGGCTGCTATTTTGTAAGATATGAAGAATGAAAAAGATTGAAAAATGTTTTCAATATTCTTCAAATAAAATTCTGTTTTCAAAAATTACTTCGTCAAATAAAACATTTTTTTCTTCAAAGTTGTACACATACTTAAAAATAAATTGGATTAGTTATTATTTACTATTTAAAATAGTATTTTCTACTGGTTTACTGGTTCCACCAGAGAGGATAGCGGCGGACGCGTAAGTGCAGCTGCCGCGCCGTGGAGCGCTACTGCAAATTTAACCGTGCGCTTCTGTATTACGACGACAGGAAGCTGACGTTCATCGGCGTGTTGCGTAAGGAAAAAGCGAACCGTACCGAGCGGAACCCCGGAGACACACTCCTCTGGCTTGTTGTTTCAAGATCGCGTGAAAGCGCGTTGCTTCCAGGTGTAGAGGCGAGCTGCTGCACGCTGAGAAGGCACATCGACATCAGCCACGGCAGCACGTTCGCCATACCTGAAAAGAAAGGAGATTCCGATGCGTGTGCGATACGTAGGAGTGATTCCGGCGCGATCGACGGCCTTCGCTGACCGATTTCTCAATCGAAGTTCAACAACGCGACCCGGTTGCGATCCACGTGCCCTGCGGTGACGGCGAATTCGCTGAGCGACTTGTGCAACCGCTATTGAATAATATTTTGAACACCACCGCACAGTGGGGAAAACTGACTTTACTCGATTCAAAAAGAAAATAACTTTCGATAGAAATGCGCTAGAGCAATGAATTTTTTTTTATTTTTTTTTTTTAATGAAAGCTAAATCTTTGTAGAATATAGGAAAAAAAATAGAGAGATTACGGTACGAACGGTTTTTAACTTTGAAAAAATAAAAGTTTAACTCCAGATTTGAAATCAACGTGAGAAAAAAAAACTACGGAAAATGATACATAGTATGTTAAAAAAAATTTTCTTCTCTTGATAACGTGGAAACGACTTTTTCGTGGAATTGTGCAACTTTGACGAATTTTTGACGAATTATTTTTCCCATATTCTGTAAAGATTCAGCTTTAATTTAAAAAAAAATTTCTCTCATCGCTCTACCTCATTTCTATCGAAAGTTATCTCTTTTTGAATCGAGTAAAGTCAGTTTTCCCCGCTGTGCACCGCACCGGCGAGATTGTCCACTAACCGACGAATCAATTCTCAGTTTGTTTACGAGTTAGATGAGTGGCTCCTAACACAACAAATTGCTGGATGCATAATCGGCTGCAGATTCGCTCGTTCGATTCGCAATAAATTTTTCGACGTAGAGGAGCCCATGAAAGTCACTGGAGCGAGAGACTGGCGGGCGCGACACGCGATTGGAATGGTGTACCGTACTTGGCGATATCGTGACACGATTCTACAATTATCGTTACTTTCCTATCGATGCGCTTCTTCTGCCTGTGCTCTTTCTTGGTCGAGATGCAGCTCGTATAATACACCACTGAAGAACCATGATCAAACATTTATTTTAAAAGGATATCAGCTACCATTATACCATCTTCGAGACATTCGTTATACTTTCCTTTGCCCTTTGTCATCAAAACACTGTGAAGAAATATTTAATGCAATGTTGGATTCTGCCAAATTTTTACTTGATTATTTTCATTGAAGTCTAATTTTTATTGACGATTCATTTACTTTCTAGAATTACTGAACCATTTAAGAATGGAATAACCCTTTTATTTTATACTAGTCCAGTGTGACTTTTAAGCTATTCTGCGGAAGCGAATTATCAAAATTAAATATTAGCTTTTTTCAATTAGAATTTTCGACAATTTTCCAAGTTGACACAGAATGTAAATTGTTTAAAAATGATTCAAAGTTTCAAGTAATTTTGATGACACTAAATGAAACTCGAACAAGTTTCAGGGAGGTATTCTCCTTTCCAGGATTGCAAGGGTACGGAATTTGTGGGTTTATTCTCGAAAGCGGAAGTCGATTAACGAAATCATTCCATGATTCTATACGGCAGAAACAAATTGCTACCGGGGACGAGCGTGTTGAAAATTCAATTTAGCGGTAATCTCTACAGCGGCTTGCATAATTCTCTGCCCGAGAAATGGTAATAACGTTTAATTAACGCGCACATGGCGAGAGATGTGACGCGGGAAGATGTGCGGTGAATTCTAAAAGAAAGCAAAACTCATCGACGAGATCGAAACTGCGATATACAACGTATAACGACTTTCAAGGTGACGAGCCTCGTGATTACTTTCGCTCGAGATATCTGAAGAAAAGTCGTCTCGAGCGAGCACGAGCCTGCTATTACTATTCAAAATCGATCATCTATTTCCATCGTCGACGATTACGAACAATCCTCTATTGTTTACGCGGATTAAATTTCGTGATTGCGTATCGTTATTTCGCATTACGCTCTCTAGATCACCCGTTTCGGCGAAAAATCGTAAACAATGCGAGTTAAAATCAAGATTTCAAATCGAGACTTCTGTTTGCTAATTGGAAGTAGAAAAAAAACGTGGTAATAAAATGAAATGTTTGTAACGATCAATTACAGCACTGAATTTATTTAGATAACGATGCGCGTGCACGGATGAAGAAATTTCAAACGTTTATGGTAAAAATGAACAGACAAATTGTTGTCTTACGTTCAACTTCTCAACACTGGGCGTAAACCCGTAAGGGACCCATCAAAATGGCAGCCTCTAATATTCGTGATCTACGATTATCGAGATTGTAGAAATGCATCCCTAGAGAATTATTTGGCATTATTTATTTCTTTGGCTGCAATGACATGTCACGAAAAAGAAATGGCTAAAAATTTGGATGGGTTCTTGTTATTTTCATAAAGCGATGTAATAATAAACTAGTCGAATTTTCTGCCGGTAAACCTGCCGTTAAAATAATTAAGAGATAAAATGTTGATTTTGCAGAAAAACCGGCAGTCGAGTTTTGTTGTGCTACGGAAAGATTGAACGAGACGATCGTTTGAACAGCGATTGTAAAATTGTCGAAAAGTTGGTGCGATTACCTGTAGGATTCCGTAGGCGGGTAAACGTGTTCCTCAAGGTGACCCACTGACTCTTGGCTCCCCGGAGAGGTTGTTCACCGCATTGATGGAAAGCGGAGAGAAGAAGAAGAAAAGGAGAAGAAATTTCGATGAAAAACAGAAACGGTTATACTAGGCTCACTGGCTGTCAGGGTAGGCCACGAGGAACAAGCGTTAACTAACGATGACGGTCAAATAGAGATGTTCGGCTCGGGATGAGACCGTGGATGTTACCCGACTGCCATATTCACTATCCGGGTCATAAGTGTGTCTAGGTGTACTACGAAAGGAGAGAATGGCGAATCCCTTCTCTCGGAGAAGATTTTCCCTCTCGTCCGTGTTACGAGGCTGCGGTATAGGTCATTGGCGGCTGCCTTATGGGAGCTCGTCTCGTGCTCGCGAAATCGCGGAAAAGGGAGCCGCCTACTATCCGAACACCCCCGACCAGAGCAAAAGAGCAATGTAGAGCAGAACGAGTGCAGAAAATGTCCGAAAACTTCGAACACAGTCGCTTCAACTTTCAGTTCAATTTTCAGAAAATCCTTCCTTGCTTGGGAGACTCGAAACTCTGTCATCCGACGATTCCACAAATCTTGAAGAATCGGTAAAGGCTTATTTTGTCGGAAATAGAATAACAACGGTGCTCGAAGAATTTTATGTTCGTCGCGTAGTAAAAACTCGATCGAAAAACTCGGAAGAAATCGCTTAAAAAAATAAAATCGACGCGAAGGCTTGAAAAAGGAAAGTGAAAGATTACGATATTACAAAGATTATGGTGCAGGTAGAATGGAAGCAGAAAGAGTCTTCCGATGTTTCGCAAAGTCGATGACATTTCAGAGTGTACCGTTAGCGAGGTTAATTATCGGCAGTCCAAAGGACATACCTTTTGCTTGGCACGTTCCAAGATACATACTGTCAACACACGCCGACTTTCCACATTTTATTTCACTTCAATTTTGCCTGAGAAAATTGCGAGCGAGTAATCGTTTTGTAATATTCCTTTTCAAGGCTAGGATAAGGAAAGGGTAAGAGAAACGATACGCGGCACGTACGTTTGGGTTATGCCATGTACCTAAATTTCCCGACACAGATCGCGAATCTGATAAAAAGAAAAATCTAATTCGCTGCTGATTAGATTCATGGGAGTTGGATTAGCAAGAGCAGATTGAAATAATTTAATAACCCGTTATTAGCTCGGATCGCGCTGACGTTAATAGAGAGGTGAGCGGTTCAGATATACATATAATATAAAGTGCAGGCGGTCCGTATAAATGACACAATTAGCAAGCTGTAATTAGACGCGTTACACACGGTTGCAAATCATTTTCCTTACAAACAGTCGGTTAAGTAACCGTATAATTACCGTCGGAGCGGCAACATTCTGGTCCCGTTTTCTCACAATATCTACACTGAGAATCCCGCCTCCACGGAGAAGACGATGCGCGGCAGGCGATATTTAGAGCGGATTTCAGGCAATCGTTCGCTCGTTCGGTTCTCGCCGCGTTGCGAAACAGGGAATCCGTTCGGCCGAATGCATCGGCGCGTCGTTACGCCAGCATTAATCTCGTGAGAATCATTCGGTTGCTTTGATCCGCGGCGATAGAGCCGACCGCGGAAACCGGGCATCAGAAGAAAACGCGAAGAGAGGCTGAAAGAGACTGAAGATACACCAATGGAAATACCGCTATAATCGTGCCACCTTTTACGGTGAAAGCTTTTCGCGCCAATCCTCGCGATTGTTCGTCGGAAAAGTGTGAGCAATTTGCCTCATTGTCGTCAACGCGTGGTTTTTTTCTCCCTCTCGAAATTACCACTATAATTACAGTGGTATTCCTGGAAGAATCAGTGAGAAAAGCAGAGTACGGAAGCGTATGCTAATGTAGATTTCGCGAATTTCGAAAAATCGCTATCAAGCTTGTGAAACTTTGTTTGTTCATCCTTCCAGTCTTCCGAATCGAATAATTAATGTTCCTAAAACAATTTTCGGTCTTCACGAAAATTTGCCTAGGAAAATGCGGGTGCGCGCAAAGTTTCGCAGCGTGCTTGCAACAGCAGACGTTTCGAAAGTACGTTTGCTACGCGTGTGTAACACCAATACCGATAGATCGATCGATAACGTTTTAATAACAACATGTACATAGCACGTACCGATGCTGAGCCACGAAATATCCAACAGAACTATGTGCATTGCGTAACCGTCGGCGGATTGCTACACTTCTCGCAGCTCCGAAGAAACAGAAAAATGTTTCGAACAATGCCGCACGCGCGCTTACTTTTGCGGAAAACAATTTTCTTTACGGCATCACGGCCAGTCATAATCATATTTTTACGAGGACACACTGACTGGTCGCTGCCCCATTGTTTCTTCACTGCAGAGCCTGTTTTAATTTTACCATGGCGAAACGATCCGCAGTCGTTTCCGGTTCCACACGCATTCCCAATGCGGAATTTATGCTTGCAAATAACATTAAAATTATTCTGACAACGATAGTCTTCCGGCCACTGTTTGCTAGTTCATGAAATTAACGCGGTAGTTGATTATGCTTGTGTAACTGACTTGTACCGACTATTCCAAAGTATCGTTTTTCTGTTTGTCCAACGAGGTATGTATTAGGCAAAGGCGATGCCAAGAATAAGAAAGCGAGCTAATAAAAACGTGGTAATAACATAAGCATAAGCATACTTGTGCTGGACAGTCCCCGGTGTTTTAGCATCTTCCGCTGCAGACAGTCGTGATTGTACCCCAGAGTATCAGCATCGTTCCAATTGTAGACGAACGAATGACTCGGCGACAGGTAGAAATAGCCATTCGTTCGTTTCGGTAATTTCATCATCGACGTCCAATGGTTCATCCGCTGACCATACACTTCGACTTCCGGCTCGAAACTCCTCCTTTTCTCGACCATCGTCATGGCATCTCTGCGAAATAGAGAATAATTCTTTAATGTTTTTCTTCCCTCTCCTTCTTTAATATCATTTAAAGGACACCGTAAATGGTTTTATTATGGACAGCAAATGGTTATCTATTATGGACAGTTCCATTCAAACAGCCGTGCTCGAATTACATTACGCGAAACCATGAAAAAATGTTCTTATTTGAATTCAACGTATATTATGAAGCATTTAATGTACAATAAACAGAGTCCACAAAAATTGTAATAATGTTTAACCCGAGATTCATAATGCACGAGAGTATCGAATAAGATCAGAACAAATGAGGATGACGCGCCTTTTGTAATGTACCAAGCAAACAAACGGATTAATGCTCGAAAAACAATATTGAATTGTGCAACCATTTGACTCGGTTCAGCGTCGCAAGCGGAGATGGCTGACAAGGTTCTCTCTTTGTTCCAGTTCTCTGAAAGTGGACCATAAAAGTCTCGAATCGTTAGGCGAATAAACGGCAGAAAATTCTTCGAAAGGCAACGTCGAATCCGAATGACGAGTGTGACGAATCAACTCGTCTTCCCTGATTAACAGGTTCGGGGACGCAATCGGGTCTTCGAGAAAGTGTCGTGGAAAAATGTTACGACGTAACTAATTATCCCGTGCTGCCATTCAAGGTGGAATAATTTCATAACACAGCTGCGGTAACCGGAGTAGAATTTGCCCGATTATGGATAACCGTGGATCCGGCGCGACGGTGTATCGAGAGCTCGGACTCGTCCACCTATGATATAATCTGTAGAGCCAAATTCGATTGGAAAAAGCGATCAGGAAGCGACCGAATGACTCGCCTACAAGCGAGTGCTAGTCAATTGCTTCGATACCGCAACATGAATATGTATGCCAAAACAGGCGTCTTATAAATTCTACTTGCCAAGTATTTGAAAAGCGTAACGATTCCTACATTTGCGAAATGAGTTACGTAAAATTTAGAATTTACTTTCTTAAACTGCTTGTCAAAGACAATTGACTAAAATAATAAATGCTCATTAAGCATTTCAATAATATTTTTTGAAAATTGTACAACACACACACACACACACACACACACACACACATATATATATATATATATATATATATATATATATACACATATTTTTACAGACGCAATGCAAATACATCTTGAAGTGGATTCAAACTAGAATCGAAGCGTCGACGATTATTTAATAATCTGCAAAATGTTTTTTAATTTTTTAACTGATTGAACCGTAGCGCCGAGAAAATTCAACATTTATTACTAACGATATTACGATCGATATTAACAGAAAACATTTACGACGACTAAATGTTAAACCTGTGAAATTTAAATTGACAGCGACAAATGGTTTCCAGCTTCCGAAGAGTATCTGGCACGTACGTGTGCTTTTGCTCGGGCGCAAAATTACTGGAAACGAACGAGCAATCGGTTGCAATGAAAGGACAATTACACGGCCAAGATCTTCGAGAGCGCGATTCGATTGCAAAATTCAAGCTCACGGCCGTCGAACCGGTCTCGAGAGGGGGATTATTTAGAATAATACGCGTTACCTCGGATAGTCTCTGGTTCCAATGACTCGGCCCGCAAATGACGCGAGACCGCTCGATATTTAACATAAATGCCGCTTTCCACCGGAAATCGGGAACACTTTCGGTTTCGCGAACCACTTCCTCCTCGAAACGCCTCGTGCCCGTGGAATCTTGCAAATAAAGAAAGTAATATGAAGTTAATTTACATATTCACTCGACTCCCGCGATTATTTCGCCGCACTTCCACTTGCAGGAAGAAACAACGCCATCTTCTAAATCACAATGCGTATTTAATTGGTTTGTTATTTTATATCGGTTATTATCGCATATACATATAATTCCAATTATTAAATATTATTAAATCCAATATCAAATATTAAATTTATAGAAAATTTGAGGAAATTTTACAATCTTAAAATGTTTCAAGAATTTATAAAATTATGAAAAAAAAATTGTATAATCGCAGTTACGTTAACAATCACGTCAAGAGTAAAGGTCCACCGAGATGTTGAAGTACCAGCAATTATTATATAATTCATTATTATTTATCTTTGAAGTAGGAACATGCTGTTAGACGCATCAATTATAACAGACCCTTCCTTGTTTCTCTCACCTCACTGACAACAATGTCAACTCTACACAACTATTTTATTATACACATACACATAAATAACGTGTCATAAAATTCTTACACTTTCATGTTACATACTAAACCGATTAGAGATTTTATGATTAGGCTAATATGAAAATCGAGATTTAGGTGTTTTGTGTTAGATGTTAGAGGTGAAATTATCGCATTTTTAGGTTAGCCACTGAATCGATCAGAGATTAAATTATTAAGCTAAAATACAAATTAAAAGCTCAGCTGTTTCGTGTTAGAAATTGAAATTTTTGTGCTCCAAGTTCTTCATCTCGATTAGTTGACAAGATTGTTAGAAATTAAATGTTTAGAGATAAACACTGTGCGGGAGCGATTTGCGTCACTGTCCATGATTATTTAATCCCGCGAACTGACACTCGAGGACCGTTCGCCGCGCCGTTTTCAACGATTCGATCGAACCGAGAAAGCAGAAACGAACGTTTTTCTGTGCGCGCGCGCTAGCTTTTCTTGCCGATGTTTGTTTTATATACACCGGCCCCCACCTCCGTCCGTTATCAGTGCATCAAATATATCTAAATCGCATTAACGATCGATCCGGCGGACTGTGCACGTCAATTAAACAAGGATAACGTAACACCATTTTTAAAAAAAACAGTCAATCAAACTCCTTTATCTTCGATCTATTGGGGTGTTGTGCCTGGATAAGAATCCGATGAAAACATCGGGTGTAGGTGTGGTTTCCTTTTTTTGAAAATTATTTAAATAAAAATAAATTTTTAAAAATACCACGTTTTTAAAAACG